>CAWUFW010016575.1:0-302853 GCA_963921515.1 Calotriton arnoldi
GGCCTGGAGCAACCAGGATGCCAAGTTAGAAAAGGATTGGCCTTCGTTAAGGGCTACTAGCCACCGGGCTAGCGACCGCGAAGGAGCCTCGTGACGCCGCACGTGGATCTGGCTTACAGGACACTCGTAGAGTGGGGGCCAGTGATCTTCGGTGCAGATGGTGCTGGAGGCTAGCGCTACTCGGAGCCCAAAGCACGACTTCTTGGGAGACCCAGAAGATGATGCACTTGCAAATGTGCTCGGTGTTCAGGGGTCACGGTCTCAAGTCACCCACGATAGCCACGGGCCTCAGCTTTGCTGGGGACTCAGGGTAGCCTCGGGAAGTCTGAGAATCCACCTCTGGTGATGCGATGACTTCGGCGTCCGACAGGAGCTTCAGAAATGCGAACCGGACAGATGCTTCTTTGGTGCCTGCCAAGCAGGGAGTCACTCCTTGACCCCAATGGAGATTCTTCAGTCCTCTAATCGTGAGTAGAGCGTCGAAGGTCCAGGATTCAGTTTCAGAGTTTCGTCCAGGTATAATCTAAAGTCCTAAGGACTGGGTTCCTACCTTTATTCTAAAAATAGGGGTTGGACTACTCTGTGGCCCCACCTATGGGTGGGTCAGGGCAGAGGGGTGGCTACACCCCTTTCCCTTTGTCCAGTTCGCGCCAAAGCAGGGGCTGCAAGCCCCTGATCCGGTTTGAACTGGGGTATGCACAGGGACACCAAATGTGCCCCCAGTGCAGGACTTCAAAGCACCCGAAAGTGCTCCCGCCCAGCCCCAATACACATTATCCTGTCTGGGGAGGTGGTCACACCTCCCTGGGACAGGAAACCTATTGTCCAGGCCTCCCCTGCCGGAGTTTCGTCCAGCAGCAGGAGGCCAGACTGCGTGTCTGTGGCAGCAGCATCCATTTTGTGATGCCAGGGCTCTGGAAAGAAGTTACCGGACTCGTCAGAGTTAACATGTCTTTCCCTCTATAAGGGTGGAATGCTACCCCCGCCGCCAGGATTGGCGGGGGTAGTATTCCAAGATGTTTGACACCAAACACGACATGTTTAGGTGCAGCCATTCCAAAGTTAGCATTTTACCGCGAGGATATAATGCGCTTAAGAGTATATGGTCAGGCTGCACTACAAACAGCATCAGAGATGGTCTCCGAACGCTGCAGAGGGGCCCTGCTCATGCAGGGGCACCCTCTCACATAGGAACCACGCACTCTGCCTTTAGGATTGATAAGGCCTGCATTAGGAGTGACTTATAGGTTTATATGTGTGTATGTATTTCGTGATATAGGTAACCTATATCACAGTAAGAGGTGCATGCACCACCTTACCCAGGCTGCAGTAGCAGACCTGTGGTGTCAGTTTGGATGGCCTTCCAGGGGTGGCATAATACATGCTGCAGCCCCTGGCAGGCCTCTGAGGTACCTATGCCCTTGGTACATAGTATACCATATACTAGGGACTTATAAGGGCACTCCAGATCCCAATCAGTGATGTGCCTAAGGCACATGGAAACCATTTTAGAGAGGAAGCAGCTAGGCTGGGGTTCTGATTAGCAGGGCCCCAGCCAGACTAATGTCGAAAAACAGTGAAGCATCAGCAAAAAGTGGGGGTACCCATGTGAAGCAGATCCTACTCTCCTACACAACCCCCCAAACGTAGGGACATTAAACTAACCTTGCCCAGTTAAGTCTTCATGTTCTAAGTGGAAATACCTAAAGAGTCCATCTGCATTCGCATGGTTACTCCCAGGCCTATGTTCCACTGTAAAGTCCATCCCCTGTAGGGAAATGAACCACCTAAGCAGTTTGGGGTTTTCACGCTTCATTTGTTTTAGCCATAAGAGGGGCTTATGGTCTGTCTGAACCAGGAAGTGTGTACCAAACAAGTATGGCCTCAACTTCTTCAGAGCCCAGACCACAGCAAAGGCCTCCCTCTCTATGGCTGACCAACGTTTCTCTCTAGGGGTCAGCCTTCTGCTAATAAAAGCTACTGGCTGATCCTGACCTTCTTCATTCAATTGTGACAGTACAGCCCCTACCCCCAATTCAGATGCATCAGTTTGAACAATGAACTTCTTGGAGTAATCAGGACTCTGCAGAATTGGAGCAGTGCACATGGCCTGCTTGAGGTCATCAAATGCCTTTTGACAGCTAACTGTCCACTGAACCTTTTTGGGCATTTTCTTAGAAGTTAAGTCATTCAGGGGTGTCACTATTGATCCATACCCCTTGACAAATCTCCTATAGTACCCAGTCAGGCCTAAGAAGGCTCTCACCTGAGTCTGGGTAGTGGGAGCAGTCCAGTCCATGATGGTCTGGATCTTGCTCTGCAAAGGTTGAACCTGGCCTCCACCCACAAGGTGGCCCAGGTACACAACCTGACTCTGCCCTATCTGGCACTTAGTGGCCTTGATAGTCAGGCCTGCCTTTTGCAGGGCCTGTAAAACATTCCTGAGGTGGACCAGGTGATCCTCCCAGGTGGAGCTAAAGACAGCAATATCATCTAGATAAGCTGCACTATAGGCTTCCAGTCCTGTGAGAACGGTATTCACCAACCTCTGGAAAGTGGCAGGTGCATTCTTCAGACCAAAGGGCATTACCACAAATTGATAATGCCCACTAGGGGTTGAGAATGCTGTTTTGGGCTTTGCAGTATCAGCTAGTCTGATCTGCCAGTAGCCAGCTGTTAGGTCAAATGTGCTGAGATATTTGGCAGAGGCCAAAGTATCTATGAGCTCATCTGCCCTGGGTATTGGATGTGCATCAGTCCTAGTGACTGCATTGAGACCCCTGTAGTCCACACAAAACCTCATCTCTCTTTTTCCACCACTGGTGTGAGGTTTCGGTACAAGGACTACTGGACTAGCCCAAGGGCTATCTGAGGGTTCAATGACTCCCAATTCCAACATTTTCTGGACTTCAGTCCTGATACAGTCCCTGACATGGTCAGGTTGCCTATAAATCTTGTTTTTAATAGGCAGACTGTCCCCAGTGTCCACTTCATGAGTGCACCAGGTGGTCTGACTGGGTGTCAGTGAAAACATATGTCTAAACTGATTGAGGACTTGCCTGCAGTCAGTTTGTTGCTGGGTAGTGAGGCTGCCTGCCAAGGCTGCACCATCAACTGACCCATCGTCAGGGTTCTGTGAGAGCAGGTCAGGGAGTGGGTCACTCTCTTCCTCCTGCCCTTCATCAGTAGCCATGAGCAAGCCCATGTCTGCCCTGTCCACATATGGTTTTAACCTGTTGACATGGAGAACCCTGTGGGGACTCCTGGGTGTTCCTAGGTCTACTAAATAAGTGACCTCACCCTTCTGCTCAACAATAGTGTGGGGTCCACTCCATTTATCTTGGAGAGCTGCTGGGGCCACTGGCTCCAACACCCACACCTTCTGTCCTGGCTGGTAAACAGTCAGAACAGCCTTTTGGTCATGCCAGGCCTTCTGAAGTTCCTGGCTAGCCTCAAGGTTTTTGGTTGCCTTTTTCATGTACTCAGCCATCCTGGAGCGGAGACCAAGTACATAGTCCACTATATCTTGCTTTGGGGGCTTGAGAGGTAACTCCCATCCTTCCTTCACCAAGCACAGTGGACCCCTCACAGGGTGGCCAAACAGAAGTTCAAAAGGGCTGTAACCAACCCCTTCTGAGGCACCTCCCTATATGCGAATAAAAGGCAGGGCAAGAGTATGTCCCATCTACGCCTAAGCTTTTCTGGGAGCCCTTTAATCATGCCCTTCAAGGTTTTGTTGAATCTCTCAACTAAACCATTGCATTGTGGGTGATAGGGTGTGGTGAACTTATAAGTCACTCCACACTCCTTCCACATTGCTTTTAAGTACCCAGACATGAAGTTAGCACCCCTGTCTGATACTACCTCCTTAGGAAAGCCCACTCTTGAGAAGATTCCCAGGAGGGCCCTTGCCACCACAGGTGCTGTAGTGGTCCTGAGGGGAATAGCTTCTGGGTACCTGGTGGCATGATCCACTACCACCAGGATAAACCTGTGCCCAGAGGTTGTTTGGGGATCCATGGGACCAACAATGTCAATCCCTACCCTTTCAAAGGGCACCCCCACCACAGGTAGTGGTATCAGGGGGCCTTTGTAGTGCCACCTGCTTTGCCACTGGCTTGGCAGGTTACACAGGAGCGACAAAACTCCTTACTGTCTTCAGACATGTGGGGCCAGTGAAAGTGAGGGACAATTCTGTCCCAAGTCTTGTTCTGGCCCAGGTGACCTGCTAAGGGAATATCATGGGCTAGGGTCAATAGGAAGCCCCTGAACTTCAAAGGTATTACCAACCTCCTGGTAGCACCAGGCTTGGGGTCTCTACTCTCTGAGTACAGGAGTCCATCATCCCAATACACTGTATGGGGACCACTAGCTTTCCCAGCAGCCTCAGCAGCAGCTTGCTGTCTGAGGGGTTCAAGGGAGGGGCAGCTCTGCTGCTCCTGGCTCAGATCTGCCCTAGAAGGTCCCCCTGTCCCCAAGAACTCAACCTGGTCAGGTTCAAGTTCCTCTGGGACAGTTCCTTCTTCAGGGCTGAGATCATCCCCCTCAAGGGACTGATCTTCCTCCTGAGCCAAGGGGAAGGCACTGCCTTAACCCTACTACTCCTCCTCTTGGAAGGCACTTGGTCCATTCTTCCAGAATCCAAGGCCTGTTCAGTGCTAGACATTTTGGCTTGTGACCTGGTCACAGCAAACACATCTGCAGGGATCCCCAGCATTTCTGCATGGGTCCTGAGCTCCACTTCTGCCCAAGCAGAAGTCTCTAAGTCATTGCCAAGCAAGCATTCGACTGGTAGGTTTGCACTTACCACAACCTTCTTAAGGCCAGTTACCCCTCCCCAGGAGAAGTTAACAACTGCCAGAGTATGGTCTGTTCTGACATTGCTAGCATTGGTCACTTGGTACATCTCACCAAGCATAACTTGCCCAGGTAGCACAAGGTCTTGTGTCACCATTGTGACACTTGCCCCTGTGTCCCTAAATGCCAAAGCCTCACGTCCATTGATTAAAGGCTGTTGTCTGTACTTGCCCAGATTACTGGGACTCACAGTGGAGGTCACATCCATGCCTCCATCACAGACTAACACAGCCTGAGTCAGTTCTCTGACTAAGTCAGAGCCCAACTCAGTTCACAGGGTGAACCCTACTAAACCCTTTGCTGGAGCACTTCCACCAACTGTACTAGGGGGAACAGGTGCCTTAGGGGCATTGGTGGGTGCTGGACTGGAGTCTTTGGACTTGGTGCAATCACTGGTCCAGTGGGTCTTTTGCTTACAGACCTTGCACCATGGTTTTCTTTGGCCTTTCCCTTTGGTAGACTGTGAATCCCCACCAGAAGAAGATTTTTGGGGGCCTGATGAAGACTTTTGATCTTTACCCTTCTCCCCACCCTTGTCAGAGTTCTTAGCATCTTGCTTCTTGGTTTCCCCACCTTGGTTCTGTACCTTCTGCTTCACCCTGGTCCTGACCCATTTGTCTGCCTTCTTTCCCAATTCTTGGGGAGAGGTCAGATCAGAGTCTACCAGGTATTGATGCAACAGCTGATTTTGACAGTTATTAAGAATCTGCTCCCTCATTATCAGATTGTACAATCCTGAGAAGTCACACACCTTACTGCCCATCAACCAGCCTTTCAGAGCCTTGGCAGAACAATCCACATAGTCTACCCAGTCTTGAGTCTGTGCTTTTTGGGTGTCTCTGAACTTCAACCTGTACTGTTCAGTGGTTAGGCCAAACCCATCAATAAGAGCACTCTTCAAGACCTTGTAATTATCAGCATCCTCCTCTCTAACAGTGAGGAGCTTATCTCTACCTTTGTCAGCAAAGGAGAGCCACAAGATTGCTGCCCACTGCTCTTGAGGGACCTTCTGTACTTTACAGGCCCTCTCTAAGGCAGTTATCCATTTGTGGATATCATCCCCACTCTGGTAGGGAGGGACAATCTTGCTCAGGTTCCTATGGTCATAGGACCTTTCCCTGTCTCTAGGGACATGGCTGCCACCATGGGACTCTAGTCCCAACTTTCTTCTCTCTCTAAGGAGATCTAGGGATTCCCTATCTAAAGCCAATTGCTTTTTTCTGATCTCCAGCTGAGTTTCCTCATACTGGACCAGTCTGGTTCTCCTCTCATGAGAGGATTCCCTCCTGTGAGATGAGACAGAGCTCCCTATAGAGGTGCCAGAGTGGTTAGACTCCTGAGAAGGAGATCTAGACTTCCTGGGCACACTCTTAATCCTTCCTGGGGGGACAAAGAGGGCATCATCCTGATCATCCTCATCATCATCCACAGGAGGGATTGGGTTATCCAGGTCAGGGTCATTGTCACCCTCCTGGCCAGTTTCAGAGGGGGCTGGGGGTATTGGTACCCCTGGCCTCGTCCTCTTCTTCTGCCCCACCCTCAGCTCCTACCCCTTCAGTCCCTACAGGCTTACTAAGGTCATAAGCCACCAACAACTCCTTGAGGTGTTGGGTGGTGGGGCTTTGGCCTGTCCTTAATTTTCTCAAGTTACATAAAGCTCTCAATTCCAAGAATGGGAGTGTATCATACTTGGAGGGTGGAAGCTCAATGGCTTCCTGCAAGGATTCTTTAGATCCTACCCTTAAAGACATTACTAGTGTGGTGTGGTGTATGCACTACCTACTCTAGTGTGGCCTACTAAACTCTCTTGAGTTGTAGAAAGGGTTGTGCTATCCCTTAACACACAACTCTAAGTTCAGTAGAACTTACTGTATTCTAAGCTTAAATTATATGTACCTTAGGTACCTTTAGTGGTTTTCAGTTGATCAATTCAATTGAGATTATCTGGTAAAACAATAGCAAGCTGGAATCCCACACGCTGCACACCAATGTGAGAAGTTGGCCTGGCATATGCTGTCCACTAATTATAGTGGGCACCTTGCACCAGTCCAAACAACCCCTTATTGGAGATAGGTTAAAGACAACCTTTATTGAAAGCTATCCTAGTGGTAGCTATGGAGAGCAGCCTTCAGGCTAAGTCTTGAAGGAATGTAAAGCAGCTTGTTTTACCAGTCTATAATCTCTTGAGTGACCAAATGAAAGAGCACCACACCAGGTATATATTCAAAATATATGTATTTATTGCTAAACACACCCCTCTAGTCTCTTTATGAGGCTAGAGTTTGAAGTACATAAGTTATAAGATATTAAATCACAGTAATAGCACAAATACACGTTTGGGCCCTAGGGGCGTACCAAACCATATACCAATAAAGTGGTATGCGAACCACGACTGAACTAGAACTAGGCCTAGAGCCTCTAGAAGTGCTTGGACCACAAGGAACCACCCAAGGTAGTGACACAGGGGACCTACGGAGACGCGTGCAGTGTAAATACACAACCGCGATACGCCGTTGACTTCTATGGAGAAAGTCGGGATCGGGAAAATAGAGAAAAGGGACACTTAAAAGATGACTAGGACAAAACCCTTTGAGATCTAGGACTTTGAAGAGTCTCTACCCACGGGAGCACCGGAGTACTCGTGTTACCTCACCCAGGGAAGCCGGGTGCATAGGTGCCTTTCGGGGTCGGGTTTCGTCGTCGATTCGAATGGCGATCTGCTGCAAAGTGCTGCTGGCGGCCAAGAGAAAAGTGTCCGGGTGGATCCAAGAGTGGATCGGAGTTCTGAAGAACCTGAAAGCAGAGGGGACAGAGTCTGGGTCACTAGCCAGTGACCAGGAAGGCGATGGACAGATGCCCACCGATGTCGAGTGCTTCAGGTGCGTTGACGGTCGTCTTGACTCTTCAGCCACGAGGTCCAGGAGGCGTTGTCGGAGACCAGGAGCAGGATTCGGGCTGGTACACGATGTCTGTCGGGTGCTGAGGTGTCGGCGACCGGATTGGACCCAACAAGCCTTGGCAACGGCAAGTCTCGGTGAAGATATAGATCGTCGACGGTGCAGACCAGCAAGGTCTGTGGAACTCACCCAGTGAGGGTAAGTGAGGGCAGGCCTGGAGCAACCAGGATGCCAAGTTAGAAAAGGATTGGCCTTCGTTAAGGGCTACTAGCCACCAGGCTAGCGACCGCGAAGGAGCATCGTGACGCCGCACGTGGATCTGGCTTACAGGACACTCGTGGAGTGGGGGCCAGTGATCTTCGGTGCAGGTGGTGCTGGAGGCTAGGGCTACTCGGAGCCCAAAGCACGACTTCTTGGGAGACCCAGAAGATGATGAACTTGCAAATGTGCTCGGTGTCCAGGGGTCACGGTCTCAAGTCACCCACGATAGCCACGGGCCTCAGCTTTGCTGGGGACTCAGGGTAGCCTCGGGGAAGTCTGAGAATCCACCTCTGGTGATGCGATGACTTCGGCGTCCGACAGGAGCTTCAGAAATGCGAACCGGACAGATGCTTCTTTGGTGCCTGCCAAGCAGGGGAGTCACTCCTTGACCCCAAGGGAGATTCTTCAGTCCTCTAATCGTGAGTAGAGCGTCGAAGGTCCAGGATTCAGTTTCAGAGTTTCGTCCAGGTATAATCTAAAGTCCTAAGGACTGGGTTCCTACCTTTATTCTAAAAATAGGGGTTGGACTACTCTGTGGCCCCACCTATGGGTGGGTCAGGGCAGAGGGGTGGCTACACCCCTTTCCCTTTGTCCAGTTCGCGCCAAAGCAGGGGCTGCAAGCCCCTGATCCGGTTTGAACTGGGGTATGCACAGGGACACCAAATGTGCCCCCAGTGCAGGACTTCAAAGCACCCGAAAGTGCTCCCGCCCAGCCCCAATACACATTATCCTGTCTGGGGAGGTGGTCACACCTCCCTGGGACAGGAAACCTATTGTCCAGGCCTCCCCTGCCGGAGTTTCGTCCAGCAGCAGGAGGCCAGACTCGTGTCTGTGGCAGCAGCATCCATTTTGTGATGCCAGGGCTCTGGAAAGAAGTTACCGGACTCGTCAGAGTTAACATGTCTTTCCCTCTAGAAGGGTGGAATGCTACCCCCGCCGCCAGGATTGGTGGGGGGGGTAGTATTCCAAGATGTTTGACACCAAACACAACATGTTTAGGTGCAGCCATTCCAAAGTTAGCATTTTACCGCGAGGATATAATGCGCTTAAGAGTATATGGTCAGGCTGCACTACAAACAGCATCAGAGATGGTCTCCGAACGCTGCAGAGGGGCCCTGCTCATGCAGGGGCACCCTCTTACATAGGAACCACGCACTCTGCCTTTAGGATTGATAAGGCCTGCATTAGGAGTGACTTATAGGTTTATATGTGTGTATGTATTTCGTGATATAGGTAACCTATATCACAGTAAGGGGTGCATGCACCACCTTACCCAGGCTGCAGTAGCAGACCTGTGGTGTCAGTTTGGATGGCCTTCCAGGGGTGGCATAATACATGCTGCAGCCCCTGGCAGGCCTCTGAGGTACCTATGCCCTTGGTACATAGTATACCATATACTAGGGACTTATAAGGGCACTCCAGATCCCAATCAGTGATGTGCCTAAGGCACATGGAAACCATTTTAGAGAGGAAGCAGCTAGGCTGGGGTTCTGATTAGCAGGGCCCCAGCCAGACTAATGTCGAAAAACAGTGAAGCATCAGCAAAAAGTGGGGGTACCCATGTGAAGCAGATCCTACTCTCCTACACTGTCCCCCTGAGGAGGTCACACCTCCCTCCTCCCAGGAAGGCTAGTGAAGTGACACAGGAGAGCGGTGAGCTTCAGAGGCTTCCTCCACTCTGACATGCATCTGGGCTGTCCCCCTGAGGAGGTCACACCTCCCTCCCTCCTCCCAGGAAGGCTAGTGAAGCGACACAGGAGAGCGGTGAGCTTCAGAGGCTTCCTCCACTCTGACATGCATCTGGGCTGTCCCCCTGATTAGGTCACACCTCCCTCCTCCCAGGAAGGCTAGTGAGGTGACACAGGAGAGCGGTGAGCTTCAGAGGCTTCCTCCACTCTGACATGCATCTGGGCTGTCCCCCTGAGGAGGTCACACCTCCCTCCTCACAGGAAGGCTAGTGAAGTGACACAGGAGAGCGGTGAGCTTCAGAGGCTTCCTCCACTCTGACATGCATCTGGGCTGTCCCCCTGAGGAGGTCACACCTCCCTCCTCCCAGGAAGGCTAGTGAAGTGACACAGGAGAGCGGTGAGCTTCAGATTCTTCCTCCACTCTGACATGCATCTGGGCTGTCCCCCTGAGGAGGTCACACCTCCCTCCTCCCAGGAAGGCCAGTGAAGTGACACATCAGAGCGGTGAGCTTCAGAGGCTTCCTCCACTCTGACATGCATCTGGGCTGTCCCCCTGAGGAGGTCACACCTCCCTCCTCCCAGGAAGGCTAGTGAAGTGACACATGAGAGCGGTGAGCTTCAGAGGCTTCCTCCACTCTGACATGCATCTGGGCTGTCCCCCTGAGGAGGTCACACCTCCCTCCTCCCAGGAAGGCTAGTGAAGTGACACAGGAGAGCGGTGGCTTCAGAGGCTTCCTCCACTCTGACATGCATCTGGGCTGTCCCCCTGAGGAGGTCACATCCCTCCCTCCTCCCAGGAAGGCTAGTGAAGCGACACAGGAGAGCGGTGAGCTTTTGAGGCTTCCTCCACTCTGACATGCATCTGGGCTGTCCCCCTGAGGAGGTCACACCTCCCTCCTCCCAGGAAGGCTAGTGAAGTGACACATGAGAGCGGTGAGCTTCAGAGGCTTACTCCACTCTGACATGCATCTGGGCTCTCCCGCTGAGGAGGTCACACCTCCCTCCTCCCAGGAAGGCTAGTGAAGTGACACAGGAGAGCGGTGGCTTCAGAGGCTTCCTCCACTCTGACATGCATCTGGGCTGTCCCCCTGAGGAGGTCACATCCCTCCCTCCTCCCAGGAAGGCTAGTGAAGCGACACAGGAGAGCGGTGAGCTTCAGAGGCTTCCTCCACTCTGACATGCATCTGGGCTGTCCCCGAGGAGGTCACACCTCCCTCCTCCCAGGAAGGCTAGTGAAGCGACACAGGAGAGCGGTGAGCTTCAGAGGCTTCCTCCACTCTGACATGCATATGGGCTGTCCCCCTGAGGAGGTCACACCTCCCTCCTCCCAGGAAGGCTAGTGAAGCGACACAGGAGAGCGGTGAGCTTCAGAGGCTTCCTCCACTCTGACATGCATCTGGGCTGTCCCCCTGAGGAGGTCACACCTCCCTCCTCCCAGGAAGGCTAGTGAAGCGACACAGGAGAGCGGTGAGCTTCAGAGGCTTCCTCCACTCTGACATGCATCTGGGCTGTCCCCTGAGGAGGTCACACCTCCCTCCTCCCAGGAAGGCTAGTGAAGTGACATAGGAGAGCGGTGGCTTCAGAGGCTTCCTCCACTCTGACATGCATCTGGGCTGTCCCCTGAGGAGGTCACATCCCTCCCTCCTCCCAGGAAGGCTAGTGAAGCGACACAGGAGAGCGGTGAGCTTCAGAGGCTTCCTCCACTCTGACATGCATCTGGGCTGTCCCCGAGGAGGTCACACCTCCCTCCTCCCAGGAAGGCTAGTGAAGCGACACAGGAGAGCGGTGAGCTTCAGAGGCTTCCTCCACTCTGACATGCATCTGGGCTGTCCCCCTGAGGAGGTCACACCTCCCTCCTCCCAGGAAGGCTAGTGAAGCGACACAGGAGAGCGGTGAGCTTCAGAGGCTTCCTCCACTCTGACATGCATTTGGGCTGTCCCCCTGAGGAGGTCACACCTCCCTCCTCCCAGGAAGGCTAGTGAAGCGACACAGGAGAGCGGTGAGCTTCAGAGGCTTCCTCCACTCTGACATGCATCTGGGCTGTCCCCCTGAGGAGGTCACACCTCCCTCCTCCCAGGAAGGCTAGTGAAGTGACACAGGAGAGCGGTGAGCTTCAGAGGCTTCCTCCACTCTGACATGCATCTGGGCTGTCCCCTGAGGAGGTCACACCTCCCTCCTCCCAGGAAGGCTAGTGAAGTGACACAGGAGAGCGGTGAGCTTCAGAGGCTTCCTCCACTCTGACATGCATCTGGGCTGTCCCCCTGAGGAGGTCACATCCCTCCCTCCTCCCAGGAAGGCTAGTGAAGCGACACAGGAGAGCGGTGAGCTTCAGAGGCTTCCTCCACTCTGACATGCATCTGGGCTGTCCCCGAGGAGGTCACACCTCCCTCCTCCCAGGAAGGCTAGTGAAGCGACACAGGAGAGCGGTGAGCTTCAGAGGCTTCCTCCACTCTGACATGCATCTGGGCTGTCCCCCTGAGGAGGTCACACCTCCCTCCTCCCAGGAAGGCTAGTGAAGCGACACAGGAGAGCGGTGAGCTTCAGAGGCTTCCTCCACTCTGACATGCATCTGGGCTGTCCCCCTGAGGAGGTCACACCTCCCTCCTCCCAGGAAGGCTAGTGAAGCGACACAGGAGAGCGGTGAGCTTCAGAGGCTTCCTCCACTCTGACATGCATCTGGGCTGTCCCCCTGAGGAGGTCACACCTGCCTCCTCCCAGGAAGGCTAGTGAAGTGACACAGGAGAGCGGTGAGCTTCAGAGGCTTCCTCCACTCTGACATGCTTCTGGGCTGTCCCCCTGAGGAGGTCACACCTCCCTCCTCCCAGGAAGGCTAGTGAAGTGACACAGGAGAGCGGTGAGCTTCAGAGGCTTCCTCCACTCTGACATGCATCTGGGCTGTCCCCCTGAGGAGGTCACATCCCTCCCTCCTCCCAGGAAGGCTAGTGAAGTGACACAGGAGAGCGGTGAGCTTCAGAGGCTTCCTCCACTCTGACATGCATCTGGGCTGTCCCCCCTGAGGAGGTCACACCTCCCTCCTCCCAGTAAGGCTAGTGAAGTGACACAGGAGAGTGGTGAGCTTCAGAGGCTTCCTCCACTCTGACATGCATCTGGGCTGTACCCCTGAGGAGGTCACATCTCCCTCCCTCCTCCCAGGAAGGCTAGTGAAGCGACACAGGAGTGCGGTGAGCTTCAGAGGCTTCCTCCACTCTGACATGCATCTGGGCTGTCCCCCTGAGGAGGTCACACCTCCCTCCTCCCAGGAAGGCTAGTGAAGCGACACAGGAGAGCGGTGAGCTTCAGAGGCTTCCTCCACTCTGACATGCATCTGGGCTGTCCCCCTGAGGAGGTCACACCTCCCTCCTCCCAGGAAGGCTAGTGAAGTGACACAGGAGAGCGGTGAGCTTCAGAGGCTTCCTCCACTCTGACATGCATCTGGGCTGTCCCCCTGAGGAGGTCACACCTCCCTCCTCCCAGGAAGGCTAGTGAAGTGACACAGGAGAGCGGTGAGCTTCAGAGGCTTCCTCCACTCTGACATGCATCTGGGCTGTCCCCTGAGGAGGTCACACCTCCCTCCTCCCAGGAAGGCCAGTGAAGTGACACATCAGAGCGGTGAGCTTCAGAGGCTTCCTCCACTCTGACATGCATCTGGGCTGTCCCCCTGAGGAGGTCACACCTCCCTCCTCCCAGGAAGGCTAGTGAAGTGACACAGGAGAGCGGTGAGCTTCAGAGGCTTCCTCCACTCTGACATGCATCTGGGCTGTCCCCCTGAGGAGGTCACACCTCCCTCCCTCCTCCCAGGAAGGCTAGTGAAGTGACACAGGAGAGCGGTGAGCTTCAGAGGCTTCCTCCACTCTGACATGCATCTGGGCTGTCCCCCTGAGGAGGTCACACCTCCCTTCTCCCAGGAAGGACAGTGAAGTGACAGGAGAGCGGTGAGCTTCAGAGGCTTCCTCCACTCTGACATGCATCTGGGCTGTCCCCCTGAGGAGGTCACACCTCCCTCCTCCCAGGAAGGATAGTGAAGTGACACAGGAGAGCGGT
The DNA here is from genome assembly GCA_963921515.1 of Calotriton arnoldi. Lineage (NCBI taxonomy): Eukaryota > Metazoa > Chordata > Amphibia > Caudata > Salamandridae > Calotriton > Calotriton arnoldi. The sequence goes on from CAWUFW010016575.1 coordinate 13,745, forward strand.
GAGCTTCAGAGGCTTCCTCCACTCTGACATGCATCTGGGCTGTCCCCCTGAGGAGGTCACACCTCCCTCCTCCCAGGAAGGCTAGTGAAGTGACACAGGAGAGCGGTGAGCTTCAGAGGCTTCCTCCACTCTGACATGCATCTGGGCTGTCCCCCTGAGGAGGTCACACCTCCCTCCTCCCAGGAAGGCTAGTGAAGTGACACAGGAGAGCGGTGAGCTTCAGAGGCTTCCTCCACTCTGACATGCATCTGGGCTGTCCCCCTGACGAGGTCACACCTCCCTCCTCCCAGGAAGGCCAGTGAAGTGACACATCAGAGCGGTGAGCTTCAGAGGCTTCCTCCACTCTGACATGCATCTGGGCTGTCCCCCTGAGGCGGTCACACCTCCCTCCTCCCAGGAAGGCTAGTGAAGTGACACAGGAGAGCGGTGAGCTTCAGAGGCTTCCTCCACTCTGACATGCATCTGGGCTGTCCCCTGAGGAGGTCACTCCTCCCTCCCTCCTCCCAGGAAGGCTAGTGAAGTGACACAGGAGAGCGGTGAGCTTCAGAGGCTTCCTCCACTCTGACATGCATCTGGGCTGTCCCCTGAGGAGGTCACACCTCCCTCCTCCCAGGAAGGCTAGTGAAGTGACACAGGAGAGCGGTGAGCTTCAGAGGCTTCCTCCACTCTGACATGCATCTGGGCTGTCCCCCTGAGGAGGTCACACCTCCCTCCTCCCAGGAAGGCAAGTGAAGTGACACAGGAGAGCGGTGAGCTTCAGAGGCTTCCTCCACTCTGACATGCATCTGGGCTGTCCCCTGAGGAGGTCACACCTCCCTCCTCCCAGGAAGGCAAGTGAAGTGACACAGGAGAGCAATGAGCTTCAAAGGCTTCCTGCACTCTGACATGCATCTGGGCTGTCCCCCTGAGGAGGTCACACCTCCCTCCTCCCAGGAAGGCTAGTGAAGTGACACAGGAGAGCGGTGAGCTTCAGAGGCTTCCTCCACTCTGACATGCATCTGGGCTGTCCCCCTGAGGAGGTCACACCTCCCTCCTCCCAGGAAGGCTAGTGAAGTGACACAGGAGAGCGGTGAGCTTCAGAGGCTTCCTCCACTCTGACATGCATCTGGGCTGTCCCCCTGAGGAGGTCACACCTCCCTCCTCCCAGGAAGGCTAGTGAAGTGACACAGGAGAGCAGTGCGCTTCAGAGGCTTCCTCCACTCTGACATGCATCTGGGCTGTCCCCCTGAGGAGGTCACACCTCCCTCCTCCCAGGAAGGCTAGTGAAGCGACACAGGAGAGCGGTGAGCTTCAGAGGCTTCCTCCACTCTGACATGCATCTGGGCTGTCCCCCCTGAGGAGGTCACACCTCCCTCCTCCCAGGAAGGCTAGTGAAGCGACACAGGAGAGCGGTGAGCTTCAGAGGCTTTCTCCACTCTGACATGCATCTGGGCTGCCCCCTGAGGAGGTCACACCTCCCTCCTGCCAGGAAGGCTAGTGAAGCGACACAGGAAAGCGGTGAGCTTCAGAGGCTTCCTCCACTCTGACATGCATCTGGGCTGTCCCGCTGAGGAGGTCACACCTCCCTCCTCCCAGGAAGGCTAGTGAAGTGACACAGGAGAGCGGTGAGCTTCAGAGGCTTCCTCCACTCTGACATGCATCTGGGCTGTCCCCCTGAGGAGGTCACACCTCCCTCCTCCCAGGAAGGCCAGTGAAGTGACACATCAGAGCGGTGAGCTTCAGAGGCTTCCTCCACTCTGACATGCATCTGGGCTGTCCCCCTGAGGAGGTCACACCTCCCTCCTCCCAGGAAGGCTAGTGAAGTGACACAGGAGAGCGGTGAGCTTCAGAGGCTTCCTCCACTCTGACATGCATCTGGGCTGTCCCCCCTGAGGAGGTCACACCTCCCTCCTCCCAGGAAGGCCAGTCAAGTGACACAGGAGAGCGGAGAGCTTCAGAGGCTTCCTCCACTCTGACATGCATCTGGGCTGTCCCCCTGAGGAGGTCACACCTCCCTCCTCCCAGGAAGGCTAGTGAAGTGACACAGGAGAGCGGTGAGCTTCAGAGGCTTCCTCCACTCTGACATGCATCTGGGCTCTCCCCCTGAGGAGGTCACACCTCCCTCCTCCCAGGAAGGCTAGTGAAGTGACACAGGAGAGAGGTGAGCTTCAGAGGCTTCCTCCACTCTGACATGCATCTGGGCTGTCCCCCTGAGGAGGTCACACCTCCCTCCTCCCAGGAAGGCCAGTGAAGTGACACAGGAGAGCGGTGAGCTTCAGAGGCTTCCTCCACTCTGACATGCATCTGGGCTGTCCCCCTGAGGAGGTCACACCTTCCTCCTCCCAGGAAGGCCAGTGAAGTGACACAGGAGAGCGGTGAGCTTCAGAGGCTTCCTCCACTCTGACATGCATCTGGGCTGTCCCCCTGAGGAGGTCACACCTCCCTCCTCCCAGGAAGGCTAGTGAAGCGACACAGGAGAGCGGTGAGCTTCAGAGGCTTCCTCCACTCTGACATGCATCTGGGCTGTCCCCTGAGGAGGTCACACCTCCCTCCTCCCAGGAAGGCTAGTGAAGCGACACAGGAGAGCGGTGAGCTTCAGAGGCTTCCTCCACTCTGACATGCATCTGGGCTGTCCCCCTGAGGAGGTCACACCTCCCTCCTCCCAGGAAGGCTAGTGAAGCGACACAGGAGAGCGGTGAGCTTCAGAGGCTTCCTCCACTCTGACATGCATCTGGGCTGTCCCCCTGAGGAGGTCACACCTCCCTCCTCCCAGGAAGGCTAGTGAAGCGACACAGGAGAGCGGTGAGCTTCAGAGGCTTCCTCCACTCTGACATGCATCTGGGCTGTCCCCCTGAGGAGGTCACACCTCCCTCCTCCCAGGAAGGCTAGTGAAGTGACACAGGAGAGCGGTGAGCTTCAGAGGCTTCCTCCACTCTGACATGCATCTGGGCTGTCCCCCTGAGGAGGTCACACCTCCCTCCTCCCAGGAAGGCTAGTGAAGTGACACAGGAGAGCGGTGAGCTTCAGAGGCTTCCTCCACTCTGACATGCATCTGGGCTGTCCCCCTGAGGAGGTCACATCCTCCCTCCTCCCAGGAAGGCTAGTGAAGTGACACAGGAGAGCGGTGAGCTTCAGAGGCTTCCTCCACTCTGACATGCATCTGGGCTGTCCCCCTGAGGAGGTCACACCTCCCTCCTCCCAGTAAGGCTAGTGAAGTGACACAGGAGAGTGGTGAGCTTCAGAGGCTTCCTCCACTCTGACATGCATCTGGGCTGTACCCCTGAGGAGGTCACATCTCCTCCCTCCTCCCAGGAAGGCTAGTGAAGCGACACAGGAGTGCGGTGAGCTTCAGAGGCTTCCTCCACTCTGACATGCATCTGGGCTGTCCCCCTGAGGAGGTCACACCTCCCTCCTCCCAGGAAGGCTAGTGAAGCGACACAGGAGAGCGGTGAGCTTCAGAGGCTTCCTCCACTCTGACATGCATCTGGGCTGTCCCCTGAGGAGGACACACCTCCCTCCTCCCAGGAAGGCTAGTGAAGTGACACAGGAGAGCGGTGAGCTTCAGAGGCTTCCTCCACTCTGACATGCATCTGGGCTGTCCCCCTGAGGAGGTCACACCTCCCTCCTCCCAGGAAGGCTAGTGAAGTGACACAGGAGAGCGGTGAGCTTCAGAGGCTTCCTCCACTCTGACATGCATCTGGGCTGTCCCCCTGAGGAGGTCACACCTCCCTCCTCCCAGGAAGGCTAGTGAAGTGACACATGAGAGCGGTGAGCTTCAGAGGCTTCCTCCACTCTGACATGCATCTGGGCTGTCCCCCTGAGGAGGTCACACCTCCCTCCTCCCAGGAAGGCTAGTGAAGTGACACAGGAGAGCGGTGAGCTTCAGAGGCTTCCTCCACTCTGACATGCATCTGGGCTGTCCCCCTGAGGAGGTCACACCCCTCCCTCCTCCCAGGAAGGCTAGTGAAGTGACACAGGAGAGCGGTGAGCTTCAGAGGCTTCCTCCACTCTGACATGCATCTGGGCTGTCCCCCTGAGGAGGTCACACCTCCCTCCTCCCAGGAAGGCTAGTGAAGTGACACAGGAGAGCGGTGAGCTTCAGAGGCTTCCTCCACTCTGACATGCATCTGGGCTGTCCCCCTGAGGAGGTCACACCTCCCTCCTCCCAGGAAGGCTAGTGAAGTGACACAGGAGAGCGGTGAGCTTCAGAGGCTTCCTCCACTCTGACATGCATCTGGGCTGTCCCCCTGAGGAGGTCACACCTCCCAGGAAGGCTAGTGAAGAGACACAGGAGAGCGGTGAGCTTCAGAGGCTTCCTCCACTCTGACATGCATCTGGGCTGTCCCCCTGAGGAGATCACACCTCCCTCCTCCCAGGAAGGCTAGTGAAGTGACACAGTAGAGCGGTGAGCTTCAGAGGCTTCCTCCACTCTGACATGCATCTGGGCTGTCCCCCCTGAGGAGGTCACACCTCCCTACTCCCAGGAAGGCTAATGAAGTGACACAGGAGAGCGGTGAGCTTCAGGGGCTTCCTCCACTCTGACATGCATCTGGGCTGTCCCCCTGAGGAGGTCACACCTCCCTCCTCCCAGGAAGGCTAGTGAAGTGACACAGGAGAGCGGTGAGCTTCAGAGGCTTCCTCCACTCTGACATGCATCTGGGCTGTCCCCTGAGGAGGTCACACCTCCCTCCTCCCAGGAAGGCCAGTGAAGTGACACATCAGAGCGGTGAGCTTCAGAGGCTTCCTCCACTCTGACATGCATCTGGGCTGTCCCCCTGAGGCGGTCACACCTCCCTCCTCCCAGGAAGGCTAGTGAAGTGACACAGGAGAGCGGTGAGCTTCAGAGGCTTCCTCCACTCTGACATGCATCTGGGCTGTCCCCTGAGGAGGTCACACCTCCTCCCTCCTCCCAGGAAGGCTAGTGAAGTGACACAGGAGAGCGGTGAGCTTCAGAGGCTTCCTCCACTCTGACATGCATCTGGGCTGTCCCCCTGAGGAGGTCACACCTCCCTCCTCCCAGGAAGGCTAGTGAAGTGACACAGGAGAGCGGTGAGCTTCAGAGGCTTCCTCCACTCTGACATGCATCTGGGCTGTCCCCCTGAGGAGGTCACACCTCCCTCCTCCCAGGAAGGCTAGTGAAGTGACACAGGAGAGCGGTGAGCTTCAGAGGCTTCCTCCACTCTGACATGCATCTGGGCTGTCCCCTGAGGAGGTCACACCTCCCTCCTCCCAGGAAGGCTAGTGAAGTGACACAGGAGAGCGGTGAGCTTCAGAGGCTTCCTCCACTGCTGACATGCATCTGGGCTGTCCCCCTGAGGAGGTCACACCTCCCTCCTCCCAGGAAGGCAAGTGAAGTGACACAGGAGAGCAGTGAGCTTCAGAGGCTTCCTGCACTCTGACATGCATCTGGGCTGTCCCCCTGAGGAGGTCACACCTCCCTCCTCCCAGGAAGGCTAGTGAAGTGACACAGGAGAGCGGTGAGCTTCAGAGGCTTCCTCCACTCTGACATGCATCTGGGCTGTCCCCCTGAGGAGGTCACACCTCCCTCCTCCCAGGAAGGCTAGTGAAGTGACACAGGAGAGCGGTGAGCTTCAGAGGCTTCCTCCACTCTGACATGCATCTGGGCTGTCCCCCTGAGGAGGTCACACCTCCCTCCTCCCAGGAAGGCCAGTGAAGTGACACAGGAGAGCGGTGAGCTTCAGAGGCTTCCTCCACTCTGACATGCATCTGGGCTGTCCCCCTGAGGAGGTCACACCTCCCTCCTCCCAGGAAGGCTAGTGAAGTGACACAGGAGAGCGGTGAGCTTCAGAGGCTTCCTCCACTCTGACATGCATCTGGGCTGTCCCCCTGAGGAGGTCACACCTCCCTCCTCCCAGGAAGGCTAGTGAAGTGACACAGGAGAGCGGTGAGCTTCAGAGGCTTCCTCCACTCTGACATGCATCTGGGCTGTCCCCTGAGGAGGTCACACCTCCCTCCTCCCAGGAAGGCTAGTGAAGTGACACAGGAGAGCGGTGAGCTTCAGAGGCTTCCTCCACTCTGACATGCATCTGGGCTGTCCCCTGAGGAGGTCACACCTCCCTCCTCCCAGGAAGGCTAGTGAAGTGACACAGGAGAGCGGTGAGCTTCAGAGGCTTCCTCCACTCTGACATGCATCTGGGCTGTCCCCCTGAGGAGGTCACACCTCCCTCCTCCCAGGAAGGCTAGTGAAGTGACACAGGAGAGCGGTGAGCTTCAGAGGCTTCCTCCACTCTGACATGCATCTGGGCTGTCCCCCTGAGGAGGTCACACCTCCTCCCTCCTCCCAGGAAGGCTAGTGAAGTGACACAGGAGAGCGGTGAGCTTCAGAGGCTTCCTCCACTCTGACATGCATCTGGGCTGTCCCCCTGAGGAGGTCACACCTCCCTCCTCCCAGGAAGGCTAGTGAAGTGACACAGGAGAGCGGTGAGCTTCAGAGGCTTCCTCCACTCTGACATGCATCTGGGCTGTCCCCCTGAGGAGGTCACACCTCCCTCCTCCCAGGAAGGCTAGTGAAGTGACACAGGAGAGCGGTGAGCTTCAGAGGCTTCCTCCACTCTGACATGCATCTGGGCTGTCCCCCTGAGGAGGTCACAGCCCTCCCTCCTCCCAGGAAGGCTAGTGAAGTGACACAGGAGAGCGGTGAGCTTCAGAGGCTTCCTCCACTCTGACATGCATCTGGGCTGTCCCCCTGAGGAGGTCACACCTCCCTCCTCCCAGGAAGGCTAGTGAAGTGACACAGGAGAGCGGTGAGCTTCAGAGGCTTCCTCCACTCTGACATGCATCTGGGCTGTCCCCCTGAGGAGGTCACACCTTCCTCCCTCCTCCCAGGAAGGCTAGTGAAGTGACACAGGAGAGCGGTGAGCTTCAGAGGCTTCCTCCACTCTGACATGCATCTGGGCTGTCCCCCTGAGGAGGTCACACCTCCCTCCCTCCTCCCAGGAAGGCTAGTGAAGTGACACAGGAGAGCGGTGAGCTTCAGAGGCTTCCTCCACTCTGACATGCATCTGGGCTGTCCCCCTGAGGAGGTCACACCTCCCTCCTCCCAGGAAGGCCAGTGAAGTGACACAGGAGAGCGGTGAGCTTCAGAGGCTTCCTCCACTCTGACATGCATCTGGGCTGTCCCCCTGAGGAGGTCACACCTCCCTCCTCCCAGGAAGGCTAGTGAAGTGACACAGGAGAGCGGTGAGCTTCAGAGGCTTCCTCCACTCTGACATGCATCTGGGCTGTCCCCCTGAGGAGGTCACACCTCCCTCCTCCCAGGAAGGCTAGTGAAGTGACACAGGAGAGCGGTGAGCTTCAGAGGCTTCCTCCACTCTGACATGCATCTGGGCTGTCCCCCTGAGGAGGTCACACCTCCCTCCTCCCAGGAAGGCCAGTGAAGTGACACAGGAGAGCGGTGAGCTTCAGAGGCTTCCTCCACTCTGACATGCATCTGGGCTGTCCCCCTGAGGAGGTCACACCTCCCTCCTCCCAGGAAGGCTAGTGAAGTGACACAGGAGAGCGGTGAGCTTCAGAGGCTTCCTCCACTCTGACATGCATCTGGGCTGTCCCCCTGAGGAGGTCACACCTCCCTCCTCCCAGGAAGGCTAGTGAAGTGACACAGGAGAGCGGTGAGCTTCAGAGGCTTCCTCCACTCTGACATGCATCTGGGCTGTCCCCCTGAGGAGGTCACACCTCCCTCCTCCCAGGAAGGCTAGTGAAGTGACACAGGAGAGCGGTGAGCTTCAGAGGCTTCCTCCACTCTGACATGCATCTGGGCTGTCCCCCTGAGGAGGTCACACCTCCCTCCTCCCAGGAAGGCTAGTGAAGTGACACAGGAGAGCGGTGAGCTTCAGAGGCTTCCTCCACTCTGACATGCATCTGGGCTGTCCCCCTGAGGAGGTCACACCTCCCTCCTCCCAGGAAGGCCAGTGAAGTGACACAGGAGAGCGGTGAGCTTCAGAGGCTTCCTCCACTCTGACATGCATCTGGGCTGTCCCCCTGAGGAGGTCACAGCCTCCCTCCTCCCAGGAAGGCTAGTGAAGTGACACAGGAGAGCGGTGAGCTTCAGAGGCTTCCTCCACTCTGACATGCATCTGGGCTGTCCCCCTGAGGAGGTCACAGCCTCCCTCCTCCCAGGAAGGCTAGTGAAGTGACACAGGAGAGCGGTGAGCTTCAGAGGCTTCCTCCACTCTGACATGCATCTGGGCTGTCCCCCTGAGGAGGTCACACCTCCCTCCTCCCAGGAAGGCTAGTGAAGTGACACAGGAGAGCGGTGAGCTTCAGAGGCTTCCTCCACTCTGACATGCATCTGGGCTGTCCCCCTGAGGAGGTCACACCTCCCTCCTCCCAGGAAGGCTAGTGAAGCGACACAGGAGAGCGGTGAGCTTCAGAGGCTTCCTCCACTCTGACATGCATCTGGGCTGTCCCCCTGAGGAGGTCACACCTCCCTCCTCCCAGGAAGGCTAGTGAAGTGACACAGGAGAGCGGTGAGCTTCAGAGGCTTCCTCCACTCTGACATGCATCTGGGCTGTCCCCCTGAGGAGGTCACACCTCCCTCCTCCCAGGAAGGCTAGTGAAGTGACACAGGAGAGCGGTGAGCTTCAGAGGCTTCCTCCACTCTGACATGCATCTGGGCTGTCCCCCTGAGGAGGTCACACCTCCCTCCTCCCAGGAAGGCTAGTGAAGCGACACAGGAGAGCGGTGAGCTTCAGAGGCTTCCTCCACTCTGACATGCATCTGGGCTGTCCCCCTGAGGAGGTCACACCTCCCTCCTCCCAGGAAGGCTAGTGAAGTGACACAGGAGAGCGGTGAGCTTCAGAGGCTTCCTCCACTCTGACATGCATCTGGGCTGTCCCCCTGAGGAGGTCACACCTCCCTCCTCCCAGGAAGGCTAGTGAAGTGACACAGGAGAGCGGTGAGCTTCAGAGGCTTCCTCCACTCTGACATGCATCTGGGCTGTCCCCCTGAGGAGGTCACACCTCCCTCCTCCCAGGAAGGCTAGTGAAGTGACACAGGAGAGCGGTGAGCTTCAGAGGCTTCCTCCACTCTGACATGCATCTGGGCTGTCCCCTGAGGAGGTCACACCTCCCTCCTCCCAGGAAGGCTAGTGAAGTGACACAGGAGAGCGGTGAGCTTCAGAGGCTTCCTCCACTCTGACATGCATCTGGGCTGTCCCCCTGAGGAGGTCACATCCTCCCTCCTCCCAGGAAGGCTAGTGAAGTGACACAGGAGAGCGGTGAGCTTCAGAGGCTTCCTCCACTCTGACATGCATCTGGGCTGTCCCCCTGAGGAGGTCACACCTCCCTCCTCCCAGGAAGGCTAGTGAAGTGACACAGGAGAGCGGTGAGCTTCAGAGGCTTCCTCCACTCTGACATGCATCTGGGCTGTCCCCCTGAGGAGGTCACACCTCCCTCCTCCCAGGAAGGCTAGTGAAGTGACACAGGAGAGCGGTGAGCTTCAGAGGCTTCCTCCACTCTGACATGCATCTGGGCTGTCCCCCTGAGGAGGTCACACCTCCCTCCTCCCAGGAAGGCTAGTGAAGTGACACAGGAGAGCGGTGAGCTTCAGAGGCTTCCTCCACTCTGACATGCATCTGGGCTGTCCCCCTGAGGAGGTCACATCCTCCCTCCTCCCAGGAAGGCTAGTGAAGTGACACAGGAGAGCGGTGTGCTTCAGAGGCTTCCTCCACTCTGACATGCATCTGGGCTGTCCCCCTGAGGAGGTCACATCCCTCCCTCCTCCCAGGAAGGCTAGTGAAGTGACACGTCAGAGCGGTGAGCTTCAGAGGCTTCCTCCACTCTGACATGCATCTGGGCTGTCCCCCTGAGGAGGTCACACCTCCCTCCTCCCAGGAAGGCTAGTGAAGTGACACAGGAGAGCGGTGAGCTTCAGAGGCTTCCTCCACTCTGACATGCATCTGGGCTGTCCCCCTGAGGAGGTCACACCTCCCTCCTCCCAGGAAGGCTAGTGAAGTGACACAGGAGAGCGGTGAGCTTCAGAGGCTTCCTCCACTCTGACATGCATCTGGGCTGTCCCCCTGAGGAGGTCACACCTCCCTCCTCCCAGGAAGGCTAGTGAAGTGACACAGGAGAGCGGTGAGCTTCAGAGGCTTCCTCCACTCTGACATGCATCTGGGCTGTCCCCCTGAGGAGGTCACACCTCCCTCCTCCCAGGAAGGCTAGTGAAGTGACACAGGAGAGCGGTGAGCTTCAGAGGCTTCCTCCACTCTGACATGCATCTGGGCTGTCCCCCTGAGGAGGTCACACCTTCCTCCCTCCTCCCAGGAAGGCTAGTGAAGCGACACAGGAGAGCGGTGAGCTTCAGAGGCTTCCTCCACTCTGACATGCATCTGGGCTGTCCCCCTGAGGAGGTCACACCTCCTCCCTCCTCCCAGGAAGGCTAGTGAAGCGACACAGGAGAGCGGTGAGCTTCAGAGGCTTCCTCCACTCTGACATGCATCTGGGCTGTCCCCCTGAGGAGGTCACACCTCCCTCCTCCCAGGAAGGCCAGTGAAGTGACACAGGAGAGCGGTGAGCTTAAGATGCTTCCTCCACTCTGACATGCATCTGGGCTGTCCCCCTGAGGAGGTCACACCTCCCTCCTCCCAGGAAGGCTAGTGAAGTGACACAGGAGAGCGGTGAGCTTCAGAGGCTTCCTCCACTCTGACATGCATCTGGGCTGTCCCCCTGAGGAGGTCACACCTCCCTCCTCCCAGGAAGGCTAGTGAAGCGACACAGGAGAGCGGTGAGCTTCAGAGGCTTCCTCCACTCTGACATGCATCTGGGCTGTCCCCCTGAGGAGGTCACACCTCCCTCCTCCCAGGAAGGCCAGTGAAGCGACACAGGAGAGCGGTGAGCTTCAGAGGCTTCCTCCACTCTGACATGCATCTGGGCTGTCCCCCTGAGGAGGTCACACCTCCCTCCTCCCAGGAAGGCTAGTGAAGTGACACAGGAGAGCGGTGAGCTTCAGAGGCTTCCTCCACTCTGACATGCATCTGGGCTGTCCCCCTGAGGAGGTCACACCTCCCTCCTCCCAGGAAGGCTAGTGAAGTGACACAGGAGAGCGGTGAGCTTCAGAGGCTTCCTCCACTCTGACATGCATCTGGGCTGTCCCCCTGAGGAGGTCACACCTCCCTCCTCCCAGGAAGGCTAGTGAAGTGACACAGGAGAGCGGTGAGCTTCAGAGGCTTCCTCCACTCTGACATGCATCTGGGCTGTCCCCCTGAGGAGGTCACACCTCCCTCCTCCCAGGAAGGCTAGTGAAGTGACACAGGAGAGCGGTGAGCTTCAGAGGCTTCCTCCACTCTGACATGCATCTGGGCTGTCCCCCTGAGGAGGTCACACCTCCCTCCTCCCAGGAAGGCTAGTGAAGTGACACATGAGAGCGGTGAGCTTCAGAGGCTTCCTCCACTCTGACATGCATCTGGGCTGTCCCCCTGAGGTCACACCTCCCTCCTCCCAGGAAGGCCAGTGAAGTGACACAGGAGAGCGGTGAGCTTCAGAGGCTTCCTCCACTCTGACATGCATCTGGGCTATCCCCCTGAGGAGGAAACAGCCCTCCCTCCTCCCAGGAAGGCTAGTGAAGTGACACAGGAGAGCGGTGAGCTTCAGAGGCTTCCTCCACTCTGACATGCATCTGGGCTGTCCCCCTGAGGCGGTCACACCTCCCTCCTCCCAGGAAGGCTAGTGAAATGGCACAGGAGAGCGGTGCGCTTCAGAGGCTTCCTCCACTCTGACATGCATCTGGGCTGTCCCCCTGAGGCGGTCACACCTCCCTCCTCCCAGGAAGGCCAGTGAAGTGACACATCAGAGCGGTGAGCTTCAGAGGCTTCCTCCACTCTGACATGCATCTGGGCTGTCCCCCTGAGGAGGTCACACCTCCCTCCTCCCAGGAAGGCCAGTGAAGTGACACAGGAGAGCGGTGAGCTTCAGAGGCTTCCTCCACTCTGACATGCATCTGGGCTGTCCCCCTGAGGAGGTCACACCTCCCTCCTCCCAGGAAGGCTAGTGAAGTGACACAGGAGAGCGGTGAGCTTCAGAGGCTTCCTCCACTCTGACATGCATCTGGGCTGTCCCCCTGAGGAGGTCACACCTCCCTCCTCCCAGGAAGGCTAGTGAAGTGACACAGGAGAGCGGTGAGCTTCAGAGGCTTCCTCCACTCTGACATGCATCTGGGCTGTCCCCCTGAGGAGGTCACAACTCCCTCCTCCCAGGAAGGCTAGTGAAGTGACACAGGAGAGCAGTGAGCTTCAGAGGCTTCCTCCACTCTGACATGCATCTGGGCTGTCCCCCTGAGGTCACACCTCCCTCCTCCCAGGAAGGCTAGTGAAGTGACACAGGACAGCGGTGAGCTTCAGAGGCTTCCTCCACTCTGACATGCATCTGGGCTGTCCCCCTGAGGAGGTCACACCTCCCTCCTCCCAGGAAGGCTAGTGAAGTGACACAGGAGAGCGGTGAGCTTCAGAGGCTTCCTCCACTCTGACATGCATCTGGGCTGTCCCCCTGAGGAGGTCACACCTCCTCCCTCCTCCCAGGAAGGCTAGTGAAGTGACACAGGAGAGCGGTGAGCTTCAGAGGCTTCCTCCACTCTGACATGCATCTGGGCTGTCCCCCCTGAGGAGGTCACACCTCCCTCCTCCCAGGAAGGCTAGTGAAGTGACACAGGAGAGCGGTGAGCTTCAGAGGCTTCTTCCACTCTGACATGCATCTGGGCTGTCCCCCCTGAGGAGGTCACACCTCCCTCCTCCCAGGAAGGCTAGTGAAGTGACACAGGGGAGCGGTGAGCTTCAGAGGCTTCCTCCACTCTGACATGCATCTGGGCTGTCCCCCTGAGGAGGAAACAGCCCTCCCTCCTCCCAGGAAGGCTAGTGAAGTGACACAGGAGAGCGCTGAGCTTCAGAGGCTTCCTCCACTCTGACATGCATCTGGGCTGTCCCCCTGAGGAGGTCACGCCTCCCTCCTCCCAGGAAGGCTAGTGAAGTGACACAGGAGAGCGGTGAGCTTCAGAGGCTTCCTCCACTCTGACATGCATCTGGGCTGTCCCCCCTGAGGAGGTCACACCTTCCTCCCTCCTCCCAGGAAGGCTAGTGAAGCGACACAGGAGAGCGGTGAGCTTCAGAGGCTTCCTCCACTCTGACATGCATCTGGGCTGTCCCCCTGAGGAGGTCACACCTCCCTCCCTCCTCCCAGGAAGGCTAGTGAAGTGACACAGGAGAGCGGTGAGCTTCAGAGGCTTCCTCCACTCGGACATGCATCTGGGCTGTCCCCCTGAGGAGGTCACACCTCCCTCCTCCCAGGAAGGCCAGTGAAGTGACACAGGAGAGCGGTGAGCTTCAGAGGCTTCCTCCACTCTGACATGCATCTGGGCTGTCCCCCTGAGGAGGTCACACCTCCCTCCTCCCAGGAAGGCTAGTGAAGTGACACAGGAGAGCGGTGAGCTTCAGAGGCTTCCTCCACTCTGACATGCATCTGGGCTGTCCCCCTGAGGAGGTCACACCTCCGTCCTCCCAGGAAGGCTAGTGAAGCGACACAGGAGAGCGGTGAGCTTCAGAGGCTTCCTCCACTCTGACATGCATCTGGGCTGTCCCCCTGAGGAGGTCATACCTCCCTCCTCCCAGGAAGGCCAGTGAAGTGACATAGGAGAGCGGTGAGCTTCAGAGGCTTCCTCCACTCTGACATGCATCTGGGCTGTCCCCCTGAGGAGGTAACACCTCCCTCCTCCCAGGAAGGCTAGTGAAGTGACACAGGAGAGCGGTGAGCTTCAGAGGCTTCCTCCACTCTGACATGCATCTGGGCTGTCCCCCTGAGGAGGTCACACCTCCCTCCTCCCAGGAAGGCTAGTGAAGTGACACAGGAGAGCGGTGAGCTTCAGAGGCTTCCTCCACTCTGACATGCATCTGGGCTGTCCCCCTGAGGAGGTCACACCTCCCTCCTCCCAGGAAGGCTAGTGAAGTGACACAGGAGAGCGGTGAGCTTCAGAGGCTTCCTCCACTCTGACATGTATTTGGGCTGTCCCCCTGAGGAGGTGACACCTCCCTCGTCCCAGGAAGGCTAGTGAAGTGACACAGGAGAGCGGTGAGCTTCAGAGGCTTTCTCCACTCTGACATGCATCTGGGCTGTCCCCCTGAGGAGGTCACACCTCCCTCCTCCCAGGAAGGCCAGTGAAGTGACACAGGAGAGCGGTGAGCTTCAGAGGCTTCCTCCACTCTGACATGCATCTGGGCTGTCCCCCTGAGGAGGAAACAGCCCTCCCTCCTCCCAGGAAGGCTAGTGAAGTGACACAGGAGAGCGGTGAGCTTCAGAGGCTTCCTCCACTCTGACATGCATCTGGGCTGTCCCCCTGAGGAGGAAACAGCCCTCCCTCCTCCCAGGAAGGCTAGTGAAGTGACACAGGAGAGCGGTGAGCTTCAGAGGCTTCCTCCACTCTGACATGCATCTGGGCTGTCCCCCTGAGGCGGTCACACCTCCCTCCTCCCAGGAAGGCTAGTGAAATGACACAGGAGAGCGGTGCGCTTCAGAGTCTTCCTCCACTCTGACATGCATCTGGGCTGTCCCCCTGAGGCGGTCACACCTCCCTCCTCCCAGGAAGGCCAGTGAAGTGACACATCAGAGCGGTGAGCTTCAGAGGCTTCCTCCACTCTGACATGCATCTGGGCTGTCCCCTGAGGAGGTCACACCTCCCTCCTACCAGGAAGGCCAGTGAAGTGACACAGGAGAGCGGTGAGCTTCAGAGGCTTCCTCCACTCTGACATGCATCTGGGCTGTCCCCCTGAGGAGGTCACACCTCCCTCCTCCCAGGAAGGCTAGTGAAGTGACACAGGAGAGGGCTGAGCTTCAGAGGCTTCCTCCACTCTGACATGCATCTGGGCTGTCCCCCTGAGGAGGTCACACCTCCCTCCTCCCAGGAAGGCTAGTGAAGTGACACAGGAGAGCGGTGAGCTTCAGAGGCTTCCTCCACTCTGACATGCATCTGGGCTGTCCCCCTGAGAGGTCACACCTCCCTCCTCCCAGGAAGGCTAGTGAAGTGACACAGGAGAGCGGTGAGCTTCAGAGGCTTCCTCCACTCTGACATGCATCTGGGCTGTCCCCCTGAGGAGGTCACACCTCCCTCCTCCCAGGAAGGCTAGTGAAGTGACACAGGAGAGCGGTGACCTTCAGAGGCTTCCTCCACTCTGACATGCATCTGGGCTGTCCCCCTGAGGAGGTCACACCTCCTCCCTCCTCCCAGGAAGGCTAGTGAAGTGACACAGGAGAGCGGTGAGCTTCAGAGGCTTCCTCCACTCTGACATGCATCTGGGCTGTCCCCCTGAGGAGGTCACACCTCCCTCCTCCCAGGAAGGCTAGTGAAGTGACACAGGAGAGCGGTGAGCTTCAGAGGCTTCCTCCACTCTGACATGCATCTGGGCTGTCCCCCTGAGGAGGTCACACCTCCCTCCTCCCAGGAAGGCTAGTGAAGTGACACAGGAGAGCGGTGAGCTTCAGAGGCTTCCTCCACTCTGACATGCATCTGGGCTGTCCCCCTGAGGAGGAAACAGCCCTCCCTCCTCCCAGGAAGGCTAGTGAAGTGACACAGGAGAGCGCCGAGCTTCAGAGGCTTCCTCCACTCTGACATGCATCTGGGCTGTCCCCCTGAGGAGGTCACACCTCCCTCCTCCCAGGAAGGCTAGTGAAGTGACACAGGAGAGCGCTGAGCTTCAGAGGCTTCCTCCACTCTGACATGCATCTGGGCTGTCCCCCTGAGGAGGTCACACCTCCCTCCTCCCAGGAAGGCTAGTGAAGCGACACAGGAGAGCGGTGAGCTTCAGAGGCTTCCTCCACTCTGACATGCATCTGGGCTGTCCCCCTGAGGAGGTCACACCTCCCTCCTCCCAGGAAGGCTAGTGAAGCGACACAGGAGAGCGGTGAGCTTCAGAGGCTTCCTCCACTCTGACATGCATCTGGGCTGTCCCCCTGAGGAGGTCACACCTCCCTGCTCCCAGGAAGGCTAGTGAAGTGACACAGGAGAGCGGTGAGCTTCAGAGGCTTCCTCCACTCTGACATGCATCTGGGCTGTCCCCCTGAGGAGGTCACACCTCCCTCCTCCCAGGAAGGCTAGTGACGTGACATAGGAGAGCGGTGAGCTTCAGAGGCTTCCTCCACTCTGACATGCATCTGGGCTGTCCCCCTGAGGAGGAAACAGCCCTCCCTCCTCCCAGGAAGGCTAGTGAAGTGACACAGGAGAGCGCTGAGCTTCAGAGGCTTCCTCCACTCTGACATGCATCTGGGCTGTCCCCCTGAGGAGGTCACGCCTCCCTCCTCCCAGGAAGGCTAGTGAAGTGACACAGGAGAGCGGTGAGCTTCAGAGGCTTCCTCCACTCTGACATGCATCTGGGCTGTCCCCCTGAGGAGGTCACACCTTCCTCCCTCCTCCCAGGAAGGCTAGTGAAGCGACACAGGAGAGCGGTGAGCTTCAGAGGCTTCCTCCACTCTGACATGCATCTGGGCTGTCCCCCTGAGGAGGTCACACCTCCCTCCCTCCTCCCAGGAAGGCTAGTGAAGTGACACAGGAGAGCGGTGGCTTCAGAGGCTTCCTCCACTCGGACATGCATCTGGGCTGTCCCCCTGAGGAGGTCACACCTCCCTCCTCCCAGGGAGGCCAGTGAAGTGACACAGGAGAGCGGTGAGCTTCAGAGGCTTCCTCCACTCTGACATGCATCTGGGCTGTCCCCCTGAGGAGGTCACACCTCCCTCCTCCCAGGAAGGCTAGTGAAGTGACACAGGAGAGCGGTGAGCTTCAGAGGCTTCCTCCACTCTGACATGCATCTGGGCTGTCCCCCTGAGGAGGTCACACCTCCGTCCTCCCAGGAAGGCTAGTGAAGCGACACAGGAGAGCGGTGAGCTTCAGAGGCTTCCTCCACTCTGACATGCATCTGGGCTGTCCCCCTGAGGAGGTCACACCTCCCTCCTCCCAGGAAGGCCAGTGAAGTGACATAGGAGAGCGGTGAGCTTCAGAGGCTTCCTCCACTCTGACATGCATCTGGGCTGTCCCCCTGAGGAGGTAACACCTCCCTCCTCCCAGGAAGGCTAGTGAAGTGACACAGGAGAGCGGTGAGCTTCAGAGGCTTCCTCCACTCTGACATGCATCTGGGCTGTCCCCCTGAGGAGGTCACACCTCCCTCCTCCCAGGAAGGCTAGTGAAGTGACACAGGAGAGCGGTGAGCTTCAGAGGCTTCCTCCACTCTGACATACATCTGGGCTGTCCCCCTGAGGAGGTCACACCTCCCTCCTCCCAGGAAGGCTAGTGAAGTGACACAGGAGAGCGGTGAGCTTCAGAGGCTTCCTCCACTCTGACATGCATTTGGGCTGTCCCCCTGAGGAGGTGACACCTCCCTCGTCCCAGGAAGGCTAGTGAAGTGACACAGGAGAGCGGTGAGCTTCAGAGGCTTTCTCCACTCTGACATGCATCTGGGCTGTCCCCCTGAGGAGGTCACACCTCCCTCCTCCCAGGAAGGCTAGTGAAGTGACACAGGAGAGCGGTGAGCTTCAGAGGCTTCCTCCACTCTGACATGCATCTGGGCTGTCCCCCTGAGGAGGAAACAGCCCTCCCTCCTCCCAGGAAGGCTAGTGAAGTGACACAGGAGACGGTGAGCTTCAGAGGCTTCCTCCACTCTGACATGCATCTGGGCTGTCCCCCTGAGGAGGAAACAGCCCTCCCTCCTCCCAGGAAGGCTAGTGAAGTGACACAGGAGAGCGGTGAGCTTCAGAGGCTTCCTCCACTCTGACATGCATCTGGGCTGTCCCCTGAGGCGGTCACACCTCCCTCCTCCCAGGAAGGCTAGTGAAATGACACAGGAGAGCGGTGCGCTTCAGAGTCTTCCTCCACTCTGACATGCATCTGGGCTGTCCCCCTGAGGCGGTCACACCTCCCTCCTCCCAGGAAGGCCAGTGAAGTGACACATCAGAGCGGTGAGCTTCAGAGGCTTCCTCCACTCTGACATGCATCTGGGCTGTCCCCCTGAGGAGGTCACACCTCCCTCCTCCCAGGAAGGCCAGTGAAGTGACACAGGAGAGCGGTGAGCTTCAGAGGCTTCCTCCACTCTGACATGCATCTGGGCTGTCCCCCTGAGGAGGTCACACCTCCCTCCTCCCAGGAAGGCTAGTGAAGTGACACAGGAGAGCGCTGAGCTTCAGAGGCTTCCTCCACTCTGACATGCATCTGGGCTGTCCCCCTGAGGAGGTCACACCTCCCTCCTCCCAGGAAGGCTAGTGAAGTGACACAGGAGAGCGGTGAGCTTCAGAGGCTTCCTCCACTCTGACATGCATCTGGGCTGTCCCCCTGAGGTCACACCTCCCTCCTCCCAGGAAGGCTAGTGAAGTGACACAGGAGAGCGGTGAGCTTCAGAGGCTTCCTCCACTCTGACATGCATCTGGGCTGTCCCCCCTGAGGAGGTCACACCTCCCTCCTCCCAGGAAGGCTAGTGAAGTGACACAGGAGAGCGGTGACCTTCAGAGGCTTCCTCCACTCTGACATGCATCTGGGCTGTCCCCCTGAGGAGGTCACACCTCCCTCCCTCCTCCCAGGAAGGCTAGTGAAGTGACACAGGAGAGCGGTGAGCTTCAGAGGCTTCCTCCACTCTGACATGCATCTGGGCTGTCCCCCTGAGGAGGTCACACCTCCCTCCTCCCAGGAAGGCTAGTGAAGTGACACAGGAGAGCGGAGAGCTTCAGAGGCTTCCTCCACTCTGACATGCATCTGGGCTGTCCCCCCTGAGGAGGTCACACCTCCCTCCTCCCAGGAAGGCTAGTGAAGTGACACAGGGGAGCGGTGAGCTTCAGAGGCTTCCTCCACTCTGACATGCATCTGGGCTGTCCCCCTGAGGAGGAAACAGCCCTCCCTCCTCCCAGGAAGGCTAGTGAAGTGACACAGGAGAGCGCCGAGCTTCAGAGGCTTCCTCCACTCTGACATGCATCTGGGCTGTCCCCCTGAGGAGGTCACACCTCCCTCCTCCCAGGAAGGCTAGTGAAGTGACACAGGAGAGCGGTGAGCTTCAGAGGCTTCCTCCACTCTGACATGCATCTGGGCTGTCCCCCTGAGGAGGTCACACCTCCCTCCTCCCAGGAAGGCTAGTGAAGCGACACAGGAGAGCGGTGAGCTTCAGAGGCTTCCTCCACTCTGACATGCATCTGGGCTGTCCCCCTGAGGAGGTCACACCTCCCTCCTCCCAGGAAGGCTAGTGAAGCGACACAGGAGAGCGGTGAGCTTCAGAGGCTTCCTCCACTCTGACATGCATCTGGGCTGTCCCCTGAGGAGGTCACACCTCCCTCCTCCCAGGAAGGCTAGTGAAGTGACACAGGAGAGCGGTGAGCTTCAGAGGCTTCCTCCACTCTGACATGCATCTGGGCTGTCCCCCTGAGGAGGTCACACCTCCCTCCTCCCAGGAAGGCTAGTGACGTGACATAGGAGAGCGGTGAGCTTCAGAGGCTTCCTCCACTCTGACATGCATCTGGGCTGTCCCCCTGAGGAGGAAACAGCCCTCCCATTGCCCCTGGTGCGCTTGGACCCAGGCAAGGTGGGGAAATAGGTAAGCAGGAGTGCTGGCCACACCTCCAGGGTGAGCAGACTGTTCTGTACACCTAAAATGATTTTCTGCCATCTTTAGGAGGACTGAAATAGTGGGTTCTGGGTAGAAAAGGTGACCTACACTAACAGATGTGGTCACATCAGGGGCAGATTCGCTCTGAAGGACTAGCTGACCATTGGCTACCAGCTCCCATACCCCTAATTCCCCTAAAT
Organism: Calotriton arnoldi; assembly: GCA_963921515.1. Classification (NCBI taxonomy): domain Eukaryota; kingdom Metazoa; phylum Chordata; class Amphibia; order Caudata; family Salamandridae; genus Calotriton; species Calotriton arnoldi. The sequence goes on from CAWUFW010016575.1 coordinate 33,494, forward strand.
CCAGGATTTAAGGGGCACCCCTGACACCAGACCCTCAGCTCTGATCAACATACTTCAAAGAAGGACACCAAGAAGACCGTTTTCAACAACCACAAGACTTTGCCCCGGCGACAAAAGAAAAGAGGGATACTGCATCCCTAAGGCCACCCTGCTTGGAACTGTGTGATCGACCTTCGTCCTTGGCCAAAACTCTGCACTCCCTGGCAGGGGGACCCCCGTAGGAGCTAGAAGCAGCTTCAGACTCGGCAGTGACCACACTCTTGTGTATTTGCATCTCCTTTCTGGTGGCGTCGTCTCAATGGTAAAAGCATCTTTGGCGCGACCCGTTTAAAGACCACTGAATGCCAGAAGTAAGCACTGCCCCCGGGCTCCACAGCCAGATAAAATTGAATTGCTGTGTTCTGAATCCCTAGGCTGGATGTTATTGAGCTAGCCTTGCCGAGGATCTGGCCCAAAAAGGATTCTACGTCTTGTAAAAATTTAACAAGCTTGGGACAGGCGAAAAACATATGGATCGTATCAGCAGCCAGTAGCCCACATCTACTACATGAATTTCCACGTGAGCCAGAGCAATTAGAGATTTTCCCCGGGGTGTAATATAAATCGAAGGCAGACATATAATGTTGGGCCCTCAGGCTGCCGGTAATTAAAATCTGGTTAGCCAATTCCAGAGACGCTACCAAATCAGTGCCCTCTTGTCCAAACTTCCTGTCCCATCTGTCGTTCTGGGCAGCCAGGTCATCAGGAAGACCGGATACCAGCATTTGATAGATTATCCCAATCCGGGATCTGGCCGCAATAATACCCACCAGGGGTATTTTCCCAAAATTAACCCTCCCCTGTGTCAAGGTTTTGACCAGGAAGCTTCTGATCTGTAAAAACTTGAAGAAATGTCTCATGGGGAGCCCAAATGTTTCTTGTAGTTTGGAGAATGAGGTAATTTGACATCACAGAAAAAGTCCCCCAAAACATTAACACCACGAACCCCCAACTAATAGTTATCTGGTCCTGAAAAATTGGCGGTAAAAGGCCATGTGAAAGCAAAGGGGTATGGGCGTTTATATTCGAGACACCGAGCCGATGCCGCATTTTTTTCCAGATGCCATAAACAGATTGAATAATTTTGAATTTTGTTTTTTTATAATAGCTTGGTTCAATGATTTTGGTTAAACAATGTCGCGCATCCTCACCCAGTAAGACTTCATAGATAGTGGGCCTGGTTGCTTCAGGAACTGCTGCATTAGCACCAACCAACAATATCCCCATTTGTTGTAAAAGAGCTGCCCAGTGGTATAACATTAAAGAGGGTAGTCCCCAACCACCCCTGAGTCTAGGAAGAATTAGCCGTTTAGCTGCCCTTCTAGCTTTGCTATATCCCCATAAAAATCTAATACAAACTCTTTCTGCTCTAGAGATACACGAAGCCGGAAATTCTAGGGGTATGGTCCGAAACTAATATAGAAATTTGGGGGAAATCAGCATTTTAATGACATTGCAGCGTCCATGCATCGAAAGATGCAGATGATCTAGTCTAGCAAGTATCTGATCAGTGTTTTTTATAATCGGCAGTAGATTCATCTCCGGTATCTGCTCAACTGCAGCCGTGATCTTCATACCCAAATATGTTGCTGCCGAAACAGTTGGAATATCTTACGGCAGTGAGGTGTCCGAGTGTATGACCTGAGTTTTGTCGGCATTTAACTTATAGCCAGAAACAGAGCCAAACTGTTTAGCCAGATCATACACTACAGGAAGAGCGGATCTTATGTCATGCGTAAAAATGGCAATGTCATCAGCATAAGCTAATGATTTGTAAGCAACACCATTGACCATAGCCGCTTTAATCTGCGTATTAGTATCCAGTTTGCAAAGAAAAGGATCAATATATATGGAAAATAATAGCGGAGAGCAGGGGCACCCTTGACGGGTTCCTCTGCTTATGGAAAATGGATTGGACTCTTGTCCAGAGATCCGAATGCGGGCCTCAGGACAAACATACAGAGCCTGTATGGCTGAAATAAATTCATCGGGAGTCCTTTTACCTTAAGCATCAGCCAAAGAAACCCCCAGGAGACCCTGTCGAACGCCTTCCCTGCGTCCAACAGGATCATCCCCAGGGGTGACCTTGAGGCCTGAGCCCAGTCAAACAAGGCTATTGCCCGCCTAACGTGGTCTGATGTATCCCGACCTGGCACAAAGCCATGTTGGCGGATGGATACCAAGGGAGTAATAACCTTTCCAAGCCTTAACGCAATTATTTTTGCATAGATCTTGCTGTCAGCACAGATTAAAGAAATAGGTCTGTAGGATGAGGAACTGAGCTCTGGCTTATCCTTTTTTTTGAAGACTACGTTTTGTGCCATGAGTCAGGGGTCTGGCCCTTCTGAGCCCGTAAAAACAAAGATTCAAGCTCGCCATAAAGAACTTGTCTAAATGTACGAAAAAATTCCAGAGGTAATGCATCGGGGCCTACAGCCTTACCAGCCGCCAGTGAGGTTATGGCAGATTCAATCTCCTCTAACGAAATCGGGGCAGAGAGCATGTCCCTCTGTTCCAGGGTGACTTTAGAGGTTACATAGTCACGGAGGAATTCCTTCCCAGATATTACTGGAGCATCCCTCTCAGTAGAGTAGCGCCCCTGATAAAAATCATGAAAGACCTCCAAGACCTTAGCCGGTAAATCCTGAATCTGTCCCCTTTGATCTTTTATACGACAGATTCTGTTAAAAACTCCCTTTTGTTGTAGCCGTTTAGCGAGCAATCTGCCAGTGTTTTCCCCGAATTCATATATATCAGTCCGATTTTTAGTAAATTTAATAGCCAGTTCCTCCCCATAGTGTTGGTGTATCTTAGTTCTAACAGCTGCAATCTGCCGTTGACATTCCTCCCTCGTCTGCATATCTCCAATTACCCGGATAAGCTCTTCCTCGGCTTCCCGAAGCTGACCCACCCAACCATTGATCTTCTCTTTTATCGCTTTCTGTCGATGCAGGGAGAAACTGAGGGTCTCACCCCTTACCGCCGCCTTAAAGGCGTCCCACACTATTAATTCAGATGCTATGCCCTGATTCCTGCCAAAGAACTCTGCAATCCACCTGGACATATATAGGCAATATTCCTGATCTAATAATAACTTTCTGTCAAATGTCCAGGTTGCCACAGTTCGTACCGAGCTACTAGATGGAAGTTGAATTACTAATGGATTGTGGTCCGATATTAATCTGGGGAAAAGCTCACAGTTAATCCTTTCTGCAATTAAATTAGATACAAAAAAATAGTCTAATCGGACAAATTTGCAATGAGGGGCTGAGATGTGTGTATACCCGGGCTCTGCCTGTCGGTGTCTATGCCAGATATCAACCAGGCCATGTTGCTGACAGAGCCCCTGTAAAGCCTTAAAAATCTTACCCTTCCTGTCCAGATATGGAGTATTGCTAAAAAGATTGAAATGACTATTCAGGTGGATATTGAAATCCCCGCAAAAAATTATCGGAGAAGGCCATAAAGCAAGTTCAATATTCAAAAATCTAAGCTAGTAGGGTCATCCATATTTGAGCCATACAAGGAGCAGATAGTATATGGTGTACCCCTAATGATTGCTTCTAAGATTGCCCATCGACCTAAATTGTCCTCTTTAACACGCTTGCTCGATAATATGCCGTGCCTCGCCAATATAGCTACCCCTCGGGTGGTTAGTAGCTTGCCGAGTGGTTGCAAGGAGTTCTAGGCCCAGATCTTTTAGCCAGCCCCGGTTATTCCAGGAGAGATGTGTTTCCTGGAGACATAGTACATCAATCCGCATGTACCTAATGAGTTTGGCTAGAAACCCTCTCTTTTTCCTGTCATTAAGGCCACAGCTATTTAAAGAGCAAATTCGGATATTGCTGTTCCTACCCGTCATCCTTGAAAAATTCCGCTCACAGCACATAGTGAAACAGACACTTTTCCGCAAAATTTCTAAAAGATACTTCAAAGAAAAAAAGCTTATCTAAATACTGGTTGTTGCCATAACTGCACATGTGAAAAAATAACTGTGTACCCCCTTACCCCCCAGTCCTGCCCTCCTTCTACCAGAAGCCCTCCCCCTCCTGTACCACCCCACACCCCTCCTACCCCCCACAACATAAGGCATGGGGACCCGCGGTCCCTGGTGATGCTGAGCTTGCCCATCCACCCCTCCACAATGCTAGACCATGATCTATTTTCAGGTATATACTTCAAAGCAATTAAGAACACCCAACAAGGAAAAAAAAGTGAATAATAGAAAAAAAGAGGAAAAACTGGCAAAGAAAAAAAACCCTACGAAGACTCCCTAACAACAGAGGAATCCCTTAATTTCAAGGAAGCAGTTTTACATCAGCCCGGCCGCTAGAGACACATTCTGAGAAAAGAGCTAAGATGGTTTCAATGACAGTAAGAAATCTTTTGCCTGAAATTCTGATTAAAAATACTGCGTTTGCCCGTGAAAAACCACCTTTAACTTGGCCGGGTTGAGCAGAAAGACCTGAGCCCCCTTCGACTGAAATTCCGGGATTAGTTGGCGAAGAAGCCACCGTTTTTCAACTGTCCTCTGACAGAAGTCAGGGCGCACAAAGAAATCGCACCCCTTCCCGGCCCTTTTCCGATCAGGCCTAGCAAGATCATACAAGCATTCCCTGGCCAAAAAATGATTAAGGGAAATCAAGATAGCACGTGGCCGAATATCAGACTGCCCCCCTACTCTACGCTGATTAAAAGGGAAGCGATGGGCCCTTTGAATTTGAATCTTCCAGTCCCATTGCTGGAGATCTGGGAAAGCCTCTATAAATAGCTCAATCACGAACTGGCGAACATCTGACCCTTCTTTACCCTCAGGAATGCCCAGAATTCGCAGATTATTTCGCCTCGCCCGGTTTTCTAGGTCAGCCAGTTTCAACAAGGTATCTTTATCTCCTTTCGTTTGGGGGGGGGGGTTATGTAGGAAGGTGGAATCTGACTATATGGTTGCCCCCACTTTTTTCCTGGTGTTTTGCTGGTTTTTGACCTAGTTGGACTGGGACCCTGCTATCCAGGACCCCAGTTTATCTGCTTTCTCTTTAAAATGGTTTCCATGTACCTTAGGTACATCTTTGATTGGAATCTGGAGTGCCCTTATAAGTCCCTAGTATATGGTATTGTGAGAAGTTGGCCTGGCATATGCTGTCCACTAATTATAGTGGGCACCTTGCACCAGTCCAAACAACCCCTTATTGGAGATAGGTTAAAGACAACCTTATTGAAAGCTATCCTAGTGGTAGCTATGGAGAGCAGCCATCAGGCTAAGTCTTGAAGGAATGTAAAGCAGCTTGTTTTACCAGTCTATAATCTCTTGAGTGACCAAATGAAAGAGCACCACACCAGGTATATATTCAAAATATATGTATTTATTGCTAAACACACCCCTCTAGTCTCTTTATGAGGCTAGAGTTCAAAGTACATAAGTTATAAGTTATTAAATCACAGTAATAGCACAAATACACGTTTGGGCCCTAGGGGCGTACCAAACCATATACCAATAAAGTGGTATGCGAACCACGACTGAACTAGACACTAGGCCTAGAGCCTCTAGAAGTGCTTGGACCACAAGGAACCACCCAAGGTAGTGACACAGGGGACCCACGGGAGACGCGTGCAGTGTAAATACACAACCGCGATACGCCGTTAACTTCTATGGAGAAAGTCGGGATCGGGAAAATAGAGGAAAGGGACACTTAAAGAGGACTAGGACAAAACCCTTTGAGATCTAGGACTTTGAAGAGTCTCTACCCACGGGAGCACCGGAGTACTCGTGTTACCTCACCCAGGAAGCCAGGTGCATAGGTGCCTTTCGGGGTCGGGTTTCGTCGTCGATTCGAATGGCGATCTGCTGCAAAGTGCTGCTGGCGGCCAAGAGAAAAGTGTCCGGGTGGATCCAAGAGTGGATCGGAGTTCTGGTGAACCTGAAAGCAGAGGGGACAGAGTCTGGGTCACTAGCCAGTGACCAGGAAGGCGATGGACAGATGCCCACCGATGTCGAGTGCTTCAGGTGTGTTGACGGTCGTCTTGACTCTTCAGCCACGAGGTCCAGGAGGCGTTGTCAGCGACCAGGAGCAGGATTCGGGCTGGTACACAATGTCTGTCGAGTGCTGAGGTGTCGGCGACCGGATTGGACCCAACAAGCCTTGGCAACGGCAAGTCTCGATTAAGATGTAGATCGTCGATGGTGCAGACCAGCAAGGTCTGTGGAACTCACCCAGCGAGGGTAAGTGAGGGCAGGCCTGGAGCAACCAGGATGCCAAGTAAGAAAAGGATTGGCCTTCGTTAAGGGCTACTAGCCAACGGGCTAGTGACCGTGAAGGAGCCTCGTGACGCTGCACGTGGAGCTGGCTTACAGGACACTCGTGGAGTAGGGGCCAGTGATCTTCGGTGCAGGTGGTGCTGGAGGCTAGGGCTACTCGGAGCCTAAAGCACGACTTCTTGGGAGACCCAGAAGATGATGCACTTGCAAATGTGCTCGGTGTCCAGGGGTCACGGTCTCAAGTCACCCACGATAGCCACGGGCCTCAGCTTTGCTGGGGACTCAGGGTAGCCTCGGGGAAGTCTGAGAATCCACCTCTGGTTATGCGATGACTTCGGCGTCCGACGGGAGCTTCAGAAATGCGAACCGGACAGATGCCTCTTTGGTGCCTGCCAAGCAGGGGAGTCACTCCTTGACCCCAAGGGAGATTCTTCAGTCCTCTAATCTTGTCGTAGAGCGTCGAAGGTCCAGGATTCAGTTTCAGAGTTTCATCCAGGTATAATCTAAAGTCCTAAGGACTGGGTTCCTACCTTTATTCTAAAAATAGGGTTGGACTACTCTGTGGCCCCACCTATGGGTGGGTCAGGGCAGAGGGGTGGCTACACCCCTTTCCCTTTGTCCAGTTCGCGCCAAAGCAGGGGCTGCAAGCCCCTGATCCGGTTTGAACTGGGGTATGCACAGGGACACCAAATGTGCCCCCAGTGCAGGACTTCAAAGCACCCGAAAGTGCTCCCGCCCAGCCCCAATACACATTATCCTGTCTGGGGAGGTGGTCACACCTCCCTGGGACAGGAACCCTATTGTCCAGGCCTCCCCTGCCGGAGTTTCGTCCAGCAGGGACTCGTGTCTGTGGCAGCAGCATCCATTTTGTGATGCCAGGGCTCTGGAAAGAAGTTACCGGACTAGTCAGAGTTAACATGTCTTTCCCTCTAGAAGGGTGGAATGCTACCCCCGCCGCCAGGATTGGCGGGGGGGTAGTATTCCAAGATGTTTGACACCAAACACGACATGTTTAGGTGCAGCCATTCCAAAGTTAGCATTTTACCGCGAGGATATAATGCGCTTAAGAGTATATGGTCAGGCTGCACTACAAACAGCATCAGAGAGGGTCTCCGAACGCTGCAGAGGGGCCCTGCTCATGCAGGGGCACCCTCTCACATAGGAACCACGCACTCTGCCTTTAGGATTGATAAGGCCTGCCTTAGGAGTGACTTATAGGTTTATATGTGTGTATGTATCTCGTGATATAGGTAACCTATATCACAGTAAGAGTGCATGCACCACCTTACCCAGGCTGCAGTAGCAGACCTGTGGTGTCAGTTTGGATGGCCTTCCAGGGGTGGCATAATACATGCTGCAGCCCCTGGCAGGCCTCTGAGGTACCTATGCCCTTGGTACATAGTATACCATATACTAGGGACTTATAAGGGCACTCCAGATCCCAATCAGTAATGTGCCTAAGGCACATGGAAACCATTTTAGAGAGGAAGCAGCTAGGCTGGGGTTCTGATTAGCAGGGCCCCAGCCAGACTAATGTCGAAAAACAGTGAAGCATCAGCAAAAAGTGGGGGTACCCATGTGAAGCAGATCCTACTCTCCTACAGGTATACTATGTACCCAGGGCATAGGTGCCTCAGAGGCCTACCAGGGGATGAAGCATGTATTATGCCACCCCTGGAAGGCCAGCCAAAATTACACCACAGGTCTGCAGCCTGGGTAAGGTGCATGCACCCCTTACTGTGATATAGGCTACCTATATCACTACCATTGCACACACATATAAACCTATAAGTCACTCCTATGGCAGGCCTTTACAATCCTAAAGGCAGAGTGCTTGGTTTTTATGTGAGAGGGTGCCCCTGCATGAGCAGAGCCCCTCTGTAGCGTTCGGAGTACCTCCTCTGATGCTGTTTGTGGTACAGCCTGACCATATACTCTGCATTATATCCTCGCGGTACAATGCTAACTTTGGACTGGCTGCACCAAAACATGTCGTGTTTGGTGTCAAACATCTTGGAATACTACCCCCCCTGCCAGTCCTGGCGGCGGGGGTAGCATTCCACCCTTCTAGAGGGAGAGACATGTACACACTGGGCTACCCGGTAACTTCTTTCCAGAGCCCTGGCATCACAAAATGGATGCCACTGCCACAGACACGGGTCTGGCCTCCTGCTGCTGACTGAAACTCCGGCAGGGGAGGCCTGGACAATAGGTTTCCTGTCACAGGGAGGTGTAACCACCTCCCCAGACAGGATAGTGTGTATTGGGGCTGGGCGGGAGCACTCCCTGGTGCTTTGAAGTCCTGCACTGGGGGCACACTTGGTGTCCCTGTGCATATGCCTGTTCAAACCGGTTGCAGGGGCTACCTGCCCCTGCTCTGGCGCGAAACTGGACAAAGGGAATGGGTGTAACCACCCCTCTTCCCTGACCCTCCCATAGGTGGGTCCCCAGAGTATGTCCAACCCCCTAACTTTGTATAAGTATGGGACCCCAGTCCTTAGGACTTTAGATATCCCTGGACGAAACTCTGTAACTGAATCCTGGACCTTCGACGCTCTACTCACGATTAGAGGACTGAAGAATCTCCCTTGGGGTCAAGGAGTGACTCCCCTGCTTGGCAGGCACCAAAGAAGCAATTGTCCAGTCTGCATCGCCGAAGCTCCCGCCGGACGTCGAAGTCTTTGCATCACCAGAGGTAGATTTCCAGACTTCCCCGAGGCTGCCCTGAGTCCCCAGCAAAGCTGAGGCCCGTAGCTGTCGTGGGTAACGTGGAACCGTGACCCTTGGACACCGAGCACATTTGCAAGTGCATCATCTTCTTGGGATCCCACGAAGTTGTGCTTTGGGCTCCGAGTAGCCCCCGCCTCCAGCACCAACTGCACCGAAGATCACTGGCCCCCACTCCACGAGTGTCCCGTGAGCCAGCTCCAAGTGCGTCCACTCGAGGCTCATTCGCGGTCGCTAGTCCGTTGGCTAGTGGGCCCTCCCGAAGGCAACTCTTCTTCTGCTTGGGCTTCCCTGGTTGCTCCAGACGTGCCCTGACTTACCCTCGCTGGGTGAGTCCCTCAGACCTTGCTGGTCTGCAACATTGTCCTTTCTTTGTTTCTTTGAGACTTGCCGTTGCCAAGGCTTGTTGGGTCCAATCCGGTCGCCGACACTGCAGCAATCGACAGACGTCATGGGACAGCTCGAATCCAGCTCCCGGTCGTCGTCGACGCCTCCTGGACCTCGTGGCTGAAGATTCAAGACGACCGTCAACCTACCTGAAGCACCCGACATCGGTGGGCATCTGCTCATCGCCTTCCTGGTCACTGGCTAGTGACCCAGACTCTGTCCCCTCTGCTTTCAGGTTCTTCAGATCTTCGATCCACCCTTGGATCCACCCGAACACTTTCGACTTGGTCGCCAGCAGCACTTTGCAGCAGATTGCCATTGAAAACGACGACGAAACCCGACCCCGAAAGACACCTATGCACCCGGCTCCCCTGGGTGAGGTAACTCGAGTACTCCGGTGCTCCCGTGGGTATTGACTCTAGAACAGCCTAGTTCTAAAGGGGTTTGCTCCAAGTCCTCCTCTAAGTGTCCTTTTTCTTTAAAACTCCAACCGCAACATTCCCCATAGAAGTCAACGGCGGCTCGCGGCTGTGTTCTCACACTGCACGCGTCCCCCGTGGGTCCCCTGTGTCACTACCTTGGGTGGTTCCTTGTGGTCCAAGCATTTCTACAGGCTCTAGGCCTTGTGTCTAGCTCAGTCGTGGTTCTTATACCACTTTATTGGTATATGGTTTGGTACGCCCCTAGGGCTCAAACGTGTATTTGTGCTATTACTGTTGATATTTGACTTGCAACTTATGTATTTCGAACTCTAGCCTCATAAAGAGACTAGAGGGGTGTGTTTAGGAATAAATACATATATTTTGAATATATACCTGGTGTGGTCCTCTTTCATTTGGTCACTCAAGAGATTATAGACTGGTAAAACAAGCTGCTTTACATTCCTTCAAGACTTAGCCTGAAGGCTGCTCTCCATAGCTACCACTAGGACAGCTTTCAATAAAGGTTGTCTTTAACCTATCTCCAATAAGGGGTTGTTTGGACTGGTGCAAGGTGCCCACTATCATTAGTGGACAGCATATACCAGGCCAACTTCTCACAATGCATAATAGATGAGTCCTTGAAGAAATCAATAGTCCTGTGCTAGGAAACTCCCGAAGCCTAAGGGTCTGTTCTTCAAGAACTCGTTGTGACGTTAGGGTGGACGGATGTCGGAGACCATGCCTGTATTTGGAGTGCACGGTTTAATGCCTAAATAAGGACTGGGATTTTATGCCTATATAAGGGCAGGGCGAATTGTGCCTATATAAGGACATGATACAGGAAAGCCCGTGTATGGACACCCTAAGAGGAATACAACACCCACTCCACTTTCGTGTGTACGATAATACTAAAATGCTAAACATTTAAAATGCTAAACATTAAATGGAGTACCGCATATTGCTAAAATATTTCACCATTTAAAAGGCATTTAAAAAACCTATTAGAATGCAAAAGGTACTGTACAATTGAAGCATTGCTTTTCATTTCAGGCATATATTTAAAATAAAATACAATATGAATGAAATTAGCAGTAATATTTACATTTGACAGAAAATGATCGATAAGTTGTTCAAAAATCAAAGTCATTTCATGTCATGAAAATGAATGAACTTTTTAGACAAACAAGATGACTAAGTGTCTGTGGAAGTACCGCGAAGTCTGTACTATAAGGCTAGTTCTACTTTAAGCAGATTGAAGTGCCATTTTAGTTCGAAAAATGGAAAAAAGTTTAATTTTGGGAAGAGTGCCAAGTTTTTGAAGTATGAAGGCCAAATTGTTACTGCATCTCTGGAACACTGTGGGCTGAATCAGAGTCAGTTTACGGGTCTGGTGTAAACATGAGATCATCTATTTCCGTAGACGAAACATCGTCCACTGAAGTTGGTGTCAGTTGGATCACCTCGTGTAGTAGATTAATTGCACAGAGATGTGAAGCATCGCTTTCAGCATAGGTTGCAGCAGCAATGTTCGCGTCCGTTGTTACCTGTGTGCCTGTAGATCTTTCTCGTACCTCAGCAGCAGCCGGAAGCGTCTGTGAGATCTCAATGAATGCTGACATCAGGATTGGCAGCCTCTGGGGACAACACAGAGCATGGGCCGTTATCGGGACCAGCAGAGTATCGACATCCGTTGGCGTTGCTGATGGAAATGTTAGACAGGTGTCCAACACGCATTCTTCACCGCATAGCAGGCATCATAGAACAGGTAAGATGCAATCTTGCCAGATTGGTCTGAATGACAGGAACCACGTGGTATTAAGGTCCCGTAGACGAGTCATGCCCAAAAGCTGTACTATTCGCTCACGGCACTTTCGCTCAAGGAGAGCTTTCTCCATTTCGCTCGGAGTGATGTCTGCGAATAGGCTGGCCATAGCGTAATAGCAGGAAGAGAAATAGAATTCCGGCAACAAGTGCTAGAATTAACAGTATGCCACCAAACACCGAATGAGCAAAGTTCGGGATGATTCCGAGTATTGCCTGGAAAGGTGCTAACAGACCGGAACAGATGCTCTTAAATACATGTACAATTCTGGTTGTATCAGGCATGTTAAAGATACGACCTATCATTTCCACGAAATGTATAGGGCAGTTTGTACGTATTAAAGTCTGTATCTCAGCCGAAGTCCTTGCTACTTGTAGATCATAGGTTTCTTTGGCCGAGGTCAAAGGCACTGTTTGCTGTAAAAGCATGGCTTTCATTCTGCTCAAAGTATCAAAGCTTATAAAAGAGACGTTCAGCGAAGGCCATAGAGGCGACTCCCTGACTGTGTCTATTGGGGCAAACAATACTTGCATACAGCAAGTGACCCTGGAGTTGACCGTTACTAGATATGGGATGCCTGGCAGCATGCCGCAGCAACTCTGATCATTCAACATGAGGTAACTCCCATTAGAAAGTTGTCCAAACGTTGGATTAATCACAGCAGCTGGTGTACCCTGCTGATGGCAAGACAAATTTGCCCCAGAACCATTACAAGCCCCGTGTAAAGAAATGTCCTGACATATAAGTAAACCGCTCAGTGCACGTTTACAGTGTGTACCGCTCAAAAACACTTCACGATCCCCACTCCAACATCTATATGTATACGGTAAATCCCAAGATGTCTTAATGTATTCCTTACCCAACCTTTCATATTTGCCTGCTTGCATTTGTTTGAGGCAATACTGAAACTGAAAAGTAGTCACAGGTAATGTGATTTTGCCATGAATGAGCCATTCTGTAGCTGGTTTTTCTGCCACTGTGAATGTTAACTTTTCCAGTTTTTCAATGCTCAGCACTGTATACTTTGCTCCTCTTTGTGCCAGTTCGATCTGTTTTGTATTTGTTAACATAATTTTCAGTCCTGTTTTGTTTACATTTTTATAGTAAAACATTTCTGGATCAGATGTATTGTACCCTGAAAAATATGGAAACTTGTTAGCAAATGTTTTTGAACTACCGTGTGGTGGTGTAGGACAATGCTCCCATTGGTTAAACATAAACACATTTCTAGGGTATGCAGATTTATGCAAATAATGATGACCATAGTGGTTATAGCAATACAGCTTTTCATAGTCTGATGAACCCTCTAAATATTCATTTTGAGAAAATGCAGCAGATTTTTCTAGGTCAAACATTATGTCGTTAACAGTCTCAAAGTCCCAGTCAACAGAATAGGTACTGGACGAAATGAGATCACTTAGTGAAATTTGAAACAAATGTGGAATGTTCAATTGTTCCGTCGGGCCGAAGATATCAAAATCTGTTTTGTCCCACACAATACCATCCTGTAAAGGTACAGCTGTGATGTTCACTGTTGACAAGTCTCTTGCTTCACGATGGGAAGATTTATGAGGTTTCAAAAGTACGTTCACGTCTTTTCCTTCAGAATTTACATGGATGTATCTGCCACTTATAAGCACGCTCACAGTTGTAACCAAAGCTAGCCAGAGCAGGAAAACAAAAAGTCCAGATGTAATCCAGAGTTCAATCCATGGAGAAACCAAATAAGTCTTTTTCAGAAAGTGAAGAAAGTCTTGTACTTGCTGCTTGAATTTCAATGATGCTGGCGTCGTTTCAGGTTCACTCGGATCTTCTGAGAACGTATCAAAGTTAATGAAATAGCCAGAAGCAGTTCTGTCAATTGTTGGAATTGCATCAGGATTTGTAGAAATCGCTGGAACCAGTTGATCACTCGCTACATTGGTGTAGACAGGTGTATTTGGATGAACTGTTACTTGGTTTTCAAGAGGGAAGAGTTCCATAGCATTGTTGCTTAGTCCTTCATCTGTTACAGCTGAATTCTCGATTGTTATCAGTATTTCAGTCTGAACCTCTTGGATAGTAGCGAGAGGAGTGCGTCTGCTACTAGGTCGGAGTCCACGAGGCCTACTATTTAGTATTGGCCACATACTGTGGTTTGATGAGGTCGATGGACACAAATCTTTTCTCCTTTCTTCCAGCAAGGGGCGGTAGAAGTACTGTTCTTGTTCCTTGAACTGCTAGGACAGGTACTGGTTGTCTGTAAGAAGGTCCAAATTCCTTCTTGTCCGCAATTTTTTCTCTGACTAGATCCCCAACTTTTGGAATCCAGACAGACCTTGCTGGGACCGCCGGTTTTTCCCCAGTGGTGGTTGGCTGTAGGAATACGTTGCTTTGTTTAATTCTTAACTCATTCAGTTCCTGTAAAACAGCCAAACGATCTTTGATATCAAACGTTTTATTTTCCACCACTGTGCCTACGTGATCGAGATCTGGTACTCACATTCTTGTCCCAAATAGGACCTCATATGTAGTGACCCCCCCTAGAGAACTTCTTGGCAGGTTGTTCAATGAGCGTTGGACCCCATAAAGATGTTTGACCCACCCATCACCCGAACCTAATACCCTAGCTGTTATAGACTGCTTTATGTCCCGGTTTTTCCTTTCCACAATCGAATTTCCCTCAGGATGGAATGCAGAGGAGTACCGCAATGCAACGCCCAGACTGGCCATGGCTTCTTTGTAAGCCCGAGAGCTAAACGCAGGGCCCTGGTCAGAATGTAGCGTGCCTATTGCGTATGTGCCGATAAAGACTCGCAAATCTTTTATAACAGTTCGAGCGTCAGCCGAGCGCTGAGGCCATATCCATAGGAACCTAGAGCATGAATCCACTGCAACCATGATATATTTATAGTTACCGTCCCTTTGCAAGGGACCGCAGTGGTCCAGGTAAACACAAGCTAATGGTTTGTCTGAAATTAACAGGGGTGTCTGCGCAGGACGTTTCACTGTTGAGACTTTCATCTGTTGGCAAATATCACATTCTAAAACATAGTTTTTAGTTTGTTTCCTAATGCCAGGCCACCAATATCTTTGCTTGAGTAAAGATACTGTTGCAGAAACACCTGCATGGGCAGAAGCTATCCCTTCGTGTGCTGCTAGGATTAGTCCTAATCTGCGTTCCTTGTTTGGAATTACCCTATCCCCCACTCCAGGGATTAGAGCAAAAGGAACGTTGTTCGCATTAATTACATAAGAGTACTTGAGTGGAAACTTTTTCCGTAACGCTGCACTGCTGCCCTTGCTTGAAGCACTGACAGCCAACATTATCTCACCGTCTATTTTTGTTTTTGAACGAGTGATCGCAGCTACGGAAGCCGTCTGAACAGCCCCCTTTGCGGCTTCGTCAGCCAATTAATTCCCTGCAACGTGAACGCCATCACGTTGATGACTCAGTGTGTGGATCACGTGAGCCTTTGGTAGTTCGTTTTTTAACTGAACTACTTGTTCCCAAAGCATTTTGTGCTTTATTGGGCCACCTTTCGCATCTTTGAAACCATTTTCAAGCCAGTTTTGTATATATTCATTATACGACTGACCACAGTAAAAGGAATCGCACACTATCAGTGTGGGGAATTCTCGATCTGTACTTTCAAGTGCCAGTTTGAATGCTTGTAGTTCAGCTCGCTGAGCTGTGCAATCTCCTAGAGATTGAGTTTTTGTGACCATAGGTCTGAAGATGCCATCTCGCATGCGACCTTTAACGATTGCACACGCTGCACTGTAAGCTTGCTTACTCCCTGTTGCGGGATGTGCGGATCCGTCAGTGTAAATTATGAATTCGTACTGATCGAGAGGCAGAATTTCAGTGGGCAGAGGACATTCTTGTTCATATTGCAGGAATGCTTGTGTTTTTAAATCAGGATCAAAAACATATTCAACATCTGTTGCAGCAAGAGAATTAACCCATTGTATCCATCATGGATGTAATGCTTTAGCATTTGGAATGCTTGCTTTTGTGACCGCTTCTAAAGCTGGTACTGGGGTTACGATAATAATGCGTTTCCCTTGGGCTAAGGCTCTTTCCTTTGCTACAGCGGTTTGAACTGCTGTTAGAATTTTTTCAGTTGAACTGAAGCGCATTTCCGCTTGTGTGTACAAATGAGATTTGTATGCAATTGGTATTTTCTCACCCTCATTGAAGGTTAAGTAGGTGAATCCCTATTGACCCGAAATTATTCGGATCACCAAATTGCGTTGACCTACGCGTGTTTGTAAGTGATTTTTTGTTAACATGTTAGCCTGGAGTGAACGCAAGATTTCTGTGTGTTCGTTTGTCCAATTTTTGATTGAAAAATCAGGTTTGATTAATGCGTAGAGAGGTTTAACTCTTTCTGCGTAATTTAGAATGTATGTTCTGCCAAAGTTTAGGAAACCCAGAATGGATTGTATGTTTTTTTGCGTTTTTGGAGGTTGGAGCAGCGCACATTTCTCTAGATAGTTAGCTGCCAAGCTCTTGCCTTCACTTGAAAGCTCATATCCTAGAAATAGGACATTGAGATGGGCAATTCGGGACTTTTTAAAGTTGAACTTGTAGCCCTCAGAGGCGAAGCCCAGTATAATGGTGCTCACCCTATTCAAGTGTTTGTCCAGGTCATCGTCTGTCAGATAGATGTCATCGACATAGGACAATGCCTCATTGTCATAAATTTGTAGTAACTCCGTTACCCTCGCTGAGAATAAACCTGGGCTGTTTTTGAACCCTTGTGGGAGTCGACAAAAGTGATGCTGGGTCCCCATTATGGAGAATGCTGTTAAGTACCTGCTTTCAGGTGCTATGTTTTGACAAAAGAAACCATTTGAGATGTCTAATGTTGTTTTGTATTTTTTACGCACAATGTTATTCATTAATGCTGTGCTATGTGCATTTTGCACTGCAAAGGTTTTAGAACAAGTGTTTAGGTGTCTGTAATCCAAAACTAGACGATATGTATTGTCTGGTTTGGAGACAGGAAACAAAGGATTGTTCATTGAGGAGGTGCATGTTTCAATCACCCCTTGGTATTCAAGTTGATCTAAGATCTCCCTGATCTGTTTTTTAGCTTCTTGCTTTATTGGATACTGCCTTTGTGCAGTTGGTTCATGTTTCAGATGTATTTTATGGTGAGGTGAGTCCTCATCCCATCCTACATGATTTTTATATAATGCTGGGGCCTGGGCTACTGCCCATTTCCTGGCATATGTATATTTTAGGTGAATTGGAATATGGTTGGAGAAGGCAGGCATAATAATGTCCTCGCTGTGTGGGCACTCCCTGACAAATTGTGGTGGCCAGTCTTTTTCTGCTAGAAGTATGTCATAGCCCCTTGATAGTCTTTCCCAAAAAGTGCTTTCACCTGTCTAGGTATGTCTCCCTCCATCCGGAGTGTTATTTCATATAACTTTTGTGGAGTACTAACCCTGGTGTCTACAGTCTCAACTGTAATGTACTCATTCAAGTCCACTATCTCCAGAAGTTCCTTCAGGTTCTGGCGAGCTATTGTGACTTCTGCTGCACTGTCTAGCATTGTCTGAGCCCATTCTCCGTTCTTGAGTTGTGTTCTCAGTATTCTCGGCATGTCTGATCTTCAGACCTGCTACAATCTTTTTGGAAAATTTAGGTTTGGTTTTGTTTTTTGGAGCGTGTTTATCTTCCTTGGATTTCACGCGTTCTTCTCTATTTTCTGATCGTCCTCTTCTTTCCGAAGTCCGTGATGAGATCTGAAAGGGACGAGAGGATCGTGTATCAGTATCTTGATACCTGTCAGGTTTTCTCAAATTATCCCTATTCCTGAGGTTATACCTCCTTTCAGAGGGCTCCTTTTGAGGAGACCTACCTCGGGATTGAGAACGTTTCTCGTTTGAATTTTGTTTATTAGTCTCCCACTTCTTTTTAGAAGATGTAGGAGTTTGTTTAATTGAGTCCTTCTCAGGACTTTCAGATAGTTTCGGCTTCACTGGTCTTCCACCCAAACTATCTCTGCCTAATTCTGCATAAGATTGTTCAATTATTCTGGGTAGTTCAGTTTGATGTACTGTAACATCGAATTCCCTTAATTTTTGGCGGATCGCCACTGCTGCTGCCTCCCCTTTAATATTAGATAATATTATTGTTGAGACCTGGTCGAAATTTTTCAGTAATTTCATACCTAAATTTAGAGCAGGCTCTGCCCCGTATTCGTTTTGAATTTATTTCAGGACATCTGGGATTACCGCAATTGACGGAATACCATGTGTTTTAGTATAGATGGCAGCAAAGACTGAGCCCCAAGTGGTGCAGTCTTCCAGTTGTGGTGTGATACCCATCGGTAAACTGATTGTTAGTATTCTGTGTTTCTCATACGGGCTAGTATTTGGAAATACTGCTTCGATTTGAGTAATTTTTTGAGCTATCAAGAATGGAATTTGCTCACGTTTTGTGGGCATTTTACCCATGGCTGCGTAGAGAGTCTGTGGTGTAATTTTTAGTGTATTCCCCTGTTGGGGAGTTGGATTTGGAAGTGTCAGTGGTTGCTGGACTGTGAAAGTCCGCATGACATATTGGACCAGTTGTCTGTAGATTTTTATTATTTCTTGTAGTTGAACAAGTAGTTCCTCGTCAGACATTTCTTCAATGTCGGGATGAGGTGTATAGCCGGCTAGAATCGGCCATGTTGCTCCTGGTCTACCTAGTGGACCGAGCCTGGTAATGTTTCTGTGATGTTTTAGGGCGCCTTTAAACCAGAGCTGATGCTCTTGGTATGTTAATGGAATTTCTATATCCTCGAAAGGAATGTATTCCTCTGGTGGATCATCTTCTTTGTAGAAGTGAAACATGTGTGTTACTGGATTGGATTCAGGAAATATTACCCATGAATAGAATACCTCTGTCTGAAAGGATTCGTGTGCCTCTATCACGAAAACTGCTCTACCACCTCTTGGTGGCAGACCGTGTTTTATAAGTTTTAGAGTGATGGCTCTTCTTAAGTTTTGAGGGATGTCTATAACACCCTCCTCGGTTTCAATAAAACCTGTGATATTATAAGCTGTTGCAGCTGGCTGATCCGCAGCTCCACCGTTTCCGGTTTCAGTGTCGGAGCCAGGCATTTTGTTCTTTGAAAAAAAATGTAGAACAAGTTTCAAGGAAACAAAGATAAGGTGCACAATATTTTGGAACACTGTATCCTTCAACGTTGAGCAAACCAAACAGCTAATATATAGGGTGTTTCCCTATGTAGCTGTGGTGGATACTTAACCCTGCCCACTCCAGACGTCTTTTGGAGTATATGGGTAGGGGCCTCTGAGAGAAAAAGCACGGCTGAGTTACTCAGTATCTAGCGTTAAATTACCGCCTTACCAAACGTTGGGCGCCATGTAGTGTAGCTCCTATTTCCCTAATAGGCTCTGCGCATTGGAATAATATCCCCTATAGGTTTGACATAGGAATAAGGTCAGTATGTCCCTATCGAGTATATTAAACTTAATTGCTTGTGCCAGCTAGCTCAGAGGCCACTAGAAACTCCTTGGATAACAAGAAGGGAGTAGTTTCTGGCAGCCGCAAAACATGACCACTTTGTTTCCCTTTAGAATCAGAACGTGTCCCAGAGTCGTGGAAACAATAGATAACTATTTCACTCAGCTCAATCGTGCATGCTTAGTTTTCCTCAAAGTTACACAGAAAGAATAGACGGGCGTTTCAATAAAAGATTTATTGAACAGTTTTGTTTCTTGTGTAAGTTAAGTGTGCTGTTATGATCACAAGACAGTATGCAAGATAAATAATGTACAGCGTAAGCAGTAGAAATAAATAATACTGCGCTAGCATGATCTTTAGTAGATATTCATTTGCATAAATAACACAGACTAAAAATGCGAGTACTCATACGATGCGTTGCTAAGCTAGTTCTACCCCAATGTACCTAACCTAAGCTAGGTGTAGGGAGAGGTATGAAGTAGGTGAAGTATTCCTTACTATGGTATACTAAAAGTATGTTAAGTCTAGTATGCCTAGTATGCCTAGTATGCCAAGTATGCCAAGAGTCCCTCTAGGTTCTAGTCAGCTCCATACCTTAAGAATGAGAGAGGTAGGAATCTCTTGCCAGATTCGAACTCCAACACCCCGCAAGGGAAGTCAGATCACTGGAAGCTGGACTCTCTGCGTGCAGGGATGACAGCGTCTTCTCAGTGCGTCAGGCCGGGAAACGGGCTCCTCTGAAGTCGAGGTCTCCTCTAGTTTACAAGGGCTAGGGAAGGTATATTTATACCTGAGAGGTACCTCAGAATGTTAGCATTGACGTGAATCGAACAGCGGAAGACGTCATGAATGAACCCCTAAGGTATAATGGTTCATGCATAATAGATGAGTCCTTGAAGAAATCAATAGTCCTGTGCTAGGGAAACTCCCGAAGCCTAAGGGTCTGTTCTTCAAGAACTCGTTGTGACGTTAGGGTGGACGGATGTCGGAGACCATGCCTGTATTTGGAGTGCACGGTTTAATGCCTAAATAAGGACTGGGATTTTATGCCTATATAAGGGCAGGGCGAATTGTGCCTATATAAGGACATGATACAGGAAAGCCCGTGTATGGACACCCTAAGAGGAATACAACAATCTTCCAGCTGGGAGATCCTGGCTTCTGCCTCACCGATTCTAGATGCGAAGTCCGAGCATGTCTTAGCGATCCTGCGGATAGAGTTCTGCAGCTTTCTACACGCACCTTGTGTACGAGAGCTCTCAGCCCTAGTTTCCTCCCAGTGGGTCATAATCACTTGATATATTGTAGAGAGTGTAATATCCTCAGATCCATTAGACTTGATGCTAGGCACTCCGGGTGTTACTTCAATTCCTTTATTCTCCTTTTCCCCCAGACCTGGAGAAAAAGAATAGTCCCAAGTCATGCTACCAGTGGCCCCCTCGGCCGATACAGGGAAGGCGGGTTGATCTCTCAGTTTCCTGACTGTCCCAGGATTGCACAAGGATTTATCATTCTCTTCTTCCCAGTGAAGGCTACTTGTGTCGCTCCCTTCACAAGCCCAATCTTTATCGCAGCTATCATCACCAGAGGAGTTGGAGTGATCTGATAGAGAGAAAAATTTATCGACAGCATCCTCCTCCCTGCTTGTAGGTGCGTTGACTTCTCTCTGAGTGGTCAAACTGGCTTGAAGGATCGAGCCCAAACCCCCTGTTTCCTGGCCATTGCATGAGGGGACTCAGTTTACCATAATGCATTGGGGTTGCTGTGTAAGGATTGTACAGTCTACTGCCAGCGGGGGGGAGCTTCCATAATACCACCAAGCTCGCCCTTTGCATCCAAAAGATTAACCGCCTCTAACTGCTCTTTCCCCTGGATTGGCGCCCCTCCAGTAGCATTGCCGCCAATGTTCTCATCCTGAATCATAGCTACCATCGCCGCCGTCTCATCTAGCGCCTCAGGGGTCATCTCGACTATTCTTTCAGATGGGGATGAACCGGCACCCCCAACAGTCTTGCCAGTAATTTTGCTTTTAGCAGTCTGTGCCTTGAACAGCGCCGGCACAGTTTGCTTACCGCGAGTGGCGGTTCCGTTCCTGCTCGTCTTTGCCTGCTCCTCTGAGCCCGGCATCTCCGCCGCGGGCCGGTGCTCCCGGCTTCAGAACTTCCCCCATCACCAACAGGAGCTGTCTTCTCCGAATGATCCGAGCATACCGGCATACAGCGCCCCCTCAGACTCCTGTTGCTCGACTTCGGCAGCATTGTTGCAGTGTCCGCCGCCCGCGGGGCTGGAGAAGGTGAAAATGAGACAGTCGCTGGGCTATGCACACTCCGGACGGCAAGGGAGCGGGACTCCCCAAAGCCAGGCCCACGATCTCCAGATCATCCACGCAGACAAAGAGCAAGTAAGCAAAGTCTATTTCTTAATGCTACCAGTTTTTTCTCATGAAGCGGTGTTTCAAAATCGCGGTAGGAATGGGTCTAGCAGGGAGAGAGTAAATGGTCAGCTCACTCGGCCGTCGAGATGGCCGCCATCTTGCCTCCGCGCCGACTGCACTATTTAATGCATTTTATTTTCAAATGCTTTGAAGGTGTATCAGTGTCTTGTGAAGCCATCAAAGCCATGGGTCAGGACAAGCCAGATAGAGATCAACTGGGGACAATTATTATAGACCAGGTTGACCAGTCAAAGGACAAGAGTTTCACAATGGTACCTAGGCCGGGCGCCCAGGTAGAAGTGCAAGAACAAGTTCACTGTGATAGTAATAGTGACTCGTCTTAGATTATCAGTAACTTACTGGGGCATGTAACGAAGAATATAGACCCAGGGTCGGGTATAAAGTCCCAAGAAACAGATAACGGGTTCACTATAGACGCTGGGGTTGAATATAAGGACATTAATGAATATAATGTGGTGAGTGATAAGTCGATGCTCACGGCTATGTATGAGGATATAATCGGCCAATATGAGATGCCACTTTCCTCTAAGATATCAGAGAATATCCAACAGTGGGAAAGATCCTCTAACCCCTTAAAAGTGAAAGGGTTAAACCCAATACTGAGGAAGAAAGATAGGCAAGGTAGGCCAAGAAGATTCTCTCTTCCCTCCCAGATCGACTTGTCCTCCACGCGAGATGAAGAGGTTTTTGAGCTGGAAAGAGGAGGGGAGGGAGATCAGGAATCTCGAGGGGGGAGCCGCCTCACCACAAGATAATGACCTGCAAGGGGGTGAAACGCCAATTAACACCAAATGGCGGCATTCTAGGAGTAATGCACTGGAATCTATAGCCTTGCGGCTGGTGAAACTTGGTAATGACATTGACCACAGCCAAGATATATATATGTTAATATTACAACACCTCAGAAATCTTGTAGCCTGGAATCAACTGCTGAATAATAAAGAGTCTAGTACCCATGTTCAGCAACAAGTGCCTAACACCCATGTACAAGAGTCGTGCCGGATACATTCGCAAATCACTGAATTGGAAGAAGCAGGTTATGCCCCAAATACCCTCAAAATTGTGATTATCTTTATGATCAAGTGGGAGGGTTAGACTTTGCCCCTTGATGGAGGTCTTAGTACAGGAGGAAGCTTGGGACAGTGAATTAACTAAAAAGGATATTCTGCACAATGACTTTGAGGGGGGCCAGTGAAGCTTGTAAGTCGAGGTAAAAAATGGACAAGCACATAAGCGTCAGGAGAATGTTTTTCAATCCTCCAAATCACACTCAGAAAATGATCTGTCATGGGTCATCATTGACAAACCAAAATATGATGTCAACATGGGACCTCTAGAAAGAGTTCTCTTTCGACGAGAACAAAGATGGGTTTTTAGGACCCAGAGCCACATTTTGGGATTAAACGAGGACATTCCATGGGGCTCTCTTTGAGAATGGCACCATATTGATTGGGAAACACACCTAATGATGAGACAGTATATAAATGGTGTTTTCACATCATGCGAGCGGTGTTTACTTTGCCTCTAACCAATTGTAGATAAGGGTTAGTGACAGCCCCTTACTATCTATAACCATAGAGTACATGTACCCAATGATAAGACTACTATTCCCATGACCATCGGGACCGGAAGACTCCTTGACTATTTCTGGGTAACCTAAGGGTCATTTTGTATATAATATATCGTTTCAGAAATTGCCGTCATAAGGGATCTTAAAACATGAATTTTCAACTGATGGTCTAATGATTACGAGCATTTATAAGTGCAGTTGCATTTCTAAATAGAATATTTAGTTATCATAGCGAATAGCAGTATGGGGAGACTACAACTCCCAGTAACACCGGGACCGGAAGGTGTGTTAACCACTTCTGGGTCATCAAGGGTCTTCATTACATGCAATGGCTTTTTAAACGCAGGAGACAGAATAGTTTTTTTCCCCTTCGGCCTTTAACATGGGAGACTGGCAGGAACTCTAGAGGGAAGGAGTGGGGCTTAATGCAGTGCATATAATAGCTTTAAAACGCAGTTTTTTGCCTTGGACGCCACATGCTAGATAGCTGAGAAGAGTTTCTAAGGTAAAAGGGGAAGTCGGAGATCGACCCTGAATACCGTTACACGGTGGGAAGATCTCCCTTTCTCCTACGTAATGCACATTTGCGTATAAGCGGGGATATGTCAGGGACTATACCACTAGATTAAGAAAGATTACGAGATAAGTGTATTGGAATATTAAGACATGATATTGGACTGCCACAACCCATACATAGACGCACCGTTCTTTTTTTTAAAATTTAGTTTTTAGGTCTCGCCTAGCGTTGCTGCGCACATGCGCAGCTCGCTCGGCGAGATTTATTGCAGATGAGGAGTTTTAGAAAAGGGCTTGAAGCCCTACCCCTCATTTCCATTGGCTGGCATCACCGTTTATGGTAAACGGTGGCCTGCCATTGGAAATGAGCTTTCTGGGTTGCCTCCCCTTGGCTTTTTGGGCCGGCCCACCCGGACTGGCTCGCCTGCTTTGCATCGGTCGCAAAGCACTTTCTTATCTTTATGGGGCCATGTGTCCCATAAAGACAAGAGCGCGGTCCTCTTTCACTTTCGGAACCGCGCTTGTTATATCCCGTGATTATTTTTACATCCCGAACACATCCGACATTACTGAACAATTCATTGCGTGTGACTCTTGCGAACACCGTGACTCTTTTCAATCATCTTATAGGCGGAGATATGATGACGCTTTCCTGCGTAAAAGACTTGGCCAACCTTATCCTCACTTACATGGCGGCCACCATTGTTCAATGAGCGGTCTAGACTATTTCTCTTTCCACAGTTCCGGCCGACCAATTGCATAGCGTGGATAGACTAGGCACTTGTGAACTACGTCACCAGCGCTGTTAAGGGCATCGTGCGCATGAGCAGAGCCCTCTTTTCCGGTGCTGAACATGGCGGGCACAGAGTGAGTTTATTTTGTCTGCCTTTTAATCTGTTGCCATCTGCCTCTACAACCTTCCCTACTCAAATGACAACTCTCACCTGGCTCTGTATATGTTCGCATTCACTGGGGGATCGTTATTGCTGTAAAGGGAGTTGAGGGAGGCTAGTTGTACGGCGCTGTACTTAGGCTCAGGAAGGACGAATCGAGGGGGTTGTGGCCTTTTAGCCACAACCCCCCGGTGGCTGTGCGTGCTGGCGCATTTCCGAGGGCAGCCGGCAAGCCAACGCTCGCGTTTACCTTCTTTGACGCTCTGGCGATTCTTGTTGGGGAAGCTGCTCTGTCCTTGTGCTTCGCCTGCTGCGGAAAGATTGCTTTTAGGTCCAGCACCAGACTGGAGTGCATGGATGTTTATACGTTTATTTATAGTATTTACTGCTTAGTCAGTTTGCATCAGACTTGATAAAATGTTTTAATTTGTTCGGACCATCGTTGCTGAGATCAAAATAGGATGGCGTACAAAATCCTTATGGCAGTTATTTGCCACTTGTTAGCGTTTAAGAAATTAAACAAATAAAATAAGCTTCACACCGGTCACCTTCTTTTTACTTTTTTAAATCACATTTTATGCTGCATTACACCAATCTTCCCCCTAATAATGGCATGAAGAACGCTCACACGAGGAGTGACGACTAGACCACAAACGTGTCTCCACGTGCATGACAATAGCACTAATGGTGTGACACATCCCATTAAATTAGGCATACAAAATTACAGTCTCGCGTTCGACCTGCACACTGTTACAATAGTATACTTGAGCGTTGCGTTGCATATGGCGTGGAGTGCTACCATCATAATAGCGTCCTTGTTCTTGACTAATTCGCTAACAGCGGACACCCAACTAGTATTGTGCTATGTTTTTGAAAAGCCCCTCAGTGCAATCTAAATACTGTATGCTGTACTTATTTATTTTTTTACTTTTAAACATACCACTTATAGTTTGGTAGATAGGAACAACAAAATGCAGATTTCATAACATAACCGCGTGTAGAGTTTGTCTGAATACCCTTGCCGCTGTCCTGAAAAAGATTATATTTTAGCCTATACATGTGTGACCTGCTATATATCACAAAGCTTATAATTGCGATATGTGCTGTAAGAAGTTCCTGCTCATATTGCAGGGAACCAGGCATCTCTTACTGGGGACCTATGTAGATGCTGTGCTTGTTGCATGGCATCGTGCGGTTTAGAAATACACTTAGTTAAGAAAATAACGCACTTTTCCCACAAATATTTTATCCAGAACACGTAATATGTGTTGAGTTAGGAATGACTTGTTTACTAAATGTGACATATTAAACTGTCAACGCTTGAAGGCGTACTCTGAATTTTAACGGAGTATGAAACATTCCTGTTGGTAGACTATTCATTTGTTGGTTTTACAAGCCTCTTTCAGCCAAGTGCATTATTTAGTTTTTGGAGGCTTATCAAATGATGTTCGCCTACCCAAGAGTATCTGGAAAAATATACACTGTTATGATACTTGGAATATAAACTTTTTTTGTGTGTACCACGACTGACTTGCTTAAAAATATATAAAGATAGTGCACTGTACTGTTTCACTTTGGACATTGTGCCAACACACATCTAAAGAAAGTGAAATTTCATAACTTGCCTTTGTGTTTTAGAGAGAAGAAATTGCCGTCCGTTCCTGAAAGCCTTTTAAACAAGCATTGAAAATGCAATAGGTCTCGCCTTTCATTAAATTAAAGCCATTTGCTTTGCTATACAATACCATTAGCAAAGCAAATGGCTTTAACTTAATCAAAGGTGAGACCTATTGCATTTTCAATGCTTGTTTTCAAAATCTAGTGCTTGCATATATGGAAGTGTACATCTTTTTTAAGGTGGCAATGAAAACGACACAGTTTTTAGAAAACAGGATTACAGCGCAGATAACCTGAACAAGTACACTACAGTGAATTTTGGTTATAGATACATGTTATTATACATCAAACATAAGAGAATATTAGAATTGAAATGAGGATGTTTTGGCAAACTAATGGAATTGGAAGAATAGTTTGACAATCTCTATAGAGTATAAATGTGTGTTTTTAAATTATGCACCATAACAATTTCCAAATCTTGTGATTGTAGAGACCTGGTGTTAAAGGACCTCTTGAAGGAGGAGGTACACACAGGGTACCATATTGGTGAGACAACTAAGAATGAACTTTTGTAGTTCACATAGTTCAAACACGTGTGTTGGGACACGGTACTGGCACTGGTGTCTATGTGTGATACACAATTGTGGGTATTGGTTATATAGGGTTATGTTTATACACAAATGGAATAATTATATGATTGTGTTTTTTCAGCAGACGGTGGACCAGACTGTGGTTGGTACCACCGATGGATGCCATTTATTGAAGTATGGCCTTTTTTACATATTTATGATTTTTTCACATTTTGAGCAGAGTGACAATAAGGAGGTCCTGAAGAATGCCACGAACCTGAAGGTCAATAGGCAGAAACATGTTGACCATATCTTAAAAGGGTAATATCCATAACCCTTTTCACTTCGCCTTTTAGTCCTAACCCTATTAAATTTAGCTTTGTCCACCAGGAGTTAGTTTTAATTCACTTTTTCAATATTATTTTGCACTCTGCCCCTCGCTCCCCATTACATTGGGCGACTCAAAACACCTCACGCTCCTCTCCTGCGGGAGAGTTGTAGCCCACACTGTGTATCTTGCGGACACAGTGTGCAAGAGGGAACCCAATGATGAAGCATGTCACCCTTGGGTGAGTGAGGGTTCTCGTCTTTATAAGACGAATTGTTAATTTCCCTTATACACCTCCCCACACACACATTTTTTCAATATTACAGTCAGATCGTCCGGTTTTCTTTTTGTGAGTTTGGATATTTTAATATTTCGCAGTGCTTTTAAAATCAAAAGAAAGAAAATGTTATTATCGTATTTTAGAGAGCTTCAGATATGACACACTCAAGATTTATTATTTCTAATATTGGAATGGAGCAAAATGAAACTATGTTACAGAGTGGGCACATTTTTAAAGATGATAAACAATAGGTTGAGCAAAGAAGTTGCATTTTAATTACATTATGGCCAGTGGTCAGTGGTGATGAATAATAGAATGTGTGACAAAAAGTCCGCTGTATTTTAAATTATTTTAATGTTATGCTGGTATAAGTCTGCTTTCGATGTTAGCATAATTTAGATGAACTTAAACTGTATTTTGATTATTTACTTCATTCATAATACATACACAAGGCCACTTTATACTAAGGGAAGCAATGTGTAGTTTATTGGAGCAGAGGGAAGGAAATGTTAGATGAATTATGTGGGTGCAGTTTTATTTGATTATATGTGACAGTATATGTAGTGTTTGTGCGCCTTCAGTGGCTCAAATCAAACAAATAAATACAATATATAAAATAACTGTTAGAGATTGGGTTTCTGTTTGTCAGAGTGTTAGAAACCGGGTCTCTAGTTGGCAGAGGTATGCACCCTTGTCCAAGTATGGACCCCGATCCTAGTCAGGGTAAGTCACAACACAACACAAGTTACCCTACACTCACCCTCAGTGGCTTGGCACTGAGCAGTCAGGCTTAACTTAAAAGCCAATGTGTAAAGTGCTTGCGCAACGACTCATACAACAACACAATGAAGCATCACACAAAGACTCCACACCGTGTTGGAAAAATAAACAATGATTTTATATAAATAACACAAGACCAAAGACAATAAGACTCTTTTCAGTAAACGTTAAATTACAAAGTTGTGTGGATTCAAAAAGTCAGATGAGCACTTAGAAGCAACAAGCGCTTAAGTGAGTTATCGGGTCGCATTAGACCAGGACAAAGTCGAGAGTTCAGGCCAACCATGAGGAAACGCAGGTGGGCAGCAGGAACCTCCTTGGGTCCGCTTAACAAAAGTACCTTGATCTGGGCAAGGATGTCATTACGAGGGCTGCATAGTTCATATTGTGGATGAGATGCGTAGGGGTCTCCCACATAGCTGCAGTGATGCGCCGAGCTCACTATACGCAGTGGCTAGAGTTCGCAGGTTCTGACCCACCCTGCGGCAGAGGTATGCCGAATCTAATGCGGATATGCAGATGCTGGTGGTTCATTTTTTTGATATCTCTACGACTTGGGAACAAGAGGCAAGCCAGCAAGCACTTAGAGTTACTCGGGGTTCAAGTGATGTGGGTCCAGTCTGACTCGCCCAGTTAGTCAAACAGCAGGCAGCATGGTGGCTCAACACAGCAAGAGCACAGCATGGCAGAGTTCAGCAAAGGAGCGGCCTGGCAGCGTAGCAGTCCTTTTAGCAGCACAGCCACTCTTCTTCCTGGTATAGTGGTCATAGGTCCAGGAGTGTACTTGTTTCTTAGTGCCAGAGGTCCTGTACTTATACCCAGTGGTGCCTTTGAAGTGGGGGAGACTTTAAAGAACCCTTTGAGGTGCACAGAGATTCCCTTCTT
The DNA here is from genome assembly GCA_963921515.1 of Calotriton arnoldi. Classification (NCBI taxonomy): domain Eukaryota; kingdom Metazoa; phylum Chordata; class Amphibia; order Caudata; family Salamandridae; genus Calotriton; species Calotriton arnoldi. The sequence continues at coordinate 62,511 of CAWUFW010016575.1, forward strand.
TCTGACATGGCTCCAGACACACCACAGGGGGTTATCAACCGTTAGGGTGGGGACAGGACACAGCATTTCAGGTATAAGTGTCAGCTCCACCCTCCCATCTGCCAGAGAATGGGCCATCTGCATGCAGATGGCCACGCAGGCACACAAACTCCTCCTTTGTGTTTAGGGGTCTGACCGGGAATGCAGGAAGCTAACTGTCACCACACCCCAGACATGTATTCCAAAGACAGGCAGCAAGCACTGACTGGCTAAGCAAGTAAATGCCAACTTTTTAAATGTAAAAAGAACAATTGATGGACGTAATGCTGAACAATGCAAACATTCATCCCCAGTCACAAAGATCTGGGTTTAATCCATCATTCTTTTGCTCACCACGCAACCCCAGTTTGGACCCAGCCATATTCAAATCAGTCTTGACCCTGCGCCTCATGGGAACAGTCCAGCCCGAACTGTCAAGCCAGGTTCTCCCTGGACCGGAAACAAGCATCCTGGGACCGGTTTCAGGGCATGACCCCTCATCAGCCAGGCTAGCTTGAATTCAGTGGCCCAGTGAGCACGGGACCTACGTCTGGGCATACCCTTCCCACTTAGGGTGACAAAAGTGAAAAGAACAATTGATGGACGGAATGCAGAGCAATGCAAACATTCACCCCAATCAGCAGTGAGCACGGGACCCACGTCTGGGCATACCCTTCCCACTTTTTGCAACTTTCTAAAAGTGGCTTTGCTAAACTGGTATCTGTGAGAAGCTGGCCTGGTATATGATGTACACTAATGTAAGGGGGCACCTTGCACCAGTCCAGACAACCCTTATGGTGATGTAAGTGGTCTTAGACAACCTTAGAAAGCTCTCTAAGTGGTAGCTGTGGAGAGCAGCCTTCAGGCTTAGTCCAGAAGGAGTGTAAAGCAGCTTGCTTTTACCAGAATGCAATCTTATCGTTATAGATTAAGTGAAAAAGAACCTCACAGTGTATTTATAAAAATATATTTATTATTTAACACTCACTAACACATACAAATATCTCCTACCCGAAGATATGCACAATGCACATAATACTAAAAAAAAAAACTAAAAAAAACGGACTTACTTTGCATAGAAATCACGTAACTAGCACAGAATACACAGTGGACCCCGGGGGGGACCAAACCATAAACTAAGAAAGTGGTATAAGAACCACGACTCGGGTCAAGACAATGTTGAGAGGACGTAGAAGTCCTGGGGACCGAAGGAACCAACCAAGTGAGTGACTAGGAACCCCACGGAGAGCGTGTGCAGTGTGGGAACACGACTGCGTGCTCCGTACAACTCTACGTGTAAGTCGCGGTTGGATTTTTAAAGATTAAGGACCCTTCCCAGTGGACCCTGAAGAAACCCTGTGGAAGACAGAAGTTGGAGAGCCACCCCACCCGTGGATACCCTAGTACCCACGTTACCTACATCAGGGAAGCCGGGTGCATAGTGAAGTGGTGTCGGAAACCGATGTCGAACCCAATGGAGGACTTCAGGAAAGTGCTGATGCTGAAGAAGGAGAAAGTGTCCGGTGGAATCTGAAGGTGGATTCTAGTTGAGAGGTACCTGCAAGCAGAGGGGACAGAGTCTATGTCACTCAGGAGTGACCAGGAGATCTGGAAGACGAATGCCCACCGATGTTGGGAGTTGCAGGAGAGTTGATGAAGACCTTGACTCTGCAGCTGTGAGGACCAGGCGACACTGAGGAATACCAGGAGCCATGCACAAGCTGTCCCACATCAGATTTTGAGTGCTGAGGGGTCGTTGCCGGCGGGAGCACCAACAAGCCTTGGCAAATGTAACCAACGCAGAAGTCGAAGAAGGTGCAATGTCGGGACCAACAAGGTCCAGGGGACTCACCACAAGCAGGGGAGTAACGGCAGGCCCCGAGCAATTAGGGGAGCCCAAAGAAGTTGTATATGACCCTCAACAGGACCCACAGGCCAGAGGCACTGGAGTCGCAAGAGGACCTTGAGCAGCTTACCAAAGATGCAGCCCACGGTGCAAGCAATGCAGTGTGGACAAAGATTCTGGTCATGGAAGATGCTTGAGGTGGGGGCTCCTTGGAGCCCAAAGATCTTGGTGGAAGAAAGTAAACAAGCCTTTGCAACTTCAAGTCAACACGGTGCACAGGGGTTTGGTTATTGCAGCCCCCACAAGAGATACTGGCCTCAATCTTGGTGAGAGGACAGCACAGGGCTGGAGGGACATGGAGAACCACCCCTTGTGTTGATGAGCCTTTTGGAGTCCGGAGGATCCCAGGATCAGCAGGCCGATCAGCTTAGTTGTGGTGCCTGTGAATGCAGGGAAGTGACTCCTTCACTTCAAGGGAAATTCCTTCAGGTGTCTTTGATGCCTGCAGGCCTTGGAAGGTTCCTGTATGGTGCACAGACGATGCAGCAGACTGGAAGAGAGACAAAGTCGAGCCCAAACGAAGTCCAGCGAAGTCCAGAGTGCCCAGACGGTAGAAGTAGAAGTTGTCTGATCTGAATCTTGTCCCATGACGAATCTAGGGACCTACACTCAGGCAAGCCCTTAAGTACCCTAGGGAAAGGGTTGGGACGATTCAGGGGACCCTCCAAGGGGAGGGTCTGACAGGAGGGAGGTTACTCCCATGTCCTTTGCCCAGTTTCGTGCCAGAGCGGGAGGCAAGGGCTCCCAGAACAGGTTTGAACTGGACTATGCACAGGGACATCAAATGTGCCCCTCGTGGCGACTTTGTGGCACTGGCAAGCGCACCCACCCGGCCCCAATACACTAAATCCTCTCTGGGAGGGGTCATACCTCTCTGTGACAGGATACCTTTTGTTCTGCCTTCCCCTGCTCGAGATTGGCTCATCAGCAGGAGGACAGAATCGCGTCTCTGGTCGGCAGCAACCATTTTGTGCTGTCCACGTCTAGAAGACTGGTACCAGGAACACTGAGAGCCTAACGGAGGGCTCTTCCAGTGCTTGGAATCATTCTTCCCACACCGTTTACGGTGTGGGGGGTATCATTCCAACATGATAGGATTCGTTTCAGCCAATTTCGAGATTGTCACCGCATAATGATGCGGTGCCCCTCTATATAGTATATGGCTGCTTCACTTACAACCCGGGAGAATGGACTCCGTAGGCTCTAGCGTGTCCTGCTCATGCAGGGGCACCCTAACAATTAGAACTAAGCACCCCGCCCTCAGGTTTGTTAAGGCCTGCTATAGGGGTGACTTATAGGTTTTAAGTGCAGTGACCTTAGATATAGGAAAACTATATCTTTTTTTTTAATTTTTTTTTTTAAGTTTGATTAATTCTGTCAATACAGCAATAACAAACCGTTCCAGCATAGTTACAGTCTTATAGCCAGGATTACCAAGTACAGCACAGGTCATTATTCAGAGTAGCAGCTAGATCATCCCATACAGGCGGTGACGGTGTCCTAGGATTACACTTTATACATGTTGTGTCAATACATCAGGATGTGCATTCAAATAGGCTGTTAAAGGCTCCCAAAAATTAAAAGGTTTGGAAGCAGTGGGTAACTCCTCTGCATATATCAAAAAGTTATCTTTACAATAGACAGAGTCCAACACCCATTGCTTCAACGTGGGTACCTGCTTACTGTCCCAATGCATCGCCAGGCCAAATGGATAAAATCAGCTTGATCCTGACCACAATGTTTACAATTTGCGTGATCTCGGAGGCCCCATTTGTGCAATTTCAGTGGAGTATGGTATGCCTGATGTAAGTACTTGAAATGTATAATACGCAGATTCCCATTGGGAGTAAGCAAGTCAGTGAGCGCACAACAGGATTGCCATTCTGCGTCGTCTAGAGGAGTATCTAAGAGAGTATTCCATTTTTCACGGGCTGTTGTCGTGCCATCACCAATCTCAGCCTGCATGGTTCTGTAGAGTTTCGCTACCATGTGTGTGTTGTCTGGATTGGTGATGAGTAATTGCAACGATTGAAGCGTAGGAGGTTCAGCAGGGTAGGTAGGATACAACTGCTTAATTGCCTCCCGGAGTCTGTGATAGGTGAATTTGAATAACATCGTCTGGTTACTGACCTATGATAGCTCCTCTGGAGTGATGAAAGTACCATCAGTGTATAGGTCACCCATTAACGTAATACCCACCCGTTCTAGTAACTCCATACTACCTCTGTCACCAGTGACCGACAAACAGGGGTGTTGTGCTAGTGGCATATTTGGTGCGTACAGTGGGTATTTTTTCGCCAATTGCCCCAGACTCCGCCATGCACCAGTTGTGGTGCGAATTGTGTTGATTTCCTGCTTGGTCAAATGCGGTCGGTTATGTGTCAGTATACTCGCTAATTTGATGGGATTGGCGTCCCCATCTTCCACCGCTAGGTGTGGCAGATAGCGATCTGGGTGATACCAATAGTAGGCATATTGCGCTTGGGCACATAAGTAGTATGAGAACAGATCAGGGACTGCAAAGCCCCCCGATGCGTATGGCAGGGTTAGTGTGTGTGTATGCCTATTCGCGCCTGTTTGCTGGCCCATATCAAGTTGTAATAAGCGCACGCAATCTTTGGAATACTGGAGTAGGAGGGGCTCTCGGTATAATGGAAAAAAGGTATAATAGTTTGGGCAGAATCACCATTTTAATCAGAGATATTCGGTCTGCAAGTGAAAGGGGGTGTCTAATCCATCTAGTTATTTGCGCCTCAAGCTTATCTTTGGCGACACCATAATTCGCCCGTATCACTACTTCAGGATCACGATGGACCCAGATACCTAAATATTTAACAGGGTCTGTCTGCCATGTAAGAGGGAATTCCACCTGCTGTGATTTAGTACTTGCAGTCAGTGGCAATATGGCAGATTTGTTCCAATTGATCTGTAGGCCAGACTGCCGCCCAAATTTAATGTATTCTCTGAGGACCGGGTCCAAGTTTGTGCATGGGTCACGGATATAGAGCACCATATCGTCCGCATACATGGATATGCCGATGGGACGTACTGGAAACTCAATGCAGTATGGGCATACCGCTGGCGGATTTTGCAAGATAGGGGTTCTATCGCAATAGAAAAAAGCAAAGGGGATAACGGGCATCCCTGCCTTGTGCCCCTCTGTATGGGTATTACCCCAGATATGTGCCCATTTACTTTTATACGTGCAGTTGGCTTAGTATACAGCAACGCGATCCAATTCAGCAGCACTGGCAGAAGGCCAATTCGTCTCAAGATTGTAAATAAATACTCCCACTCAATCAAGTCAAAAGCCTTGGCCGCATCTAGGAGGACAGCGGCTGCCTCTAACTCTGGGTTTAACTGATGCAAGAGCGCAAATATGGTGCGTAAATTATGCAACGTTGAACGGTGTGGTATAAAACCGGATTGATCCGGCAGGACTATAACACTCATAAAGGCCTGCAGTCTGGTGGCTATAATTTTGGCCAATATTTTAGTATCTGTGTTAATTAAGGATAGCGGTCTATATGATTCGCCCTGCTCGGGATTTTTATCCGGTTTCAATAGGGCCACTATTAACGCTTCACGTAGTGTCGGGGGAGAGTTTGACTATGATAGGCCTCATCATACATAGCGACAATATGGGGGCTAATCAACTCAGCGTATGCTTTATAGAATTCCCCTGTGAAGCCGTCCGGGCCAGGGGTTTTGCCATTAGGGAGCGACTTTATGGCTGTGTGCACTTCCTCCAGCGTTATAGTTTGGGCCAAAAAATCTCGTTGATCGTCTGATAGCCATACAAGTGCAATATCCTCCAAATACTGCAGAATCTCCTGTGCGCTCGCTGTATCGCGTGTGGCATAGAGCGTACCGCATGCTTCCTCAAAGCAGCCCAGTATGCCCTTAGTGTCATAGTGCATTATTCCATCGCGATCTACCATTTGCAGTACAGTGTGTTGTCTGTGTTCGAGGCGTATTTTTTGTGCTAAATGGCGACCCGGTCTACCCCCTTTTCCCACTTTGCGAGCCGTATGTCGACGGGTGATGTACTTAATTTCATCGTCTGCAAGTTTGTTATAGTTAGTTACTGCAATTCTGAGTGTGCCTAATGTAGTCATATCGCTAGTGGCGTCATATTCTGCCTCCAATTGCTTGATATAGTCTTCAGTTTTCTGTAGCTGCGTGCGGATATCTTTAAGGATACCAGCAGTGGTACTAATGCAAATGCCCCTCAGGGTCGCCTTAGAGGCTTCCCATAATGTGCCATCTCCATCTACTGAGTTTGTGTTTACAGTGAAGAAATCTTCTATGGCCGTGTGAATCGTCTCGTTATATATAGGGTTTAGTACGGAAGCGGCATTGAAGAACAAGTTACTTACCTTCGGTATCGATATATCTGTAAGAAACATTAGTTAGTGACTGATTCCTTACCTTAGAATATCCCCAGGCGTCAGACTGGATCCGGAAAGCTTTTGTCAGCAGTACCCCTGCGCGTCGCTAGGTGGCGTCGTGCAGCTCCGCATCTGTCGTCGGCGTCGTAATCGCCGCCCACGCGCGCGGACGTCAGTTCTGTACACGACTTTCCGCACCAGGACCGCAGAGCCATGCAAGATACTGACCACTGGTGCATAAAAACTAGGGCCCTGAAAGGGATGACCTTAACCCTAGAAATTAGTTCGCAGAACGGGGAGGATGGGTGGGGCGGTAAGGAATCTGTCACTATCTAATGTTTCTTACAGATATATCGTTACCGAAGGTAAGTAACTTGTTCATCTGAAAGAAACACGTAGTGACAGATTCCTTACCTTAGAATAAATACCCCAGCAATACCAACCCCGGTGGTGGGTCTGCGAACCAAAATCGATTACACCAGAAAGTCCTGGAGCACAGAACGGCCAAAGAAGCCGTCTCTCCGGACTTGGCTGTCCAGGCAGTAATGCTTAGTAAAGGTGTGCAACGAGGCCCACGTAGCCGCCTGACAGATGTCATATAAGGGGACAGCACGTCCCAATGCAGTTGTAGCAGCAGTCGCCCTGGTTGAATGGGCGTGCAGCTCCACCGGAGGCTCTTTTATCGCTAGAGAATAGCAGGCTTTGATACAAAACGACCCAACGGGAAATGGTCCGTTTGTGTATGGCCCGACCTTTTTTGGCGCCCACGTAGCCAACAAAGAGCTGGTCATCCACCCGGAACTGTTGTGTGCGGTTGAGATAAAAACAAAGCGCACGTTTTGGGTCCAGACGGTGGAGCATCTCTTCCTCTCTAGAAGGATGCGGAGGCGGAAAGAAGGTGGGTAAAGTGATGGTCTGCCCGATGTGAAAGGCAGTGACAACCTTTGGCAGAAAAGAAGGACGAGTCCTGAGCACAACCTTATCTGGATGAACAGCCAGAAAGGGAGGTTTACAAGAAAGAGCCTGGAGCTCGCTCACTCTTCTAGCAGAAGTGATGGCTACCAGGAAAGCAGTCTTCAAGGGGACAGTTGTGAAGAGGCTCAAAGGGAGCGCACATTAAATAAGTAAGACCCAAGTTCAAGTCCCACTGTGGCATTACGAAAGGAACAGGAGGGTAGAGATGAGTAATGTCTTTGAGGAAGCGATTGACAACAGGGGACTTGAAAAGGGAAGGCTGATAGGAAGCCTAAGAAAGGCTGAAAGAGCAGAAAGGTAGCCTTTGATAGTGCCCAGAGCAGAGCCTGCGTTCCTCCGTTTATATTGAGCACTGTGTGGGTTTATGTCACTAGGCGATACAAATGAACATGTTCTGCTATGAACTGCCAGTATTTTGATGTAGATGTATTAGTGTCAGCGGATTGCAGAGCACTGCAGGTGAAATGACGTCATTGACACCGCCTCATTTTTCTCAGTGCATGTCAGCTCTACATTTAATGTAATCTTAGCATTTTAAATCCACACGCTTCCTCAACCAGCCTCTTCATTCACAGATAAATCCAGCGATCTTTCTGTCAATCCATCCATCCATCCATTCATCCCTCGATACATTATCTCTGCACTCATATTTCCGATTCTCATCCATCAACGTATTCATTCATCCAACAATTCGACACCCACCCATTCATCTCACACATCTGCACTGCTGTCTTCGATGTTTGTATCTAAGGAACATACTGCTATTAACCAATTGTCATTCATATAGAATACATTACAATATAATTGGATGACGCGGGCCGTGACCTTCTGATCAGCAATACGGTGATAAGGGGCGTTTAATGGGCTAGTTTTTCAATATTGTATCTAAAATTGACCGCAAAGGAAATGCCAGAGTTGGCACAAGTGAGACTTCTGTCTTCTAGCCTTCCATGGATGAGTGATGTGATTAATGCTGGGTGAACAGATGGGTGAATGTACACTCTGCAGGATAGCACCTTTATGTGAGATAGTGGACCACCAAGACTTGTGTCAACCTGCCATTTGTATGATTTCACACAAAAATCACTCCTTTCACTCTGTGGTGTGAAGCAGAAATCACCAGTGTTGTGAAAACCAGTGTGTCCATTGTGGGACAGAACGGTCTCTTTAGGGAGGGGGCAGAAAGGGATGAGCCACGGGTGGGGGGAGAACTCACCCATAAAGACCATGGAAAAGGCAAGTGTTAGACGTCACAAGTACAGTCTACTCATGGCAGTAACAACAACAAAGTCATTTACATTATCAGTAGGGCTCCTGGCTTCATGCTACTTATCTTGTTTTAACATTTCCGTCTGTATTTATCCATATTTATGTTTTACCCATCTTATTCGTATTTATACATTTTTTTGTGTTTTGAGAGTAAATGCTGTCGTAAAATGGTATTCCACATTTATTTAACTGATAAACATGCACTCATACTTTAATGCCTGTCATGTTTTAGCAAATTAGGCAGGTAAAAATAACAAAACACTACATCCACAGGTATTAGCATTATATACACATATATGTGAAGCTATGCCTGTATTTAAGGACATCCCATCCTATGTTTTACCTCCCCATGCTGTCTATGAGCTCAGCTGTTGGCCTGGAACTCTTTAAGGACAACATAGACAGTCACTCACAAGAAGCACAATTTTCTGCATTAAAAATAAATACAGACAGGAAACACATTGTTTTGTGTCTGTATTTATCTGTAAAAGTCAATAAAAACGGAAAACTGGGAGTCTTAATACAGATAACAGGAGACCAAAACACCTCGGTCGTCAGTGAGTGAGTTTATAATTCCTCACCCCCTGAAAATGACTAAAACGTTCTTCCTGTCAGCTCCGCAGAAGTTCCAGGTTTGCTCTAGATGTAGGAGTAATCATACAGAAGTGTACTTCCAACTTTAGCTACTGCGCATTGTGTATTGGACCCACCTAGAAGCCCCAAAGTACTCCTGCAGCACTATACCGTCGTTGTTTTCCAGCGAGCTCTCGTGTTCCCTGAAACATTGTATTATTACAAGTTCGAGTTGCAAAGCTGAGTATCTTGCATCAGTCGTGAAAAGGCTGCTGACTTTTTTGTTTCCGCACTTTTTGTTCTTTTTCTGGAAGTACAGACGGTTCAAACAACTGTTTATGTAAAACCAATGCCGTTTCCACATATATGCATATATATGCACATTATCTACTGGCGGTCGCCAGTAGATAGTTATAGTTAAAACCTATTATCCATAGGAAATCCGCAACATTCTATTTGAAATAACGTTGGCGCCGGTTGACAAATCTTCGCGAAAGTTTCCAACTTGTTGGGGCGCTCCGGTCCGCTCCTATCCTGAAAGACTCGGGGTGATACGTCAAGCGGGGGCCGAGAAAAAAGGGGGGTCCCAAAACGCGTTTTCCCCATTCATTTTTCCATAGGAACCTTTAGTCGCAGCTACAGCCCGAACTGCTGAACGGAATTACACCAAATTTGGCAAAGAGGTAGCCCTTGGTTCAGTGTCGTGCCTTTTGCTTAAATGGTGTAAATCCGTTCAGTAGTTCCTGAGAAAATCAAAAGTAAAGTCACATATATATCTGGGCGGAGCCTAACCACACATGTCATCGTGAGATCTGATTGGCTGTCAGCACTTCATCCTGGAATTGCTGGCAGCCATCTTGGGACCAATATAAATGATAGTACCCCATTGAAATGCATTGTAGTGAATAGAAGATTTTGAGGGTTACCAAAAGGAGAACTATAAAGGGTTATAACAGGCTTTAGTTACATTAGAATTTATTTGTTGATGGTACCATACTAATTTTAGGAATTGTGGTGTGTTCTAAGGTGATTTTACCCTGTGAAAAACCTTCTGCTGGGATATCATGAATCATGTTTGAGAGAAAACTATTTTCTCATGCTTGTCCCATACAGTTTTGGAAGGTGCTCCAGAAGCTAAAATGAGAGCATATTTTCTGTAAATTCACATTATCTTTCTCAGTCATGTGAGAATGAAGTCTGACATTCTCAGTAAAACATGTACATCCAACAAGGGCAGAGACTGTCAGTTGATTCCTTTGTGTTCTACTGCAGCTTCCCAGAGTGTTCTAAAGAACAACTAGAGTGCTAACAGCCTTACTTATGACAAAAGTATGGCACACCTGAAGCCATCTTGATTGGAATAAACTGGTAACACTTAAACAATTTAATTTAAAAAGGAACAAAATGATGGGGTTCATTTTGTCATAGAAATTATGGTTAGTGCTGTAGAAAGAAAAATTAGGACATGTTTCAAGTGTGATCTCAAATATCTTCCTGTTATATTTCAACAGGAGCAGCCTGCCAGTTGATGCCTTTGTGTTCTACTGCAGCTTCCCAGAGTGTTCTAAAGAACAACTAGAGTGCTAACAGCCTTACTTATGACAAAAGTATGGCACACCTGAAGCCATCTTGATTGGAATAAACTGGTAACACTTAAAACATTTAATTTAAAAAGGAACAAAATGATGATGTTCATTTTGTCATAGAAATTATGGTTAGTGCTGTGGAAAGAAAAATTAGGACATATTTCAAGTGTGATCTCAAATATCTTCCTGTTATATTTCAACAGGAGCAGCCTGCCAGTTGATGCCTTTGTGTTCTACTGCAGCTTCCCAGAGTGTTCTAAAGAACAAATAGAGCGCTAACAGCCTTACTTATGACAAAAGTATGGCACACCTGAAGCCATCTTGATTGGAATAAACCGGTAACACTTAAAACATTTAATTTAAAAAGGAACAAAATGAGGGGTTCTTTTTGAAATAGAAATTATGGTTAGTGCTGCAGAAAGAAAAATGAGGGCATGTTTTAAGTGAGATCTCAAATCCTCTTCTATTTCATTAGAAAATTCTGACATGCAGACTGAAACAATCACTTTCAATACCAGCAGCAGACTACCAGTTAACTCCCTGATGAGCAGTAGCTTTACTCCAGTTATCTAATGAGCAACTAGAGTGCTAACATTCTGAATTTATGGCAGATGTGAGACACATCTGAATGCCTTCTTGATGGAATCAAAGTAAAAACTGAAAGCATTTCCTACTGAGGAGACTGCAGTAAATGAAGAAATTAGGAAACTTCATAACAAAGAAGTCTTCCAAGATGGCCACCAGTGAAAAAAGAGCCCAAATGTAGCACAAATATTACCCAGATGTAGCCCACATATAGCCCAATGACAAAAGTGTGCAAAACACTTTTTATTTTTAGTTTGTTTGCAGTTTTATGTAGTGCAGACTGGTCAGGTATTGGAGCATTGCATCTTAAAACATGACCCCCTACACTACAAAAACACCACTGCACTACATTAAACCCTAAAACACTACCCCCAGCACGACCCCCTACACTACACAAGCACCACTGCACTATCCTAAACCCTAAAACACTACCCCCAGCACGACCCCTACACTACCCAAACACCATTGCACTACCCTAAAACATGACCCCTTACACTACACAAACACCACTGCACTACCCTAAACCCTAAAACACTACCCCCAGCACGACCCCCTACACTACACAAGCACCACTGCACTACCCTAAACCCTAAAACACTACCCCCAGCACGACCCTCTACACTACACAAACACCACTGCACTACCCTAAACCCTAAAACACTACCCCCAGCATGACCCCTACACTACCCAAACATCACTGCACTAACCTAAATCCTAAAACACTACCCCCAGCATGACCCCCTACACTACCCAAACACCACTGCACTACCCTAAAACATGACCCCTACACTACACAAACACCACTGCACTACCCTAAACCCTAAAACACTACCCACAGCACGACCCCCTACACTACACAAGCACCACTGCACTACCCTAAACCCTAAAACACTACCCCCAGCATGACCCCCTACACTGCCCGAACAAAACTGCACTGCCCTAAACCCTGAAACACCAGCCCCTGCATGACCACCTACACTGCCCGAACACCACTGCACTGCCCTAAACCCTGAAACACCACCCCTAGCATGACCCCCTACACTGCCCGAACACCACTGCACTGCCCTAAACCCTGAAACACCACCCCCTTCACGACCCCCTACACTGCCCGAACACCACTGCACTGCCCTAAACCCTGAAACACTACCCCCAGCATGACCCCCTACACTGCCCGAACACCACTGCACTGCCCTAAACACTGAAACACTACCCCCAGCAAGACCCCTACACTGCCCGAACACCACTGCACTGCCCTAAACCCTGAAACATCACCCCCAGCAAGACCCGCTACACTGCCCGAACACCACTGACCTAAACCCTGAAACACCACCCCCAGCACGACCCCCTACACTGCCCGAACACCACTGCACTGCCCTAAACCCTGAAACACTACCCCCAGCATGACCCCTACACTGCCCGAACACCACTGCTCTGCCCAAAACCCTGAAACACCAGCCCCAGCACGACCCCTACACTGCCTGAACACCACTGCACTGCCCTAAACCTTGAAACACCAGTCCCTGCACGACCCCCTACACTGCCCGAACACCACTGCACTACCCTAAACCGTGAAACATCACCCCCAGCATGACCCCCTACACTGCCCGAGCACCACTGCACTGTCCTAAACCCTGAAACACCAGCCCCAGCACAAACCCCTACACTGCCCGAACACCACTGCACTGCCCTAAACCCTGAAACACCAGCCCCAGCACAACCGCCTACACTGCCCGAACACCACTGCACTGCCGTAAACCCTGAAACACCAGCCCCAGCACGACCCCCTACACTGCCCGAACACCACTGCACTGCCCTAAACCGTGAAACACCAGTCTCAGCACGACCCCCTACACTGCTTGAACACCACTGCACTGCACTGAACCCTAAAACACCAGCCCCAGCACAACACCCTACACTGCCCGAACACCACTGCACTGCCCTAAACCCTGAAACACCACCCCGTGCATGACCCCCTACACTGCCCGAACACCACTGCACTGCCCTAAACCCTGAAACGCCACCCCCAGCGCGACCCCCTACACTGCCCGAACACCACTGCACTGCCCTAAACCCTGAAACGCCACCCCCAGCGCGACCCCCTACACTGCCCGAACACCACTACACTGCCCTAAACCCTTAAACACCACCCCTGCACAACACCCTACACTGCTCGAACACTCCTGCACTGCCCTAAACCCAGAAACACCATCCCCAGCACGACCCCCTATACTGCACCGAACACCACTGCACTGCCCTAAACCCTGAAACACTACCCCCAGCAAGACCCCCTACACTGCCCGAACACCACTGCACTGCCCTAAACCCTGAAACATCACCCCCAGCAAGACCCCCTACACTGCCCGAACACCACAGCCCTAAACCCTGAAACATCACCCCCAGCAAGACCCCCTACACTGCCCGAACACCACTGCACTGCCCTAAACCCTGAAACACCAGCCCCAGCACGACCCCCTACACTGCCCGAACACCACTGCACTGCCCTAAACCCTGAAACACCACCCCTGCACGACCCCCTACACTGCCCGAACACCACTGTACTGCCATAAACCCTGAAACCCCACCCCCAGCATGACCCCTACACTGCCAGAACACCACTGCACTGCCCTAAACCCTGAAACACCACCCCTGCACGACCCCTTCACTGCCCGAACACTACTGCACTGCCCTAAACCCTGAAACACCACCCCCAGCACGACCCCCTACACTGCCCGAACACCACTGCACCGCACTAAACCCTGAAACACTACCCCCAGCAAGACCCCCTACACTGCCCGAACACCACTGCACTGCCCTAAACCCTGAAACATCACCACCAGCAAGACCCCCTACACTGCTCTAACACCACTGCCCTAAACCCTGAAACACCACCCCCAGCAAGACCCCCTACACTGCCCGAACACCACTGCACTGATCTAAACCCTGAAGCACCACCCCCAGCACGACCCCCTACACTGCCCGAAAACTACTGCACTGCCCTAAACCCTGAAACAACACCCCCAGCAAGACTACCTACACTGGCCAAACACCACTGCACTGCCCTAAACCCTGAAACACCACCCCCTTCACGACCCCCTACACTGGCCAAACACTACTGCACTGCCCTAAACCCTGAAACACCACCCCTCAGCACGACACACTACACTGCCCGAACACCACTGCACCACCCTACACCCTGAAACACCACCCCAGCATGACCCCCTACACTGCCCAAACACCACTGCACTAAACCCTGAAACACCACCCCCTGCATGACCCCCTACACTGCTGGAACACCACTGCACTGCCCTAAACCCTGAAACACCACCCCCAGCACGACCCCTATACTGCCCTAACACCACTGCACTGCCCTAAACCCTGAAACATCACCCCCAGCACAACCCCCTACACTGCCTGAGCACCATTGCTCTGCCCTAAACCCTGAAACACTAGCCCCAGCACGACCCCCTACACTGCCCGAACACCACTGCACTGCCCTAAACCCTAAAACACCACCCCCAGCACGACCCCCTACACTGCCCGAACACCACTGCACTGCCCTAAACCCTGAAACACCAGCCCCAGCAAGACCCCCTACACTGCCCGAACACCACTGCATTGCCCTAGACTCTGAAACACCAGCCCCAGCAAGACCCCCTACACTGCCCGAACACCACTGCACTGCCCTAAACCCTGAAACACCAGCCCCAGCATGACCCCCTACACTGCCCGAACACCACTGCACTGCCCTAAACCCTGAAACACCAGCCCCAGCACGACCCCCTATACTGCCCGAACACCACTGCATTGCCCTAGACTCTGAAACACCAGCCCCAGCAAGACCCCCTACACTGCCCGAACACCACTGCACTGCCCTAAACCCTGAAACACCAGCCCCAGCATGACCCCCTACACTGCCCGAACACCACTGCACTGCCCTAAACCCTGAAACACCAGCCCCAGCACGACCCCCTACACTGCCCGAACACCACTGCACTGCCCTAAACCCTGAAACACCAGCCCCAGCATGACCCCCTACACTGCCCGAACACCACTGCACTGCCCTAAACCCTGAAACACCAGCCCCAGCACCACCCCTACAATGCCCGAACACCACTGTACTGCACTAAACCCTGAAACACCACCCCCTGCACCGCCCCCTACACTGCCCGAACACCACTGCACTGCCCTAAATCCTGAAACACCACCCCCTGCACGACCCCCTACACTGCCCGAACACCACTGCCTTAAACCCTGAAACACCACCCCTGCACGACCCCCTACACTGCCCGAACACCACTGCACTGCCCTAAACCCTGAAACACCACTCACAGCACGACCCCTACACTGCCCGAACACCACTGCACTGCCCTAAACCCTAAAACACCACCCCCAGCATGACCCCCTACACTGCCCGAACACCACTGCACTGCCCTAAACCCTAGAACACTACCCCCAGCATGACCCCCTACACTACCCGAACACCACTGCACTACCCTAAACCCTAAAATACTCCCCCAGCACGACCCCCTACACTACCCGAACACGACTGCACTGCCCTAAACCCTAAAACACGACCCCCAGCACGACCCCCTACACTACCCGAACACCACTGCACTGCCCTAAACCCTAAAATACTCCCCCAGCACGACCCCCTACACTACCTAAACACCACTGCACTGCCCTGAACCCTAAAACACTACCCCCGCATGACACCCTACACTACCCAAATACCAATGCACTACCCTAATCCCTAAAACACTACCCCCGCACAACCCCTACACTAGTCAAAGACCACTGCACTACCCTAAACTCTAAAACAATACCCCCGCACAACCCCCTACACTACACAAACACCACTGCACTACCCTAAACCCTAAAAACTACCCCCAGCACGAACCCCTACACTACCCAAACACCACTGCACTACCCTAAACCATAAAACACTACCCCCAGCAGTACTCCCTACGCTACCCAAACACCACTGCACTACCCTAAACCCTAAAACACTACCCCCAGCAGTACCCCTACACTACCCAAACACCATTGCACTACCCTAAACCCTAAAACACTACCCCCAGCAGTATCCCCTACACTACCCAAACACCACTGCACTACCCTAAACCCTAAAACCCTAAAACACTAACCCCAGCACGACCCCCTACACTACCCAAACACCACTGTACTACCCTAAACCCTAAAACACTCCCCCAGCACGACTCCCTACACTACCCAAACACCACTGCACTACCCTAAACCCTAAATCTACCCCCAGCATGACCCCCTACACTACACAAACACCACTGCACTACCCTAAACCCTAAAACACTACCCCCAGCACGACCCTCTTCACTACCTAAACACAACTGCACAATTTGTTACAGGCGTTGCAACGCAGGCCTGTGGTGCTTACTGGAAGTACCTGGTGGGCTAGTTGGGCCCCAGGGACTCTCAGGATTCAAGGTGACCTAATCCCCCAACTTAAAACGCGCCACGGGGCGCGTTTGCACAGTGGTGAAGGGAGGGGCGGGGCCTCAGGTGACATGTGCGCAAACACGCCCTGTGGTGCGTTTTAAGTTGGGGAGTTAATTCCCTTTGAATCCTGGGGGCCAACTAGCCCACCAAGTACCTTCAGTAAGCACAACAGAGTTGCGTTGCAGAGAGGTGAAAAAGGTGCGTGGCCTCGGAACGCCTCTCTGCAACTCAGCTCTGTGGTCCTAACTGTAGGTACCTGGGGGCTAGTTGGGCCCCAGGGACCCTCAGGATTCAAGGGGACTTAATCCCGCAACTTAAAACGCGCCACGGGGCGCGTTTGCACACATGTCACCTCAGGCCCCCTCCCTTCACCACTGTGCAAACGCGCACTGGCTCTGGTTAGTCAGAGTCAGTTACCACCAGTACCCGTCTGAAAAAGTTGTGGGCACAGGATGATTTTGCAACAAGGCCTCTTTCTGCTCCTCTGTTGGTTCTTTCTGCACATCTTTTGCTTCTTTCTGTGCGTTTTTCTTCTTTCTTCACATGTCCTACTTCTGTTGGCATAGTTAGAAACTAGCATTTAAAAAACCTTTGAAATTCACTTAAAAAATCATAGGTTTCAGGCACGTTATAGTTAGAAATTAGCATTTAAAAAACCTTTGAAATTCACTGAAAAAACCATAGGTTTCAGGCACGTTATAGTTAGAAATTAGCATTTAAAAACCTTTGAAATTCACTGAAAAAAACATAGGTTTCAGGCACATTATAGTTAGAAATTAGCATTTAAAAAACCTTTGAAATTCACTGAAAAAACCATAGGTTTCAGACACGTTATAGTTAGAAATTAGCATTTAAAAAACCTTTGAAATTCACTGAAAAACCATAGGTTTTAGGGAAAGTTATAGTTAGTTGGACATTGCACTCGTACAAAACCCGTGAAATTCCCCCGTTATAGTTAGTTCA
Organism: Calotriton arnoldi; assembly: GCA_963921515.1. Taxonomy (NCBI): domain Eukaryota; kingdom Metazoa; phylum Chordata; class Amphibia; order Caudata; family Salamandridae; genus Calotriton; species Calotriton arnoldi. The sequence goes on from CAWUFW010016575.1 coordinate 80,249, forward strand.
GCTAACTATAACTCGCGCCCCCGCAATGCACTGCTGATGACGTCACATATTACATCACTCATGACATGGTCAGTGACATCACTGATGACATCACTGATGACATCTCAAATGACATCACTGATGACATCATCCATGTGAGAATTTAATGCATCTTCTCACACCCTAATATAGCTTTTGATACACCCACTCTAAATTACAGACTGCCATTCTCAAAACCATACACACTCCAATACCAATAAGTACATACCCACTCACTGATTCTTAGGTCTACACACACACATCTACTCACTCACCCGTACAGTCACTCATACTTACAGTCACTCAGTACAGGACTATCATATGCACTCATACACCTATATAAACACTCACACAATGCAACTCATCCATAGAGGTACTCACACACCTAGTCAGTCATGCAAATAATTAATCACACTCCAATTTACTCACATATACAGTTATACACACCAGCTCACTTACTCATAAAAATACTAGCACATTCTTACGCTCCTATGCAATCACTGATGCAAGCACACACTCATCCATATAGCCACTCTCACAATCACACACTCTCACTTATAGCCATTTATATACTCCAACACACATATATACTGCCTTTCACATATGTAGTTACTCACACATGTACCACTGAGATATACATTCAATCACTAACACACCCATACACACACTCACCCACCCATACAGTCCATCACAAACGCACTCTTGAAACCATGCACCCAGTGAATCACCCACTCACACATCTATGCACAGAGTCACACACCCCACCCACACAAACACTGAGGCACCCATACAGATACTCAGAGAACCAATCCATAACCCATATAGACACTCATTTAGCTAGTCAGAAACCCATGCAGCTGCTTACACAACAACAGACACACGGATACAGACATTCACACAGTTTAGTCACTCACCCATGCATCCAGTAAGATACGTTTAATCACTCACTTATAGACTCAGTCACGCACCTACTAAATCATCCATTCAGACGCTTATACACCCACTCATTCTTCAATACGCCTTTCCCTATATATATTAAACATATTTAAACTTTACAGAAACACACAGTCACTGGATGATGTCATCAGTGATGTCATCAGTGATGTCATTTGAGATGTCATCAGTGATGTCATCAGTGATGTCACTGACCATGTCATGAGTGATGTAATATGTGACGTCATCAGCAGTGCATTGCGGGGGCGCGAGTTATAGTTAGCTGAACTAACTATAACGGGGGAATTTCACGGGTTTTGTACGAGTGCAATTCCAACTAACTATAACTTTCCCTAAAACCTATGGTTTTTTCAGTGAATATATATATATATAGGCCAAGGTGTATTGAAGAATGAGTGGGTGTATAAGTGTCTGAATGGATGATTTAGTAGGTGCGTGACTGACTGTATAAGTGAGTGATTAAATGTGTCTTACTGAATGCATGTGTTAGTGACTGATACAGACATTCACACAGTTTAGTTTGTCAGTTGGTGTGTAAGCGGTTGCATGGGTTGGTGAGTAGCTAAATGAGGGTCTGTATGGGTTATTGATTGGTTGTCTGAGTATCTGTATGGGTGCCTGAGTGTCTGTGTGGGTGGGTGGGGGTGTGACTCTGTGCATAGATGTGTGAGTGGGTGATTCACTGGGTGTATGTGTTCAAGAGTGCATCTGTGAAGGGCTGTATGGGTGGGTGAGTGTGTGTATGGGTGTGTTGGTCAGTGAATGGATGCCTCAGTTGTACATGGGTGAGTAACTGCATATGTAAAGGCAGTATATGTGAGTGTTGGAGTATATAAATGACTATATGTGAGAGTGAGTGATTGTGAGAGTGGCTGTATGGATGAGTGTGTGCTTGTATTAGTTATTGTATAAGAGTGTAAGTATGTGTTAGTATATGTTTGAATAAGTGAGGTGGTGTGTGTATAACTGTATAGGTGAGTAAATGGGAGTGTGATTGATTCTTTGCATGACTGACTAGGTGTGTGAGTAACTCTATGGATGAGTGGCGGTGTGTGAGTGCCTGTATAGACATGTGAGTGCATACGATAGTGCCGTATTGATGGTTGACTGCATGTATGAATGACTGTATGGGTGAATGAGTGGATGTGTGTGTAGACCTAGGAATTAGTGAGTGGGTTTGTACTAACTGGTATTGGTGTGTCTATGGTTTAGAAAATGGTAGTCTGTATTTTAGAGTGGGTGTATCAAAGGTTATATTAGGATATGAGGAGGTGCATAGGATTATCACGTGGATGATGTCATCAGTGATGTCATCAGTGATGTCATTGACCATGTCATGAATGATGTAATATGTGACGTCATCAGCAGTGCATTGCGGGGGCGCGAGTTATAGTTAGCTGAACTAACTATAACGGCCGAATTTCTCTGGTTTTGTACGAGTGAAATGTCCAACTAACTATAAGGTCCCTGAAACCTGTGTTTTTTTCAGTAAATTTCTAAGGTTATTTAAATGCTAATTTCTAACTATAACGTCCCTGAAACCTATGGTTTTTTCAGTGAATTTCAAAGGTTTTTTAAATGCTAATTTCTAACTATAACGTCCCTGAAACCTGTGGTTTTTTCAGTGAATATATATATATATATATATATGTATATGTATGCACATACATAATATATGTTCATATAAATATGCATTCATATATATATATGCATAAAATAAAAATAAAAATAAAAAACAACACCATTCACAAACCAAAGTGCTTTAACTTAAACAAAGGCGAGACCTGTTGCATTTTCAATGCTTGTTCTATGAGCGGTCAGCAGCATGTCCTAACATTTAGACACAACTCTGTGGCACAGCTGCCGTTTTCCAACACGGTACTTCTTATCATATAAACCAAAACTTGCCCCTTGGAAATAGAGAGGAGAAGTTTTGCAGAGGGAAAAGGTTCTGGACCGGGCGCACCGCCCTGTACAATCTGAGATGCAGACCGCCAACAACAAATGCCAGGTATGGGATCCGGTGCTAATCCCAGAGATCACCGATATATCACTGTGCTCATGTAGTGAGGGGCGGTTTAGACAGATAAATCTTTCGCCATGATAGGGCTTTTCATTGTATACAGTTTGCTGGTAATGTTGATTATTTTGATCAGCTTTATATGTTTTCTAATCGCAGCACAGTTGCTTCATAATACAGCATGATAGTTTCAATAAATATTGTAAACTTTACTCGTGTCTTTCGTTTGTTTATTATGGACATGCATGAGTGAGAAGCAAAAGGTGATGATCTGTTTCCATGCTTCCCTTGTGGACTAGAGTGTTGTGTTCTAGGTTGCTGCAGGACTTGGCCTTTTTGGCTAAAGTTTCCTAAACTTTTGCTTTCCCCCTAGACCGCTTTCCTGACATAGAGTAGCCAATTTAGATGCTCAATCAATCAATCAATCAATCAGGACATTTGTAAAGCGCACTACTCACCCGTGAGGGTCTCAAGGCGCTGAGGGGAGGGGGGGGTGCTGCTACTGCTCGAACAGCCAGGTCTTGAGTATCCTCCTGAAGGTTAGCAGGTCCTGGGTCTGTCGTAGGAGCAAGGGGAGGGTGTTCCAGGTCTTGGCGGTGAGGTGGGAGAATGATCTGCCGCCGGTGGTTGCTCTTCGGATGCGGGGGACGGTGGCGAGGGCAAGGTCGGCTGAGCAGAGCTGGTGGTTCGGGGTGTAGAAGGTGAGTCGTCTGTTGAGGTAAGCCGGTCCGGTGTTGTGGAGTGCCTTGTGTGCGTGGGTGAGGAGCTTGAAGGTGATCCTCTTGTTGACGGGGAGCCAGTGCAAGTCTCTCAGGTGGGGTGTGATGTGGCTGTGGCGAGGTACGCCGAGGATCAAGTGTGCAGAGGCGTTCTGTATACGCTGCAGTCGTTTCAGGAGTTAGGCCGGGACTCCCGCGTAGAGGGCGTTGCCGTAGTCCAGCCTGCTGCTGACGAGGGCCTGGGTGACTGTTCTTCTTGTTTCGGTGGGGATCCATCTGTAGATCTTGCGGAGCATGCGGAGGGTGTTGAAGCAGGAGGAAGAGACGGCGTTGACTTGCTTGGTCATGGAGAGTGTTGAGTCGAGGATGAATCCCAGGTTGCGTGCGTGGTTGGTGGGTGTCGGGGCTGCTCCTAGTGCGGTCGGCCACCAGGAGTCGTCCCAGGCTGAGCGGTTGGAGCCGAGGATGAGGACCTCCGTTTTGTCCGAGTTCAGCTTCAGTCGGCAGTTCTTCATCCATTCGGCAACGGCCTTCATTCCTTCGTGGAGGTTGGATTTGGCGGTGAGGGGGTCCTTGATGAGGGAGAGGATCAGCTGGGTGTCGTCGGCGTAGGAGATGATGTTGAGGTCGTGCAGTCGGGCGACGTGGGCGAGCGGTGCCATGTAGACGTTGAACAGTGTCGGGCTGAGGAACGATCCTTGGGGGACGCCGAAGATGATCTTGGAGGCTTCGGAACGGAAAGGGGGAGGCGGACGCTCTGGGTTCTGCCGGAGAGGAAGGAGGTGGTCCATTCCAGATCCTTGTCTCGGATCCCTGCGTTGTGGAGGCGTGCGCGTAGGGTGCGGTGGCAGACAGTGTCGAAGGTGGCTGAGAGGTCCAGGAGGATGAGGGCCGCAGTTTCACCGTTGTCCAGCAGGGCCCTGATGTCATCGGTGGCGGCGATGAGGGCAGTTTCGGTGCTGTGGTTGCTGCGGAATCCGGACTGGGATGGGTCCAGGATGTTGTTCTCCTCGAGGTAGCGAGTCAGTTGTCCGTTTGCGATCTTCTCGATGACCTTCGCCGGGAACGGGAGCAGGGAGATGGGCCGGAAGTTCTTGAGGTCTCTCGGGTCCGCCTTGGGTTTCTTGAGTAAGGCTTTGATCTATGCATGCTTCCAGCTCTCTGGGAAGGTCGCGGTCTCGAAGGAGATGTTGATGACTTTGCGGAGATGGGGTGCGATGGTGGCGCTGGCTTTGTTGAAGATGTGGTGCGGGCATGGGTCTGATGGAGAGTCGGAGTGGATGGTGTTCATGATTTTGATGGTGTTGTCGTCGTTCACGTTGGCGTGTGGTCTGAGGTGTTGGTGGCTGCCGGGGCGGTCTGGTTGTTGAAGCTGTCGTGGATGTCTGCGATCTTGCGATGGAAGAAGGTGGCGAGGGAGTCGCACAGGTCTTGCGATGGTGGGATGTCGTTGGTGTTGGAGCTGGGGTTGGAGAGTTCCTTCACGATGTTGAAGAGCTCCTTGCTGTTGTGTGCGTTGTTGTCGAGGCGGTCCTTGAAGGAGGTCCTCTTGGCGGATCCGATGAGGTGATGGTGTCTGCGGATGGCGTTCTTGTGGGCTGCAGAGCTGTCCGGTGTCTGTTCGCGGTGCCATTTCTTCTCAAGTTTCCGGCAGGTTTGTTTGGAGGCCTGGAGGTCTTAGGTGAACCAGCTGGCTTTCTTGTTGGTGCGTCTGTTGGAGGGTTTCTTGAGCGGGGCGAGAGTGTTGGCGCAGTCGTCGATCCAACGCCTGAGGTTGCGGCCGGCGGAGTCGGTGTCGGTGGGCTCGGCGGGTGGGCTTCGGGCGAGGGTGGTGTTTAGCTGGTCTTTGGTGACTTTGCTCCAGCTGCGGCGGGGGATCTGTTGAGTGCGGTGGTGCGTGGTGGGTTTCCGGAAGGGGAAGTGGATGCAGCGATGGTCTGTCCAGTGGAGTTCGGTGGTGTGGCTGAAGGTGACGCGGGAGCTAGCGGAGAAGATGGGGTCAAGCGTGTGGCTGGCAGAGTGGTGGGCGTTGAGACGAGCTGTCTGAGTCCGAGGTTGGCGAGGTTGTCAATCAGGGTGGTGGAGTTGGTGTCGTTGTTGTTCTCGAGGTGGAAGTTCAGGTCTCCGAGGAGGATGTAGTCTGTGGAGGCCAGGGCGTGCATGCTGAAGAAGTCGGTGATGGAGTTGCTGAACTGGGGCCGTGGTCTGCGGGGGTCTGTAGATGAGAGTTCCTCTGAGGGTGGTGTTGGGGTCAGTGTGGATCTGGAAGTGCAGGTGTTCGGCGGTGCTGAGGGTGTCGTCGGTGCTGGTCGAGACCCTGAGGGTGTTCTTGTGGACGATGGCGATTCCACCTCCAACTCCGTTGGTGCGGTCCCTGCGGGTGATCTTGTAGCCGTCCTGGATGGCTATGGCGATGTCCGGAGCCGAGGAGGCGTTCATCCAGGTCTCAGTCAGGAAGGCAACGTCCGGGGAGGATGTGTCGAGCAGGTCCCAGAGTTCGACGGCGTGTTTGCGTGCGGAGCGGGTGTTCAGTAGGATGCATCTGAGGTGGGTGGTTTGGCGGCTCGGAGGCTGGTGAAGCTGCAGTTCCGGCAGGTGAAGGGTCCTTGGGTGCGCTTTGTGGCGGCCAGGAAGCAGGTGTGTGATCGTCTGGAGCTGAGTGCGAGGAGGGTGCTGGCGTCGTAGTGGCGTCGGTCGTCGTGGCGGTCGTGCGGACCAGGGGTCCTGGCGCTGGGCACGGACCAGGCGCGGACGGGCGCAGACAGGCTTGCCTTTGGCGCGCCAGCGGCGCGGCCGCACAGCGCCCGCCATATAAGGGGAGGTGGGAGGGAGGAGCAGCTGGGAGGCGGGAGCGGGGCGACGAATGGGCGGGCAGGGGTGCGGGGCCGCAGGGGACGCATCGGCGGGAAAGGGGGGAGAGCGGGAAACGGGCGGCAACGAAAGGGCACAATACAAATGCGCAAGGAGCAAAAAAACTGAAAACAGAACCCAAGTACAGAAAACAAAATACAGAACCAAAAAACAGTAGTATAATGGAGACAAAATACAGAAAAACAGAACACAAAGGCAGACAGGCAAGGCAAGCAGACAGCAACTTACAGCTCACCACTGGGCCACCAGGGATGAGGCGCAGGTGGAAGCCTGCGGGTGGAGGAGGGCCTCGAACTCACAGTAGCAGCAGCAGGTTCAGAGAGCAGGGGCACGTCACAACAGGTGGTGCTGTGCGGCGTGGGGAGCGACCTGCCTACCTGCCTGCAAACAGATGCTGTGGGTGCTTTGCCACTGCTGATCAGTGTCAAAGGACCGGTGTTCCCTGTTTAATTGATGATGGTAATTGGTTGTCCCTGATTGGTATATTTGCCTTACTAGTAAAGTCCCTAGTAATGTGCACTGTTTGTGCCAGGGATAGTAACACAAAGGTGCGCAGAGAAGGGAACTCAGGCCTGCAGTGTAGGGCCTGCGCACGCATTGTGCTAAGTTAGCATGTTGTCCTGACAAGTGCAACCACTTGTCAGGCCTTACTTTCCCTTTTGCATACACAGGAGGCACCCCTATGGTAGGACCGTGGTAACCCCTGGGCAGGGTGCAGTGTAGGTGAAAGGGAGGACAGGTACTGAGGTGTGTGCTGTGTTCTGACAGTGAAAAACACTCCATTTCGTTTTCACTGGTGAAAGGCCATCCTGCCCATAGGACAGAATGGGGGAGGCTGGGTATTGTGTTTGTTAGCCTAGTTTCCCAAAAGTTTGAAATGGAGAGGTGAAGTTTGGTATGAATGAACTCACAATGTCCTAACACATCTTTCTATGAAAGTGGTTTTGGCATTGTATGCTCAGAAGCCACTCTTTTAGAAAGTGGCTGAGTTTTGTGCTTTAAGCATTTGTGTGTGTCTCTGCTGAATGTGGATTGACTGTCTGGATCTGAGAGGAGAGAGGAGCTGGGGCTTGCTTTGACCCCAGGGAGGGGTGAGGCAGCAACAGTCTGACCTGCATCTGGAGAAGTAGGAGGAGGAGAACCCCGGGAGGTGAAGAGGTCTGGGCTGCTGCTATAAAACAATTGTCCCATCTCCAGCTGAGTGATTAAGGACCCAGACCCCCAGTATCAAAGAGAAAAGGGTGACAATGGGAGGGAGACACCCAGAACTGATTTAGGCAGGGGTCAGGGACCCCTGAGCACAAAGAACTTCAAAGCCCTGCAGGGGTATAACTAAGAGAACTGAAACCCCTAGAATTTGGTGTCGTTTTGAATGGCGAAATGGACAGGTCGAGTCTCTGGCGGCTCTGACCTATTTCTTGGTCAAGAATAACCTCTGCCTGGAAGAAGTTGCTGAAGAGACTGCTGGATAGGACTGACCCTTGCTTCGTGATCTGGGGCTGGCCTGCAGTTTGTAACTTTTTGCTGAGGAAGAGACTGAAGGGACATTGCAGTGGGTGGTGTCCCCCCTTCTTGAACAGGACTGTGCTTTGTGATGTGTCCTGAACCCCAAGGGTCCGAGGTGAGCTGGCTCCCTGTTTGGAAACACAGGAACATAAAAGTTTCCGGAGACGTCCCAAGCAACACGGTGTGCACGTGCTGTTTGCAGCTTGAGACCCTCGGAAGTTGTGCCTGGTGATCTTGGGCACACTGAAGTAAACGGATTCTCTGACACGCAGGGTGTGTGTCGTGGTGCAAGCCAGGCGTTGATGAAGAGCGCCTGGTTGTGGTGTGCACCGGGAGAAGACGTGAGACTCTGACGCCCAGGGTCGTGTTGTAGTGCAAGCCAGGCGTTGGTGAAGAGCGCCTGGTCGTTGTGGGCAAAGGAAGAAGAGGTGAGACTCGGACGCGCATGGTGCGTGTCGTGGTGCAAGGCAGGCGTTGGTGAAGAGCGCCTGGTCGTTGTGTGCACCGAGCTGAGAAGTAAGTTTGACGCGCAGGGTGCGTGTCGTGGTGCCAGCAGGGTGTTGGTGAAGAGCGCCTGGTCATCGTGGGCACCGGAAGAAAAGGTGAGACTCAGACGTGCATGGTGCATGTTGTGGTGCAAGGCAGGAGCAGGTGAAAGGCGCCTGGTTGTTGTGTGCAGCGAGAGAAGATGTGAGACTCGGACACTCCGGGTGGGTGTCGAGGTGCAAGCCAGGGCGTTGGTGAAGTGCTCCTGGTCATCGTGTGCACCAGAGAAGAGGCGAGTCTCGGACGTGCAGAGTGTGTGTCGGGGTGCAACCTGAGGCGCTGGTGAGGAGTGCCGGGGTAGTGTGTGCACCAGAATCGAAGTAAAATCTCAACAGTGCTGAGGGCGGGTCTCGGTATCGACTGAGACCGCCGGAAGGAGGGCCAAGTTATTGGGGCCCTCGGAGTTAAGCAGTAGGGGCCCGAACCAGCAGCCCCAGGAGGAGCTGAGCCGTTGGCCCGAGCCCGCAATGCTCATTAACGGAGTTCTGGATCAAGGCCAAGACGCTGACGGAGGAGAGGAGAGTGGGATCGCGCCCCCCCAGATAACGTGGATCACCACCTAGGGCGGGGTACGGGCTCGGAGGGACACTCTCTCGGCCTCTCGCTTCTGTCAGCTGCACGAGCCTGTTGCTTCGGCTCGGATCTAGGCCCATGCTGGCCCAAGGAGGGACTGTACTTGGGCCGGAGAGAGAAGTGGTACTTTTGTGTCATCTTGATCCATGTTGGGGGCAACTGTTAACGGAGCTCCGAAACTGTCGTATTACACTTTGCATTATTGCTGCTAACGAACTACCGAACTGTCGTTTGATGCCTGACAGTATCTGTGCCTAATGAACTATATGCTTGGTGCGCTACGCACTGCGTTATTTTTCCCTTGCAGAGTATATGATTGTAACGTGGCGCATTGCATTCGTTCTTCATTGCACTGTACGTGATTGTAGCGTGACACATTGCATTATTTCTTTATTGCACTGTACGTTATTGTAGCGTGAGGCATTGCTCTCTTTTCTCCCTTGCACAGGGCATGCTGGTGGTGATACGCATTGCATTATTCCGTCTATTGCAAAGTACATGACTGTTGCGCTACGCATTGCATTGTTGCTCTATTGCACAGTACAGGAGTTTATCGTTACGCATTGCAGTATTTCTTTCCTTTTGAAACGTGTGTGATTCTAGCAATACGATCTAGCTAACCTTTTGGGAAACGGTTAGAAGTCAGCTTAACTGTTGGTTAGCAGCGGTGGTTGGGATTAGAACCTACCAACCCACCGGGAGGAATACTACCCATTATTATATGTTGGTTTTGTATCATGTGGTCATATCGTATATCTTTTTATATAAAGTTTATACTCGTTTGATAAAACTCGTGTGGAGTCTATTTGTGGTGACATCATTGGGTTGCTGTGAGTGTGGTTGCACATACTGTACACTCGTGCCTTGGAGATAGGCCTGGCTGCTCGTGCCAAGCTACTAAGGGGGTAAGCAGGGCTATCTCAGACGGTGTCCTTACTTAGCCTAACGTTGAAACGAGGGGTCCAGACCTCGCACCTGTGACAGTGGTGTGGGACAGGGACCTCCGCGTCCAACAGTTGCCCATTCACATGTTACTCTGGAAAGGTTAGGAGGGCAGGTGGTGCACTGTGAGCTAGTCAGATTTGAGCACATAGGTACTGATGTGGTATTGTGACTCAGTACCTACATTCTGATGTTCTGTGATCCCAGGCACAGTTCTGTTTCCAAACAGAATCCCTGCAACAGCTTTACCCGCCTCTCACTAAGGATTACTGGAACTGAATCCCCAGACTCTTCCTGTTCTGGCACCACCATTCCCTGGGTAGGAACTTGTGGGGCTATCATGACTGGAGTTGCTCCTGTTGTTACAGACTGCTCCCTCGGCAAAGAGCAGGACGACTCCTGCCTTTTGTCTCCAGGACTGAGGACCAAGGTTGTTATATTTCATATCGGTACCCTAATATAGGTCCAGAGAGCATCGTACTCTTTCCCTACATCATTTCCCCTTCATTTCATATGAACGAGCCTTATAAGGACATAACTCCAAATAAGGACAGAATGCCTTATAGGGACTGAACACCTTATAAGGACTGACTCCTTTTAAGGACTAAACCTGTCACCTAGTTCCATGCCGAGGGTGGGTGTTTCCCAATCGATATTGGTAAGACGTCATCCTTAGCACATATGAATATTTTATGAGAACACTCTCCAGGGGGTATACTTCACCTCTCCTATCTACGCACAAGGTTTAATCCTCAACGTCATCCTCATACTGAACAATGGCTAACACACACACACATGGACTGTATAAATACAGCACCTCTTGCTATCAGTAGGCAGGAGGGAACCGAGACTTCAAGGCCGACACACTGACCAGAGACGCTGCGGCTCCGACATGCCATCGCTTTAGCTGACAGTGGTCTGACTATCCCTTGAGGGGTGTCCAACTCAAGTCCAGGACGAAGTCCCACACTCTCACTATTCAGGTAATGGGGTTCAACTAAATCCTAGCGGGATTCTTGGCTCTTGGACTTTTAGGCTCTTAGGCTTATTAGCTCTTTCGCACCTACTCACATGCTAGGTACACTTAGGTACATCTAGACAGGCATCGTAGGAGTACGCACTATCTTTTATAAATGCATTTTATATTCATGTATATGTTCATGACTATTGCAAAATGGTAGAACTGTACTATTCCTTTTTCTTCACTGTACTGCTAATCCTATATCTCTGCTACTGTGTAACAGTTGTAGCTGCGCATATATTCTACATGAGAAGAACAACGGTACAATAAATTCTTATTGTAAACACGCCCGACTGTTTCTTCTGTGCATCTCTCTGAGAGAAAACGAGCAAGCATGAGTGACTGGGTGAAAAGTAGTATATTGTTTCCATGAGTCTGAGAAATCAGGGTTTGTTGTGTTCTGAGGTTGCCAAAAATGAATCTCTCTGATAAAAGGAGATTCTAGTGGCACTGTGAGCTAGCTAATGCAAAATGAGGCTAACATACTCGGCGGGTGTGTACAGAGTCAGTCTGCCACCAGACCCACAGTATATGTTATCCACAAACAGCGCAGGTCCTGCATGAAGGGTAATATAGGAACTACACTACATGGCACCACCAACGTTTGGTACTTAATTAACAGTAGAATCTGAGTAGCTCAGTCGTGCTTATTCTCAGAGACCCTACTTACAAAACCCAGAGACGTCTAGAGTGGGTAGGCACAAAACTCCGCCTACAGCTGAGTAGGCGAGATATCCTATTTATTGGCTGTTGGTTATTCAAGCTTAAAGGAATTATTCCCAAAAATTGTGCATAAAACCTTTGCATAAAACCTTTTTCATAATTTCCTTGGACAAATAGTCTGTGTTCTATACACAATGGCTAACGAAATTGGAGATTTACCACAGGCACTTAATCAGTGAGAAGGTGAGGAAGATGCCAATGCAATACAAATTGCAGCCAAAGTAAGACATACTCTGACAGTTAAACTCGTCAAACATGGGTTATCACCCAAAGGAGGTGTAGTAATATTCGCTATAGAGGCACACGAAGATTTCAAAACAGAGGTATTCTGCTCATGGGTTATATTCCCAGCAGCAGATGATGTAACAAAAACTTTTCATTATTACACACATGAAGAAGTTCCAGCGGCTTACACTCCGTTTGAGGAGATTGAGATTCCGCTTACTTACCAGGAACATATTTTCTGGTTTAATGGCGCCCTACCCCACACAAGAACAAGAGCAAGGCTTGGTCCTTTAGGAAGACCAGGAGCAACATGGCCGATATTAGCGACCTATGCGCCACATCCTGACATTGACACAATGACAAATGATGAACTGCTTGTTCAACACAAAGAGTTGATAAAACTCTACAGAAACAGGACACACTTCGTCGTGAGGACACTAGCGGTCCAACCAACAGTAATTACACCTAATGCAGCTCCTACACAGAGCACAGGTACTAAAATTACTCCACAAACATTACACGTGGTAATGGGCAAAGTGCCCACAAAACGTGAACAAATTCCTTTCTAGGTAGCTCAGAAAATAACCCAGTTAGAAGCAGTACTTCCAAATACAACACCATTTGAAAAACACACAACGTTAACAATCTGTTTGCCCATGGAGATTACACCACAGCTAGAGGATTGTACCTCTTGGGGTACAGTCTTTGCTGCTATATATACCAGAACTCATGGTATTCCTTCATTAGTTGTAATACCAGATGTATTAAGACAAATACAAAATGAGTACGGAGCAGAGCCTGCCCTAAACTTAGGGATGAAGTTATTAAATAACTACGACCAGGTATCAGCCATAATACTAGCTAACATTAAAGGGGAAGCAGCATCAGTGGCAATCCGCCAACGCCTAAGGGAGGTCGGCCCGTTAATACAGGAGGCTGAACTACCCAAAATAATTGAAACTGCGTATGCAGAATTAGGCAGGGATAGTTTGGGGGGGAAAAGCTTTAAAACCTCAACTACAGAGCAGTCCTGAGAAGGACACTTCTAAGCAGACACCTACTTCTTCTAAAAAGAAGTGGGATAATAAAAAAGAAAACTCTAAAGACAAGAGATCTCAGTCCCAAGGTAGGTCTCCTCAACAGGAGCCCTCTGAAAAGAGCTACAACCTTAGGAACAGGGATATTAGGAAACCTGACAGGTATCAGGATACTGATACACGTTCCTCTCGTTCCTTTCAGGGCTCAAAGAAAGGCTCCGAAAGAGAAGGACGGTCAGAAAATAGAGAGGAGCGCACACAGTCCAGAGACAAGCAGCGCACTCAAGACTTTACTTCTAAAAAAGAAGATAAGCAGAACTCAAAACTTCAATTTAAGAAAAAGAAAGTTGCTGGTCTGAAAATCAGACATGCCCAGAATTCTGAGGACACAACTTCTGAACGGGGAATGGGCTCTGACGATGCTAGACAGTGCGGCAGAAGTAACAATAGCTCGCCAGAACCTGAAGGAATTTCTGGTGACAGCGGAGTTGAATGATTACATCACGGTGGAAACACCAGACACCAGGGTGAGGGTCCCACATAAGTTATATGAAATAACACTCCGGCTGGAGGGGGAAAAGCCCAGGAAAGTAAAAGGTCTTTTTTGGAAAAACTTATCGTCTGGTTATGACATCCGGTTAGCAGAACAAGATTGGCCACCTGCATTCGTAATGGAGTGCCCCAGGGGAAAAAGTATAATTTTTCCTGCATTTTCCAACCACGTTCCAGTTCACCTTAAACATATATATGCACAGGAGTGGGCAGTAGCTCAAGCTCCTGCATTGTACAAAATTCACGCTGGGTGGGATGAGAACTCAACCTATCACGTGATCCTGCTAAAAGTTTCACCTACTGCTCAGAGGCAATATCCAATAAAGCAAGAAGCTAAAAAACAGGTCAGGGAGATCTTAGATCCACTTGAATACCAGGGGGTCACTGAAAAATGTACCTCTCCAATGAACAATCCTTTGTTTCCCATCTCTAAACCCGACAATACATATAGTCTAGTTTTAGATTACAGACATTTAAACTCATACACAAAGACATTTGCTGTCCAAAATGCACATAGTGCTGCATTAATGTATAACATTGTACGCAAAAAATACAAAACCACACTTGATATATCAAATTGATTTTTCTGCCAAAATATAGCGCCTGAAAGCAGGCATCTGACCGCATTCAGTGCGTTAGGGTCCCAACGACAATTTTGTCGACTAGCACAAGGGTATAAAAATAGCCCCGGTGTATTTTCAGCAAGAGTAGCAGAGTTACTTCAAAAGTTTGTTGAAGAAGCGTTGTCCTATGTGGATGATATTTATCTAACGGACGACGACTTAGAGAGGCACTTGACCAGGGTAAGCACCATTATTATGGGATTTGCCACAGAGGGCTACAAATTCAACTTTAAAACATCGAAAATAGCCCACCTCAATGTCCTATTTTTGGGATATGAGCTGTCAAGTGAAGGCAAAAGTCTGGCAGCTAACTTTTTAGAAAAGTGTGCGCTGCTCCATTCTCCAAAATCATTCAAAAATTTACAATCAATACTAGGATTCTTAAATTTTGGCAGGACATACATTTTAGATTACGCACAAAGGGTAAAACCTTTCTACAACTTAATAAAACCTGACTTTTCAGCCAGAAATTGGACACAAGATCATACTAATATTCTTCGTTCACTCCAGGAAGACATGATTGCTTCCAAACACTTACAAACACACGTAACCGTACGCCACTTGCGGGTCAATGCGGGTACACTTATTTGACCTTCAATGAAGGAGTAACTGTACCAATCGCTTACAAATCACACCTGTACACAAATGCAGAAATGCGTTTCACTTCAACAGAAAAAATACTGACCGCCGTTCAGACTTCTGTAGCAAGAGAAAGAGCACTGGCTCAGGGAAAACGCATTATTGTCGTAACCCCGGTACCGGCTTTAGAAGCTGTTACAAAGGCCAGCATCCCAAATGCGAAAGCGTTACATCCAAGATGGATACAATGGGCTAATTCTCTTACTGCAACAGATGTTGAATACAGATTTGATCCAGGTTTAAAAATTCAAGCATTCCTGAAATACGAACAAGAATATCCTCTACCAAATGAAATCTTGCCTCTAGATCAGTATGAATATATTATTTACACTGACGGATCTGCGCAACCAGCTATAGGAAGTGGGCAGCAATATTTTTCAGCATGTGCTATCGTTAAAGGTCGCATGCGTGATGGCAAGTTCCATCCTAGTTGCACAAAAACGCAATCTCTAAGAGACTGCACGGCTCGGTTGGCAGAATTAAAAGCACTGATACTGGCACTTGTAAATACGGATCGCGAATTCCCCACACTAATCGTGTGTGATTCTTTTTACTGTGTACAGTTGTACAATGAGTACTTACAGTATTGGGAACAAAATGGGTTCAAACATGCAAAAGGTGGCACAATTAAACACAAAATGCTATGGGAACAGGTAGCAGGGTTGAAAACCGAGCTACCGAGGACTCACGTGATCCATACACTGAGTCATCAACGTGATGGCGTTCACGTTGCAGGGAATTCATTGGCTGATGAAGCCGCAAAGGGGGCTGTTCGCACGGCTTCCGTAGCTGCGCTGACTCATTCAAAAACGAGAATAGACGGAGATATTATGGTAGCTGTCGTCGCTTTACGCAAAGGCAGCACAGCAGTACCTAAAAAATTTCCACTCAAATACTCCTACAAGTTAGATGCACAAAACATTCCATATGCTCAGATTCCTGGAGTGGGAGATAGAGTAATACCAAATATGGATCGTAGGCAAGGTTTAATACTAGCTGCACACGAGGGTTTGAGCTCTGTGCACACAGGTGTTACAGCAACTATTTCTTTACTGAAACAGCGCTATTGGTGGCCAGGGTTAACTAGGCAAACTAAAGACTATGTCTTGAATTGCGACATCTGCCAGCAGATGAAAGGCTCCATCGTTGCACGCCCGGCACAGATGCCGTTATTAAAATCAGACAAACCTCTCGCATGTGTGTACTTGGACCACTGCGGCCCCTTACAAACGGACGGGGCTTACAAATATATCATGGTTGCAGTGGATTCATGCTCAAGATTCCTATGGGTATGGCCTCATCGCTCGGCTGACATTAGAACTGTTATAACAGATTTGCGAGTCTTTATCGTCACATATGCAGTTAGCACGTTACATTCTGACCACGGCTCTGCGTTTAGCTCTAAGGCTTACAAAGAGGCCATGGAAGGAATGGGCGTAGCATTGCGGTTCTCATCTCCATACCATCCTGAGTGAAATGCGGTTTTGGAGAGAAAAAAACGTGACTTAAACAATCTTTAACAGCTAGGGTATTAGGCAAGGGCGGTAGTTGGGTCACACACCTTTATGGGGTACAGCGGGCGTTAAACAACCAGCCAAGAAACTCTCTAGGTGGTGTCACTCCATATGAAGTCCTCTTTGGGACACAAATGTGGGTACCTGATCTTGATTGTGAAGGCGCAGTGGAGGATGAAAAACCATTTGATATCCATGATCGTTTGGCTGTTTTACAGGATCTAAATGAATCCAGGACAAAACAAAGCAATGTCCATCTAAAGCAGACCGCCACTGAGGAAGTCAAGGTAGTCACGGCAAGACCTGTCTGGATCCCAAAAGTCAGGGATCTGGTCAGAGAGAAAATTGCGGACAAAAAGAAATTTGGACCTTCATACAGAAAACCTGTACCAGTCCTTGTAGTACAAGGAACAAGAACTGTACTGCTCCCGCCTCTTGCCGGAAAAAAGGAGAAAAGATTTGTCTCAATCGACTTAATCAAACCACACTATGTGGCCGATACTAAACAGTAGGCCTAGTGGACTCCGCTGTAGCAGACGCCCTCCTCTAGCTACAATCCAAGAAGTTCAAACAGAAAGACTCATCACGTTTGAAGAGCCACCTGTAAGGAATGAAGGACTAAGCAACAATGCTATGAAACTTGTTCCACTTGAACCAGACATTCAAAATCAGAATAATTCACAAGTTGCAGTTAGACCTAATACAGAAGTCTACATCAACATGCCTCGTCGAGAGGAAAATAACAGTTTTTTATTTTATTTTATTTTTATTTATTTTATTTTTATGTTTTATAGAGCGCGAACTTGACCCGTTAGGGTATCAGAGCGCTTTACAGGATCCTAGGGTTGTACAAAAGGCATGGAATCATAAGAGTATACAATCGATTGGGAGGGGGTCGGGTGCTGGATACATAAGGGATAGAAGGGTACATAAGTACAGTTTACATTACAGTTACTCAAGGCAAGGCCCCAGGTTTCTTGGTGGGGTGACAAGGTCATCCGAGGGAGGTAATAGTCGGAAATTGAACAGGGTCTCTGTGGTGGTTGAAGGTGAAAGTTTAAACGAGGATATTACCCATAGGGAAGGTTTTGGCCTCCTTTTTGAAGCGTGCCAAATAGGGGATTCTTCTTATGGCGGGAGGGAGAGAGTTCCATATTCTTGGCGCTGCCCCAGCGAAAGCCCGATTGTAAGTTTTTTTTCTTCCGAAAACGGGCAGGGTGGAGCAAGAGGTCTCTGGCGGACCGGGAGTTTCTGAATCCTCTGGATACCACAAGTTTCTGTGCAAGATATGCAGGGGAGTTTGAGTATAAAGCCTTGTGTGTGATGCAAGCCAGCTTAAGCTGTATCCTGGCCTCGAGAGGAAGCCAGTTCAGCGCTTTCAGGTGTGGAGAAATGTGATCGAATTTCCTTGTGCCGGTAAGTAGACTGGCGGCCGCGTGGAGGCAGGCTTTTAAAGGTGCCAGGGAGATCTTGGGTAGACCCGAAAGGGTAGAACAGCCATATTCCAGTCTAGAGATGACTAGTGCTTGGACTGCCATTTTTAGGTCGGGAGCGTCAAGGAAGGGTTTCAGTTTCCAAAGGTAGCTCAGGTGGAATCTGGCTGATTTGGCCATCGAGTTGATGTGGTCCCGCATGTTCAAGTTGCAGTCCAGGGTTATTCCCAGTGATTTGGCCGTGTCCACAATGGTCGGTGGGCAATTTAAGGCTGTGATGGCCTTAATCCTTATCTGAATCTCAGGGTTGGTTTTCGGAGGGGAAATTAGGAGAAATTCTGTTTTCTTTGCGTTGAGTTTGAGTTGATTGGAGGCGAGCCATTGGGTGGTCAGCCTCAGGGCCTCATTCAGGGAGAGAATCTCCTCAACGGAAGAGATTTTGATGTAGATCTGAGTGTCGTCAGCGTACATATGGTAGGAGATATTTGCAGTGCGTAAGACTTCGGCAAGCGGTTCTAGGTAAAGGTTGAAGAGGGTGTGGGACAGCGTTGATCCTTGAGGGACCCCAATCGTGACCGGAGAGGGAGCAGACAGGTTGCCGTTAATTAGGAATCTCTGTGATCAGTTTTGGAGGAAGGATCTAAACCATTCTAGGACAGAGCCATCCAATCCCATCCTGAGTTTGAGGCGTTCGAGTAGCTTTTCATGGTTGACCGTGTCGAAGGCCGAGGATAGATCTAGGAGGATTAGGAGACATGTTTTGCCTTGGTCCAGGCCTTGGAGGGCATCATCAACGATGTGGAGCATAGTGGTTTCAGTGCTGTGTCCAGGTCTGAATCCGGATTGGAAGTCATCGAGTAGGTGGAAGTTGCTGATGTGTTGACTTAACTGCAGTTGCACACACTTCTCCAACACTTTAGCTAAGAGAGGGATGCTGGAAATAGGTCTGAAGTTGTCAGGGAAGGCTGGATCCAGCGACGGCTTTTTCAGAATGGGGAGGACTTGGCCGGCTTTCAGGGAGTCCGGAATTGATCCCTGCCGGAGAGAGGCGTTAATTATTGCAGTCCAGCTAGGAATAATGGATTGGGTGGCGGCAGCTAGGCAGTTGGAGGGGAGTGGATCGTTAAAATGGTTGTTCGGGTTTAAGGTAGATAGGATTTTGGAGACGGAGTCTTCGTCGTAGAGTGTGAATTCGGTCGAGTGCGCTTGATTCTTAGGTGAGGCCTGTCGGGGCAGTGTGGAAGGAGGAGGCAGGTCAGTAGGGGGTAGAGAGTATGAGGCGGAACTTAGTTCGTTACCTAAGGCTTTGATTTTGTCCGCAAAAAAAGAGGAGAAATCCTCCGATGATATTAGAGACTTGGGGTTTTCTTTCGAAGTTTTGGCCAGTTTGTTGGATTGGTGTTTGACCAGTTCGAAGAGTTTACGGGGTCTGTTCTTGGTGTTCCCCAGTTCCGATCTGAAGAATTCTTTCTTTGAGTTGAGGATGTTCCTGTTGTAGGTATTTCTGGCTTGCCGGAGAAGTTTTAGGTGTGCGGCAGAGGGGTGCGGTCTCCAGATTCTTTCGGCTTGCCAGAGGGATCTCCTCTCGTTGTTGAGGGATCCAGTGAACCAGGGGTTTCTATCTTTGATTTGGGTTCTTTTTAGTTTTAGTGGGGCTAGGTCATCCAGAATGTTCGATATAGTCGCAGAGTAGTGATCGTTGAGGTCATTGACCGTTGTGATATGCGAGGGGGGGTGGAGGTAAGATTTCGACCAAGCCCCCAGTTCTCTGTGGTCCAGGTTCTTGGTGTCTCTGACCCAGCGTTTAGGAATCACCGGCTGCGGTGCCCTAGTCTTGTGGGTGCCAGTTAGTAGGAAGGCGATGGCGTGTTGGTCGGACCAGTCACATGGGTCTATAGAGATAAGCTTGACTGTTGATTCCTTAGAGATGATCCAGTCAAGAGTGGCCCCTTTCGAGTGAGTTGGGAGTGAGCAAGATTGGGTCAAGGCTTGATCCGCCAGGAGGTCTTTGATGGCGTTGACATGAAGATCCTTGGGATCATTCCAGTGCAGGTTGAAATCGCCAAGGAAAATGTCTTTAGCTTTGGAGGAGATCTTAGCTGTGAAGATTTCCATGAGGTGGTCAGTGAAGGAGTCATTCCTGCCTGGAGGGTGGTGAAAGATGTGCAGGTTGCACAGTAGGGTGGAGTTGCTGCAAATGGAGAGGGCAAGGTATTCGCAGGAGTCAGTGGAATTCGCCAGAAGTTCTGTGACAAGAAGGTTAGAGCGATAGATGCAGGCGATGCCTCCTCCTTTCTTGCTAGTTTGCCTGTCCAGCCTTGCAATGTTATAGTTGGGAGGGACTAAGAGGTCCAGGCATGGGGATGAGGATTCGTTGATCCAAGATTCTGTTAGAATTGCTAAGTCGAAATTTTTGTTCAGGATGAGCGCAGCAATATCGGCGGCGTGCTTAACTGCCGATCGGCAGTTGATTAAGAGACCAGTCAGGGAGGGGTCGGAGGGAGTGTCGGGAGTCGGGCAGACAGGAGTAGTACAGACGATAGATTTCTTTTAATCACACTTCTGTTACGGAGAGTAGCTGATCTGCTGGGGTTGATAGTGACCGTGCAGATGGGGTGTTGGGCATTCACGTGTGATGGACAAGGGGTAACTGGGGCTGCGTTGTAGTCACGGAGGATGACAAGGACTTCCTTTTCAGTGAGGTCTAGCAGACTTGGTGTAGCGAGGGTAGAGTTGTAGGAGAGGACGAGAGCTAGAGTTTCATCCTCCGAGAGGTAGCAAGGATGCTTGCGAGGGCGAAGGTGTCTCAAGGATAGAGGTAGTGGCTGTTTGGGGAGCTCTGTGAAAGGAGGGGGGTGGCGTTCAGTAGGGGCATGAGGTTAGCGAGGGAGAGTTCGGCGCGGTGAAGGAGGTTCGTTAGATCCAGGATGGAGAAATGGATGTTCTGAATTATTTTGGCAGCACTGGAGTGCAGAGTTTCGATATCCATATAAGGGGGAGGCACTAACGGACAGGGGGGCAGTGGTTCAGAGGCAGTTCTATCGTCATGTATTTGGGATAGGATAGCAGGGCTAGCTCGACCTGTGTCGTGGGACTTTGGGGGCGTCTCAGTCTCACGGTCGGAATGGGGAGCTAGTGGGGAGGGGACCAGAGGTCTAGGGCCGATTCTGTTGGCAAGGCCGGGAGACGTGCTAGACGGGTTAGGGTGATCTTGTTTTGGAAGGAGTTGGAAAGTTCCTGGGAAGGGGTAATGTTTGTTGCAGCTAATGGGTTGGAGAATTCTTTAATGATGCCTCATATGTAGTCCTGCCCGAAGCAGAAGAGGCGTTCGTATTTGCTGCTCTTCCGGGCTCTTGCATAGGCCAATCTACAGCTCCCTTACACTCTATCCATGAATCCCAGGAACAACCATCTTGAAAAACATGTCTCGGTCCTCCCACAAGACCTTCAAAATAGTCACAGTTGTACCCACCTGTCTAATTGTAAAGTGGGAAAAGACTGCTTGAATCCAAGGAACGTGCACGTATGCTCCTCCCTGTATCTCTCTCAAAGGGGATTCTCTTGCTTCTGTGACATCGGTGCTACTACCTGCCTCTCCTTCCGTCTCGAACTTATTCTTTCTCACTTTCGACCTTTCCCTTTTTTACCACTGTTCTTTGAATTTTTCTAAATCTCCCCAATCTCTGCTGTTACCCTCCAAATCCTTGACGTGTTTTCAAGCCTGGAAATCTAATTTTCTTTCATTACTTGTCACTCACGGTCATTCTGAAGTTCTTCCGTACTTTCTTCCTTTGTGTCAACCCAAACTCCTCAGCTAAAGCTTCCATCCGTGCTTGTCTCACATGGAATTCTAGTAGCTTCCTTGCCCGTCTATACCAATTCACTCTCGCCATAGTGTTTAAGGAAATCTATGACAAGATTCCCCCTCAAAATCTCCTCAAGCTCGGTTCTCAACTACACAATGTTAACCTTTTGCGGTGTCATCTTTAAGCTTGGGTGATGATTCAGGTAGTACAGCTGTAATTACCGTATTTGTGCTAGAAACTCACTAGACCAGTCTAGTCAGACCCCCCAGGATTTTGCGATTTGCAAAAAAAAAAAGCAAAATCGGCACTTTTGTAAAAATGCAGTGATTTTTACCAAAGTGCCCGCAAAAAATGTTTTTAAAAAAAACTGCAGCTCACCCTCTCTTTACTGGCTCTGTGCTGCCAGTAAAGAGAGGTGAGCAACAGGCCAGCAGGCGTAACACAGGCCCCCGCAGCCAGCGCGTTGCGGGGGGCCCCGTGCTCCAGGGGCCCGGGGCCCCCTCCGCAGCCAGCAAGCACAACACATCAGTCTTGCTTGAATGTGATAGGTTACGTAACTTACGTTACGCTCGCCGTCGTTGCACGCGCAGGTGTCTCCACGTGTGCGCCAGCTCTTCACCCTTAAGGTTGAAAACATTCCTTTCTTTCCAGCCTGTCTCGTCCTGGTCCCCTCAGGAGATAGCCAGCGCGGGCTTCTACAGCACCGGTGTGGCGAGCAGTATGCAGTGTTTCTGCTGTGGGCTAGTGCTGTGCTCCACAAGTCTCAGAATGTCCCCGCACAGCGACCACTTGAAACATCAGCCTGACTGTGGCTTCATTCAAGGGAAAGAGGTGGGGAACATCCCTGTAATGTCGCGGCCCGGACTGCACTAAGCAGAACGCCGAGGGAGGGTGAAAGTGGTGAAACCCCCTCGAGCGTAACTCTGTTGGGCTGGCCCGGCGTACGCCTGGCCAGCGTGTAGAAAAGAATAAAAGGGGCAGACGTGCTTAACGCAAGTTAGTTACGTACTAGCCATCACCCTAGCATTGACTCACATGTCTCATTGTTGGCCGAGTCAGGCCCCAACCACGACACGACATTGGCGACGAGAGTGGTCTCACCCCTCGTAGCGCTCGAGTGTGCCTCGCGCTAGTCATCTGCCTCCACGAGTGCACGCGCTACCGAGCGCCGGCGGCCTCTACGCCACCCCGCTGGCTCCGCCGCCTGCCACCAAGGCCTGTCACCTGCCGCACCGCAGCGAGTGCGCGTGCCGGACTGCGCCTTTACTCACCCACGGCCGCTACCGCCAGCCGCGGCACCACCAGCAGCCACCTCTTGTCAGCCCGGTGAGTGTCCCCACGCGCGCAGTCAGGCGCGAGGGCGCGCTGTGCATCAGCGGGTGTTCACCCCGTCACGGCCCTCTCAGCGGCCCACCGCCTGCGCTGCCCGACCTATGAGGAGGTGCGACGCTGCTGCCCAGGCCCCCCACCGTCTCTTCGGCCTCCCGCCGCCTCACAGCTGGCCTGTACCGCTCCAATAGACCCTGCCTTCCCTGCGACACGCGCCAGCAACTGGTTTCGGCGCCACCCCACAGCCACTGCCAGGAAGCTTCATCGGGTCACTCTGCGGACCGGCCAACACGCGCCCACCGCGCACTTCTTCCACGAGTGCGATCCCTAGCACAACCCCGCCTTCTCACCTGCCCTCATGGCGACCGTTCCGCACCTGGAGCCTTTCGTCATCACTGGTCCGCCACCCTCCCAAGCGGCCAGGTGGCGAGTGTGGGTGGAGCGCCTGGAAACATACTTCGACGCGGCGGACATCCCAGCGCTGTGACGTCGCCCCATGCTGCTTCACCTTGGAGGGGCGGACATACACAAGATAGCGAACACGGTGCGCGAAAATGGCCCTCCCAGGAACTACGCCACAATGCGCGACGCCATTACCGCCCATTTTGAGCCATTCGCCAACCCGGATTACGAACGGTTCCTGCTCCGCCAGGCATGCCAACAACCGGACGAGTCAGTGGATGTCTTCCACGCGAGGCTCAAGGAGCTAGCGGGCACATGTACCCTCCCAGATGAAGACGATGAAGTGAGGGCGCAATTTATCCAAGGCTGCGCATCATCGAAGTTGCGGGAACGCGTTTTGGAGGCCCACAACATGCCAATGAGGGACATCCTCACGTTGGGTCGCTCCAAGGAACTGTCCAAGGCGAGGGCGGCACATATGGAAGCCAGGCCGGCAGTGGAGGTCAAGGAAGAACCAGTGTGCGCCATCCGGACAGATGCCCGACACCCGCGTGCGAAAGACAGCGTGCCCGCACCGCAGCCACCCAAGCAGCCCCAGAAGAACCGACCGTGTGGGTGGTGTGGAGGCCCTTACCCCCATGAGGGCGCCTGCCCCGCGAGCGGGAAAACCTGCAGTGCTTGCGGGAGACTAAACCACTACTCGAAAGTATGCCGCTCGTCACGAAGAGGGACGGCGAGAGGCCCACGCCGGCAAGTCCGAGCACTCGGCCCACTCCCCGACGACCCGCACAGCAGCGATATGGACGACGACGAAGAGACCACAGTCCACGTAGTCCGAATGCTGCACTCTCTCTCAGCCTCTCAGCACGCCACGCCGATGTGCGAAATCGACGTACAAGGCCAGGCAGTGGCCGCGCTAATTGACACCGGTGCCACAATCAATCTCATGGCCGCCAGCGTCTACCGGGGGTTATCGAACCCTCCCCCGCTCCGCGAAACCAGAGTACAAGTCTATGCATTTGGGACTCAAGCCCCCCTTCGCCTATGCGGAGTCTTCCAGGCTGACCTCTCCCACGAAGACACTCAGCAGCAAGCCAAGGTGTATGTGTCTCAGGAAGGAGCCGGGTTCCTGCTCAGCTGCCGCACCGCCCAAGAACTCAATCTCATCCAATTTGCCTTCACGGTGCACGCCCAGGACCTCAGTGGGCTGCTAAGGGACTTCAGCTCCCTCTTCGAAGGCATCGGCTGTTTGAAGGGACCAGCCATCCAGCTGCATATCGATAAATCAATTGCGCCAGTGGCCCTCCGACACCGACGAATCGCCTTCCATCTTCGCCCCAAAGTGGAGGCCGAGTTGCGTCTGCTGGAAAAAGCCGGGATTATTGAGCGAGTGACCGGCCCCACCCCGTGGGTGTCGCCCATCGTCGTCGCAAAGAAGCCAAAGCAGCCAAACGCAGCCGAATCTGCGTGGACATGAGGATCCCGAATCTTGCCATCAAACGGGAGCGACACCTGACCCCGACTGTGGATGACATAATCGGAGAGCTTGCAGGGTCCCGGTGGTTCTCGAAAATGGACCTCCGTTCCGGATATCATCAGGTCCCTCTCCACCCGGACTCGAGGCCCATCACGGCCTTCTCTACCCATGCAGGGCTTTGGCGATACACTCGCTTAAACTTTGGGATATCCAGTGCGGCTGAGGTGTTCCAGAACATTGTGAAGAACGTCCTCCAAGGCCTGGACGGCGTTCTTAACGTAAGTGATGACATCCTCGTGCATTCCCCCACGCTGGAGCAACACCTCCTGCGCCTCCAAGCAGTGTTCGCTCGCCTATGGGACAACGGCCTCACCCTACACCGGGAAAAGTGCGAGTTCCTGAGACGTAACATCAGTTTCTTCGGATACCGGTTTTCGGACAAAGGCATTGGCCCGGACCCGGACAAGGTCAAGGACATACAGGAAGCTCCTCCCCAACGTCCGTATCTGGAGTCCGCAGTTTTTTAGGGATGGTCACCTACTGCGGGCGTTTCATCCAAAATCTATCTGACCTAACCGGACCGCTGCTAGAACTCACGAGACATTCCAGCCACTGGACCTGGGAAACAGAACAGGAGGAAGCGTTTCGGAATACGAAGGCCGCCCTCTCTGCTGATACGACGCTAGTGTTTTTTGACCCCAGGCACGAGTCGCAACTAGTGGTGGATGCCAGCCCAACTGGGCTAGGAGCGGTGCTGGCACAACAGCTGGACTGTGGAGAATGGGCCCCTGTTGCCTACGCCAGCAGGACACTCACCCCCACGGAGCAACGCTACTCCCAAATCGAAAAGGAGGCCATCGCGATCCTGTGGGGGTGCCGCCATTTCCACATCTACCTGTACGGACACCCCTTCACTGTCATTACAGATCACAAACCCCTCCTTCCCCTGTTTCAAGGGTCGTCCTCACGTCCTCCACCGCGCATCGAAAAATGGATTCTACAGCTGCAAGAATTCCAGTTCACTGTGGAGTACAAGCCCGGTACCCGGAATCCGGCGGATTTTTTGTCACGGCACGCTCGTCCTGTCACCGGGCCAGAAGCAGCTGAGGCGGCAGCCACGGAAGACTACGTCAGAATGATCGTGGAGCGGTCCCGGCCCCTGCCGATGTCACTGGCAGACATGGTGCTAGCCACGAAAGAAGACGACTGCCTTCAGGTGGCCATCCAGGCGGTTGCATCTGCCAACTGGAAGCCGCTACAATGCCCGACGGAATTCCGTACGGCGACTGCCCAGGCTACGCTGAAAGCTCTCTATCTGGTACGTCACGAACTGTCCGTGTCAGCCGACGGCTGTCTCCTGAGAGGCCCACGCCTGGTCCTTCCGGAGAGCCTCACCCAGCGAGCGGCCCTCTTAGCGCATGGAGCACACCAGGGAGTGGTGAAGTCGAAGAGTCGCCTGAGAAGCAAAGTCTGGTTTCCCGGCCTCGACCGGCAGATTGAATTGGTCGTTCAACGCTGTCCTGTTTGTCTAGCAACCAGCCTGCCCACCAAGCCCGCACCGATCATCACCGAAGCAGGCCCTACAGCTCCCTGGGAAAGAGCGAGCGCCGACTTTGGTAGCCTACCAGGAGGTAGATACATGCTGGTTGTGGTCGACGATTTCTCCCGTTACCCAGAAGTCGAGTTCGTCTCTTCCACGGCGGCAAGTGAAGTCATCCCGAAGCTAGAGAAGCTTATGGCCACCCACGGGCTAATTGGAGAGATCAGGACGGACAACGGGCCTCCGTTCACCAGTGCCGAGCTTGCCGAGTACCTTGCGTCTCACCGGATAAAGCATCGCCGCGTAACGCCGAGGTGGCCCCAAGCAAATGGTGAAGTGGAACGTCTGATGCGTACGTTGAACAAGGCAATCCAAATTGCAACGGCTGATGGCCGTAACCTGGAGCAAGCAATATATCAGTTCCTAAGAGAGTACCGGCTCACACCCCATTGCACCACCGGTATCTCCCCAAGTAGGTTGTGTTTTGGTCGTGCCGTAACGGACACCATCCCGCATCACCCAGTATGGGCTGAGTCACGGGTTCCCCCGAACCAGTCACTTGCCAGGCGGACAAAGTCGAACCAAGACGCATCCCAGAGGCGACATGCGAAGGAGAGCAGTTTAGTGGTCGGCGACCGTGTACTAGTGCGAGACCGCCACCCAGGTGGAAAGTTCAGGCTGCCATTCGAGCTACATCCATGGATCATCACCGCGGTCAAAGGCACGATGGTGACAGCGTCCAGGGGAAATGAAATGGTGACCCGCAATGTGTCCTTCTTCAGGAGAGTTCCGGAGGACGATGACGAAGGATCCCTGCCGAGGAGCGAGCCCGCGACGGATACCCCCGGAGGTCCACCAGAGACTTCGTCGGAGCGAGAAGACCCTGCGCTACCCGTTGTGAACAATGGACATGGCACAGCCACCCGGACGGGTGCCCCGGGCAGTGATTTGGACTCAGGACATGTGTCTGTGGACAACAGCCAAAGTGTGGAGGTACCGCCTGACCCCGCAGTAAGGGGCAGCCAGAGCAGGTACAGTCTGCGGCCCTGTCTGAAGCCATCCCAGAAGTACCGAGACTTCGTGGCCTGTTGCCACGTCTCCCGCTGAAGAGTATGCTGCAATCTGCTGACCAAGTAAGACCGTTCCTGTAATCTGTTGTTCGTTATGGACCACGAAATGTGTTGATGTTTGGGGTTGTTGTTTTTCCCCCCTTTTGTTTGTATTTGCTATTCATTGTTATCCTCTGGGTGAAGGAGGAATGTAATGTCGCGGCCCGGACTGCACTAAGCAGAACGCCGAGGGAGGGTGAAAGTGGTGAAACCCCCTCGAGCGTAACTCTGTTGGGCTGGCCCGGCGTACGCCTGGCCAGCGTGTAGAAAAGAATAAAAGGGGCAGACGTGCTTAACGCAAGTTAGTTACGTACTAGCCATCACCCTAGCATTGACTCACGTGTCTCATTGTTGGCCGAGTCAGGCCCCAACCACGACACGACAATCCCCAAGTATGACACGAGTGTCCAGGTCCCACCGGAAGTACCAGGCCCGGGTGTGGAGAGGTACCGAGCCGAGGAGCAGAGACTGGACTCCTTCAAGAACTGGCCTTTGTACGCCAGGACAGACCCCGCGGCCCTTGCGAGCGCTGGATTTTTCTTTACTGGTAAGTGAGAGTGTTACCACGCTCTTGCTGTTAAAGGTACATGACATGTGTCCCCCATGTGTACTTAAGTGTCGCACCCACCTGATGCAACGAACTGCCCGCGCAGACAACCGTCCACAAAACATGCTGCGCAAATATGTACTGTGAACATGTGTAACGTTTGTTAACACAACCCAAATAAAGTACAGTTAAAAAATTCCCTTAACACATCAGTCCCTAATATCAGGACAGGTGCTATTTAACTTTATTCCCGATTGTTGTTTTCAACCCAACAACTACCCTGACTATGCCAACCTCACTCATCCAATACTCAGCCAGTTCTACTCACTTCTACCCTTTTGTATCAAGTGCCCGAAAGGCAGCCTGTTGCCGTGATAATAAAGTAATAAATAAATAAATAAATCATCTGCTTTAATTCTTGAAAGGTCCTTGTTGATATGAAGAATTGCCACTTAAACTTAATGTAAATCAAATTATTCCGCAATTTAAAATAAGGATCAATTTTGGTTTCCAAAAATGATGCCTACTCGTTCGTATCAGATAAAGAAACATATATGTCATATGCCCCGTTCTGAATGCGGGTTCATTGGAGATACTCATCAGACCAAGTTTTGCAACATTTCTTGTCGCACGTGGCTGCCCCAACCAGAACTATTACACTTTCTCCCACCAAGTTCACTTCCATTCAGTGACGTAGCATTGACCGTACAGGTCGCCAATCAAACTTTCCATAATAAAACATAAATCATATATAAATATTTTTAAAGTAACTTAAAATAGGTTCATACAAAACAACATTCAACATATCACAGCTCTTCTTCGTACCCCAGCCTGCGTCCTCACTCCTCTTCCAGATCATTGGTGCATATTTAGGTAAGGCGTCTGGAACAGTTGAGTACTTCCTCCTAGAAAGCACACGTACCACTATACTGACCCACTTAACCAAAATTAAACTTTTTGGCCCTCATTCTTGTCTGCAACCCATGCCATGCCAGCCACTGTGGGATCCACGAAAGGTGTATGCCTTCTAGATTTTTTTCAGGCTAACCACTGACTATGTCAATTATTCCCAAGAAGTATTACATGTAAAATTATCCCCTATGGATATCCAGACATTCAAGCATGTTTCTTGGACTTCTGCTTAAACGTTAGACGCATTTTGTGGTCTGCACTATATCAAATAAGCTCAGTGGTGCAATTTATTGTGCGCTCATAATGATGGCGGGGTGGTGTTTTGTTTTGCCCCAGTTGCCAGTGTATCATCTTTGGTGTAAACTTAGTGCTGCTCAGTTGTGTTGTTGAGCAATGCTTTTTTAAACTGTCTATTTTTTCATAGAGGGGGTTATTGTTTTGCATAATGTTTGCTATTTTTATGCATAACTGCGACTTTCTTACAAACTAAATGCTGCAAATGTCATACAGTGGTTCATTTGTACAGTTACAATTTTGTATACAAATACAAAATTCTATGCCGAAGATCGACTCCTTTATTAAATTACGTAAAAAGAGTTATACTTGGCTACAAAAATGTTTTTTTTTTAAACTCCTGATATTTTGGCAATAATTACCAGCACAGTTGTACATTATGAACACAAGGGTACAACACCATCCTGCACCATTTTGTCTTCATAATAAATTGGCGCTCCAAAGCATGATTGATGTCATCTGGCCTGTAGTTTGAGAAGGATTCTATGTACAGTCCTGCAACATTCACTGCTTCAAAAAAGTAAAGTTTCTCTTGGCCAAATAGGACTCAGCAGTTTGGATTCATTTGTTTTGTTCTGTGTTGGTTCACCTAGGGTGCAATCTCCCGGATTTTCTCTTGGGTGGTTGTGTTGAGTTTCCTGGTCCTCTCCATTTCCCTTGGCACGGGGCAGGAAATGTTTAAGAAATGAACTCTGTACTTTTTGCCCAGTTGGCTAATTCTTTGGTTGACCTCTTGCTGTCCCTCAATAAATGGACTGGTCAGCCTTTCCATACCTAAATTTCACAGGCAGAGATGCACTTCATATTGTCACCTGCCCGCAGACATGTCTTGGACCAGCTAGACAGCCAAGAACCTTTATTCTCGACCCCTGATGATCATTGGCACCGAAAGTGGCTCTTGTGGTAAAATAGTTTTTCCATTTGTCTATTGAAAGGCTATTTGCATACTTGACCCCTCGACAGAATTCAGCTGACTGTATTCCTGGTTTTTGTCAATACTGGTTTATGGCAGTGGTATCTCTCTCAGACTTACAGCCGACTTGGTGTACATTAGAAAGCAGCCAGATTACTGACAACAGTTCCCCCGAGAGCATACCTTGTCTGTTGTGGTCAAATTGTGCGTGTACCCTTGGGACAGAGGGTCAAGTTAAGAGCCTGTGTGTTGATTTGTGCTTTCTATGGAAATGTCATGTTTCTGTTCTCTGTGGCAATTGTCCCCTTTAATCTAGTACTTGGTGCTTAACACCCCACTTTCTGCAAAGTGCTAAGCCTTTGCCATATTAGAGGACGTTAGTTCTTTTACCACCATCTCATATTTTCAATTCTTTGCACCAAATTATTGAAACCCGTAAATAACTTTGTTAACTAACGTTTTAATCGCATCAGAAGCATGTACATGAAAAAATATCATAACATATAGAATGGGGTCCCTCGGTCTAACACTGTGGTGCAGTATGTCTTGAAAATTCAGAATTGTCTTTACCGAAAGAAAGATCCAGACAAGAGTTGGTCACAAGGATAACATATTTACAAACACTGCTTTTATGTTGGACAGTCCACTAATATCTTAAATCGGACATGCTTTAACAAAAGTAATTCATCCAACCTAGTGTTCAGCCATTGACCCATTGGATACAATGTAGCCCTTAGAACTAGGATTTATCCCTTATCTCCATAGCAGGTGTAAAGAATTCTAATCCCTTCTGCTTTCGTAAATCACTGTGACCACCATGACTGCATCGTGTGTGGTAGCAATAATGATGGAGGGACTAGGGCGGTATGTTTCAGTGCCCTTCCATCTTCCACTAGATGCTCGATCCTTGTAGATTCCTGTTGCTCACAGTTGTGTTTGTGTTTAGAAACATCTGTTATTCATGGTCCTGCCAAGCATCAAATTGGTGGTAAAACGAAGCACCACCAATTTTATTATCTGGGTTTGGGCTAAGCCCCGGATGTGACACTGTTCACGTAGGGTTTCAAGATCTAGCACCAGGTTCGGGTTTAGTGGAATAGTTTAATACTTTTTTGGCTTCAGCCATTTATCCTTACAAGCCCCAAGGCATGTTTGATCCACCACAGGACAATATTTGAAGGCAAGCTACTCTCT
This sequence comes from Calotriton arnoldi, assembly GCA_963921515.1. Classification (NCBI taxonomy): domain Eukaryota; kingdom Metazoa; phylum Chordata; class Amphibia; order Caudata; family Salamandridae; genus Calotriton; species Calotriton arnoldi. The sequence goes on from CAWUFW010016575.1 coordinate 111,688, forward strand.
CTGCATCCCCCCACCTCAAAATCCTCTTTGCTTGCACATTACTTCTTTCATGAGGCAGTTATGCACCTCTGCCTCTTGAGATGTCCATACATGGAGATTAGTGGATTATTTTTTAAATCCTGTGTTCAGTATTCCCTTGGGGGGACGAATGCATTCCTAACACTACCTGGCATAATTAATGGGCAACACCCCTCAGGGGATGTACATCTCTTTTTATGGTTTGAGTTCAGGAGTGGTGCACATGTTAGTGCCTCATTTCTGAGTTCTCGGATGAATCAGTGCAAAGGTTGTCTCTAGTACTGAGTTAGCTCTGAGTTCTGCTATGGGTTTTCATCAAGCATACGCAGGATTTGAAGGATGAAGATTCCACTGGTTTCAGTGGTCGAGGTGGTCTGGTAACTATGTTGTGATTGTGACAACTCCCCCCTTGCTGCTTCACTGCCTCCCTGATTTCTGAATTGTTTAGTTGTTATTTAGATTATTGTGCTCAACCTTGTTTAACTCATCTTTGTTCAATTTTGTTCAACTTGTTTAGTTTTGTACTGCCTTTGTTTTAACTTCTGTTTGTTTTTCCACCAGCTTGATTTCCCACTGTTTTTACTGGTGCTTCTCCCTCCCACTTCCAGCCCTCACTGGCCCCTCCCACCACCTACCAGCACCCCTCCCTCCTCCTAGGACCTACTTAACAGAGGCTGCAGTGCAGCCCCACTAAGCAGGCCCTTCGTGACAGCTCCCCCCCTTGCTGCTTCGCTGCCTCCCTGGTTCCTGAATTGTTTACTTGTTATTGTATTATTGTGGTCAACCTTGTTTAACTCGTCTTTTTTCAGTTTGCTATACTGGCAGATCTCTTTCCCGCCATTTTCCCTCCCGCATCTCTCTCCCAATTCCAGCCTTCGTCGGCCTCGCCCACCACCTCCCAGCACCTCTCCCTCCTCCCAGGACCTACTTAATGGAGGTCGCAGCACGTCTGTGCAGTGGATGCGCGCCACTGGCGTGCCAAAGGCCCATCTGCGCCCGTCCGTGTCTGGACCTCACCCAGTGCCAGGAACCCTGCCTCTCCGCTACTTGCAGATACACTGCCGCCAAGCTCTGAGCCCCGGACGCCAGACTCCGCAACAACAACTACTACTGCACCTCTCCACGGTCAATGGTAGGACCTTTTTTTTGCCAGCACTGCCTCTTCTCCTGCAACACTGGAGCACCTGCACACACGACAACCACCACCACTATGACCAAGACCGATTCAGAACAACTCCACATCCTCCAGCTCAACGCACGATCACTGCAAGCATGCCACCAAGATCTGGGACACCATTTCCTCCCTCACCCCCAACGTCATCTTCCTCACCAAGACCTGGCTCAACCTCACATCCGCACCCGACATCACCTCATCAATGCCCGATGGCTGCAAGATAGCACACCTAGACCGTATCAACAGACACAGAGGTGGAATCGCCATCATCCACAAAGAAACCATCCACTGCACCACCACCGCAGACGACACCACCCCAATCATGGAACAGCTCAACTTCCAACTCCAAACCGATGGCAAAACCACCATCAGAGGCACCCTCGGCTACAGACCTCCAGGGACTCCCCCAGCTTCTGCGATGTCATCCTTGAATTCATCGCCCACTCGCCATTGACTCCAAACACTACATCTTCTTTGGAGGCCTCAACTTTCACCTCGGCAACCTTAAAAACACTAACACCGCCAATCTCCTCGAAAATATGAACACCATCGGCCTCACCCAACTTGTCACCAACCCCACACACACCCCAGGACAGGCACTTGACCCCATCTTCATGGCCAGTGACAGAGTCAAATACAGCCATGTCACCGAGCTTGCCGGACAGACCACGCCATCTTCCACTTCCCCATCACAGGATCCCTGGCACCACCACCAAGGCGCTCGCCACCTCACACCACAGATAGTACAAAGTATTGGAGAGCCAGTGGACAGATGTCCTCAATGCCTCTCATCTTGACACCTCAACCAACCTAGAACAGTAGAACAGGTTGTCAAGAACTTCTCCGTCTGGATCCCTGATTGCGCTTACAGAGTCTCCCTGTCAAGCCCACCAAGCTCAAGAGAACCTCCAAACAGACCAGTTGGTACACCACGGAACTAAGAACCACAAAACGAAACTGCAAGCGACTGGAAAGGAAATGGTGCACCAACATGGAACCGACAGACTGAGCCACATTCAAGACATCTTTCACCAACTTCTGAAAGAGACAAAAAGAAGCACCTTTGCCGATGGCATCAAAGCCAGTTCTCATCACAGCAAAGAACTCTTCAACATCGTCAGAGTTCTCCAACCCCTCAGCCACCAAAAACATCACCCCTTCCCAGGAACTCAACGACACCCTGGTAGACTTCTTCCACAACAAGGTCTCCACCATCTACAAAAAGTTCGAACCTCAGCCCACCACTGCCAATATCCTCAGCCTCCATGCTCACACAGAGGCAAACCCCGACCACCTGTTGACCACATGGGACCAGCTCCCCACTCAAAGCAGTACAGCCATCCACAACTCTGTCCACTCAAGCGCACCAGCGGACCCCTGTCCCAACCACATCTTCAACCTCAGGAGCAAGACGATCAGCAGCAAGTTCACCCCCATCTTCAATGCATCCATCTCCACGGCCACTTTCCTGAAGAATGGAAACACGCAGAGGTCAGACCCCTTCTCAAGAAACCATCCGCCAACCCCCAGTGACCCCAAGAGCTACCGTCCCATCTCTCTGCTCCCCTTTCCTGCCAAAGTCCTCAAAAAGGCAATCAACTGCCAACTCACGTAACACCTGGGGAACAACAATCTTCTGGACACCTCTCAATCTGGCTTCCACACCAACCACAGCACCAAAACAGCCCTGATCGCTGCCACAGACGACATCAGAGCCCTCCGTGACCGGGGAGAAACGGCAGCCCTGATCCTCCTCGACCTCTTAACAGCTTTTGACACCGTATCCCATCACACCCCTATCAAGAGGTTTCACCACATGGAATCTAAGGAGACACCCTCAAATGGATTGCATCCTTCCTCACCAGAAGAACCCAGAGAATCTGCCTACAGCCTATCACCTCGGAACCTAAGAGCACATCTGCGGCATCCTTCGAGGCTCGTACCTCAGCCCTACAATGTTCAACACCTACATGACCTCTTGGCCAACATCGTCAGAAACCCACGGACTAGACATCATATCCTACGCAGACGACACCCAGCTCATTTTCTCGCTTTCAGAAGACCCCTTTACCACAATGGCCAACTTCCGCAGGTGCATGACGAGCGTCACCGACTGGATGAAAGGTGTCTACCAAAATACAACACAGACAAAATGGAAGTGCTCATCTTCGGGAACAACACCTCCCAGTGGATCGCCATCTGGTGGCCATCCAAACTAGAACATTCACCCATTCCGATAGACCATGCCCCCAACCTTGGCATTAGCTCACCACGAAAACAAGATCAACGCAATCTCCTCCACCTGCTTCCTCACTCTTCTCACGGTTTGTAAGATCGTCAAATGGCTCCACTTCAACACTAGATGAACTGTCACTCAAACCCTAGTCACCAGTCAGCTGGACTACGCCAGCACACTATGTAGGAATCACCTCGCTCCTCCTGAAGAGACTGCAAACCATACAGAATTCAGCAGCCAGGCTCATCCTCCACCTCCCTAAGCGAACCTGCATCACCCCCCACCTCAAGAAGCTCCAGAGGCTCCCCAATCAGAAGAGATGTCAATTCAAGATTCTGATCCACAGCTACAAAGCCCTACACAACCATGGACCAGTTCAACCACCGCCTGAACTTCCACCAACTCTCCAGAATATAGAGGCATTTCATTAAATGTTGGAGGTTTCAAATCAAAATATACCAGATTTGGGGCAAAGTAGTAGATGGTGAGCCAGGCCGCCGGGAGGTGGGGGGCCCCCTCCATGTGCTTTGCAGGGGGGCCCCCTCAAGTTTCGTTACGCCACTGCTACGGAGCATCTTGGAAAATGGGAGGAGTCATACGCAACAAACGGTGTGGGCACTATACACTGGAGAACAGTTCAAATACTGCAGATACGAGGCAGTGAGGTGATAGAGAAACGGGCGCACAATGATTAGTGCAAGAAGAAGATGCCACCCCGCCCCCACCCCCAATTCAACCAGTGCACGGAAGTTCTGCAGGCCACTGACCAGGTCAGTCACAGGCAGCCAACATGGTGGGGTCTCAGCTGCTAATGCAGTCAGCTGAGCCAAGGGAGCCACGGCACGAGCCCAAGGACTAGTCAGCAGGCATGTCTGTCAGTCTGATATTGGAATTATTAATGAAACTTACTGTGCAGATACGCGCGGTCAGCAGACACTACTAGTAGTTCTTACCGCGAGTGTGCTTCGCTTGCTGCACGGTCTGCGCACACACCACTGAGGAGGCATCCTCACCTCCGACCTCTTCAGCAGCGCTCCTCTGCTACCTTTAATTATTCCTAATCGTCCCAGCACTGACCAGCGCCGCGCCACTTCGGTTTATTGGCAGCTGATGGGGGCAGTGGTGTGGCGGCGCTTGGTTAGGAACTGCCAGTGATTTGTGATGGGCCCAGCTGGAAATGATCATAAGAGGCCTCGCTCGCCCACACCTGGGTGCTGATCTGAACACAAAGCACACACAGCACGGGTGCTGTTAATTGTATCCCGTTGTTGTCAATATATGGACCGGGCCAAAGTTGGCGCATTTCACTGGAGCAGGCTCGGGTCCCTGCGGGTGAGGAGGATCGAGCGGAACCCGCCGCGCTTCACTTTGTCCTGTTTCGTTGCTTGTGCTGTCTCTGCCTTCCACCCTAAATTGACCCGTGTATGACGTGTAAAGTCGTTGTACACGCATGTGTTCTGGACAGTATAGGACAGGTCAGGCAAAATATAGTGCGAACTCACCCAGCCAATCCCTGCAGAAAACAAGCATTTACAAATGCAATAGGACTCGTATTTACGCGAGACCTATTGCATTGTAAACAAAAATGCGGACGTTCAAAAAGGCACGAACGGGAGTGGGTGGGGGGGTGGTGGTGGTCAGAGAACTTACGGACCGCATCTCTCGATGAGACAGTGCATGCGCTACCTAGGTGAGACCTAAAGAAAAGGATCTAATTGCTTTAGAATGCTTCAAAAATAGGAAATATAGAAAAACGATGTTCACTGAACCTAGATACATCTTTCTTATTTTAGAAGCGTGGTAAATTAAGATTGAGCCATTATTATTAAAACAGAGAAAACGTAGCGAATTCAGATGACAGACTTGTTTTGCTCCGGTGTAAATCTAAGTATGTAATATGTTTTGAAATAGACACCCAACTGATCCTCTCCCTCACCAAGGACCCCCTCGCCGCCAAATCCAACCTCCACGAAGGAATGAAGGCCGTCGAATGGATGAAGAGCAGCCAACTGAAGCTGAACTCGGACAAGACGGAGGTCCTCATCCTCGGCTCCAACCCCTCAGCCTGGGACGACTCCTGGTGGCCGACTGCACTGGGAGCAGCCCCGACACCCACCGACCACGCACGCAACCTGGGATTCATCCTCGACTCAACACTCTCCATGACCAAGCAAGTCAACGCCGTCTCTTCCTCCTGCTTCAACACCTTCTGCATGCTCCGCAAGATCTACAGATGGATCCCCACCGAAACAAGAAGAACCGTCACCCACGCCCTCGTCAGTAGCAGGCTGGATTACGGAAATGCCCTCTACGCGGGAGCCCCGGCCAAACTCCTGAAACGACTGCAACGTATACAGAACGCCTCTGCACGCCTGATCCTCGACGTACCCCGCAACAGCCACATCGCCCCCCACCTGAGACCTACACTGGCTCCCCGTCAACAAGAGGATAACCTTCAAGCTCCTCACCCATGCACACAAGGCACTCCACAACACCGGTCCGGCTTACCTCAACAGATGACTCACCTTCTACACCCCGAATTGCCAGCTCCGCTCAGCCGACCTCGCCACCGTCCCTCGCATCCGAAGAGTGACCACCGGCGGCAGATCTTTCTCCCACCTCGCCGCGAAGACCTGGGACACCCTCCACTTGCTCCTACGACAGACCCAGGACCTGCTAACCTTCAGGAGGCTACTCAAGACCTGGCTGTTCGAGCAGTAGCAGCACCCCCCCTCCCCTCAGCGCCTGGAGACCCTCACGGGTGAGTAGTGCGCTTTACAAATGTATTGATTGATTGACTGTATGCGCTATCGCCTCTTGAACAGGCATAGGAACAATGCTTAAGAGCATTTGCCCCAGTTCTGCACCACTGCAGAGAGTTTATGTGATCTCTTGTAGAGTACCAGGAAATTGCACAGCATACATCAACACCTGACTCTTTTTGATGCCTGGTCGGTTCATGCACTGACCGGAAAGAGTGCTTACAGCAAGTCAGTTTGAACTTTTCCATTTCAGTGTTTCCTAACCCTACAGTGTGCCTCGTTAACTGCATAGCTCAGTCGCAGGAGCCATTCATGTCATCATTTTAATTTAAAATAAATGCTGCACTTTGCCTGCTCTGGTCCGCCGAAGTGTGCGACCAAGCCAATGCATTTGCATTGAAAGTTTAATGGTCGACATGAAGCGCTAGTACCAACTATTAGGTAACAGTAACACCAGTTTTTAAAGCGCCCAGAAGCAAAGTATGAAGCGCTACGGGAAAGGCAAGTTAATATTGTAGTCAAGAGCACGTCACATCTATTCTGCAGTGCTGCAGACGAGTCTGCCCACACACAGATAACAGCCCATACAGGCACCCCAGGGCCCCAAGAACGGGCGCAGTGGATGCTGAACAAGATCGCCTGGATGCGCAGAGCACCACCTACTGAAGAGGCTGTTGCTGAAGCCGTCCCAGACACAGCCCGCCCAGTCCTAGCCCCAGTGGCCCCGCAGGCTGGACAGGAAGGTAAGGCCGACCCCAAAGATGGAGACCAGCAGGTCACTGAGGCTGATGTTGAGCAGGAGCAGGTTGGTGGGCTTCTGCAAGCGCCTGAACTTGCAGTAGACCAGCAGCACCAGCAGGTTATTGCACACGCCTACCGCACCAATAGTAGCCGCGGCCAGGGCCAGCAGCTCGTAGGCGCCGGCGCTGAACTTGGGGGGGTTCAGCAGGGTCCCGTCCTGACGAGCTGCTGTTCAGCCCCTCAGGCATGGCAGCTGCCGGGTGGCCCCTCACATGCTGCAGTCCTTCGGCGTGCCCGCAGCAGTTGTAGTGGAGTGGAGAGGTGTGGTGCATCGGCCAGGGCAGCTGACTTCGGAGCACAGGGTTCACAGTTCGATCTCCGGCGGCAGCTCAGCTCAGCACCATGTGACTCTGGGCAATAGCTCACTTAATTTCCACGACGGCCCCCAGCGCCTTGAGACCCGTAAGGGTGAGTAGCTGCGCTATATAAAAACGGACTTACGTACTCGCCGCTACAGCTCTGTGCCTACCTGAGCCCCTGGACGGTTGATGTACGTGCAGGAATATGTTCTACAAGCTGAGACGAGGAGAGGGGCAGGGAGAGAGAGAAGGGGTGACACTGACAGCCCCCCTCCCTCCTCCTCGTCATCCTTCTCCGCCTTCCACATTAGTGCAACTTAAGTTTCTCTGTGGCTCGCTGCGCCCTGGGCTGACGGTGACTTGTCGTGGTTCATGTAGTAAGTGAGCGGATAACTAATATCCTTCTTTCGAATCCTCACGGGTGACTAAAAGAGGCCGTTTCTGCAGGAACGGTAATAGTTGCTTCGCGGACTCTCATGCGTTTATGGGCAAGTCAAAGACGTCACCAAAAATGAAAGAGCAACTACTTCTTCTCTCACCCTAATATAACTTTTGATACACCCACTCTAAATTACAGACTGCCATTCTCAAAACCATAGACACTCCAACACCAAAAACTACATACCCACTCACTGATTCTTAGGTCTACACACACATCCACTCACTCACCCGTACAGTCACTCATACTTAGTCACTCAGTACAGGACTATCATATGCACTCATACACCTATATAAACACTCACACACCGCCACTCATCCATAGAGGTACTCACACACCTAGTCAGTCATGCAAAAAACTTAATCACACACCCATTTACTCACCTATACAGTTATACACACACCAGCTCACTTACTCATACAAATACTAGCACATTCTTACGCTCTTATACAATCACTGATACAAGTACACACTCATCTGGACATACCGTTAAGTTGTTCTGCTTTAAGGACAGATGTATTTATTGCACATGGCCGTTTGTTTTGCGAAGGATCTGCTTAATTTTCATATACATAAAATAAACGAGTATGGTGGCGCTTTATTTTTCTCAAACTGAACACGCACACACAGCCACGGATATATATATATTCACTGAAAAAACCATAGGTTTTAGGGACAGTTATAGTTAGTTGGACATTTCACTCGTACAAAACCATAGAAATTCCCCCGTTATAGTTAGTTCAGCTAACTATAACTCGCGCCCCCGCAATGCACTGCTGATGACGTCACATATTACATCACTCATGACATGGTCAGTGACATCACTGATGACATCACTGATGACATCTCAAATGACATCACTGATGACATCACTGATGACATCATCCAGTGACTGTGTGTTTCTGTAAAGTTTAAATATGTTTAATATATATAGGGAAAGGCGTATTGAAGAATGAGTGGGTGTATAAGTGTCTGAATGGATGATTTAGTACGTGAGTGACTGACTCTACAAGTGAGTGATTAAATGTATCTTACTGAATGCATGGGTTAGTGACTAAACTGTGTGAATGTCTGTATCCGTCTGTCTGTTGATTTGTAAGCGGCTGCATGGCTTTCTGAATAGCTACATGAGTGTCTACATGGGTTATTGATTGATTGTCTGAGTATCTGTATGGGTGCCTGAGTGTTTGTGTGGGTGGGGTGTGTGTGACTCTGTGCATAGATGTGTGAGTTGGTGATTCACTGGGTGCATGGTTTCAAGAGTGCATCTGTGATGGACTGTATGGGTGGGTGAGTGTGTGTATGGGTGTGTTAGTGATTGAATGTATATCTCAGTGGTACATGTGTGAGTAACTACATATGTGAAAGGCAGTATATATGTGTGTTGGAGTATATAAATGGCTATAAGTGAGAGTGTGTGATTGTGAGAGTGGCTGTATGGATGAGTGTGTACTTGTATCAGTGATTGTATAAGAGCGTAAGAATGTGCTAGTATTTGTATGAGTAAGTGAGCTGGTGTGTGTATAACTGTATAGGTGAGTAAATGGGTGTGTGATTAAGTTTTTGCATGACTGACTAGGTGTGTGAGTACCTCTATGGATGAGTGGCGGTGTGTGAGTGTTTATATAGGTGTATGAGTGCATATGATAGTCCTGTACTGAGTGACTAAGTATGAGTGACTGTACGGGTGAGTGAGTGGATGTGTGTGTAGACCTAAGAATCAGTGAGTGGGTATGCAGTTTTTGGTGTTGGAGTGTCTATGGTTTTGAGAATGGCAGTCTGTAATTTAGAGTGGGTGTATCAAAAGTTATATTAGGGTGTGAGAAGATGCATGAAATTATCACATGGATGATGTCATCAGTGATGTCATTTGAGATGTCATCAGTGATGTCACTGACCATGTCATGAGTGATGTAATATGTGACGTCATCAGCAGTGCATTGCGGGGGCGCGAGTTATAGTTAGCTGAACTAACTATAACGGGGGAATTTCTATGGTTTTGTATGAGTGAAATGTCCAACTAACTATAACTGTCCCTAAAACCTATGGTTTTTTCAGTGAATTTCAAAGGTTTTTTAAATGCTAATTTCTAACTATAACGTGTGTGAGAAGTTGGCCTGGCATATGCTGTCCACTAATTATAGTGGGCACCTTGCACCAGTCCAAATCGACTCTTATGGTAGGTAGGTTAAAGACAACCTTATTGAAAGCTATCCTAGTGGTAGCTGTGGAGAGCAGCCTTCAGGCTAAGTCTTGAAGGAATGTAAAGCAGCTTGTTTTACCAGTCTATAATCTCTTGAGTGACCAAATGAAAGAGCACCACACCAGGTATATATTCAAAATATATGTATTTATTACTAAACACACCCCTCTAGTCTCTTTATGAGGCTAGAGTTCGAAGTACATAGGTTATAAGATCTTAAATCACAGTAATAGCACAAATACACGTTTGGGCCCTAGGGGCGTACCAAACCATATACCAATAAAGTGGTATGCGAACCACGACTGAACTAGACACTAGGCCTAGAGCCTCTAGAAGTGCTTGGACCACAAGGAACCACCCAAGGTAGTGACACAGGGGACCCACGGGAGACGCGTGCAGTGTAAATACACAACCGCGATACGCCGTTAACTTCTATGGAGAAAGTCGGGATCGGGAAAATAGAGGAAAGGGACACTTAAAAGAGGACTAGGACAAAACCCTTTGAGATCTAGGACTTTGAAGAGTCTCTACCCACGGGAGCACCGGAGTACTCGTGTTACCTCACCCAGGGAAGCCGGGTGCATAGGTGCCTTTCGGGGTCGGGTTTCGTCGTCGTTTCTTATGGCGATCTGCTGCAAAGTGCTGCTGGCGACCAGGAGAAAAGTGTCCGGGTGGATCCAAGAGTGGATCGGAGTTCTGAAGAACCTGAAAGCAGAGGGGACAGAGTCTGGGTCACTAGCCAGTGACCAGGAGGGCGATGGACAGATGCCCACCGATGTCGAGTGCTTCAAGTTCGTTGACGGTCGTCTTGACTCTTCAGCCACGAGGTCCGGGAGGCGTTGTCGGCGACCAGGAGCAGGATTCGGGCTGTTGCTCGATGTCTGTCGAGTGCAGCGGTGTCGGCGACCAGATTGGACCCAACAGGCCTTGGCAACGGCAAGTCTCGAGTAAGATGTAGATCGTCGATGATGCAGACCAGCAAGGTCTGGGGAACTCACCCAGCAAGGGTAAGTGAGGGCAGGCCTGGAGCAACCAGACTGCTAAGTAAAGAAAAGATTGGCTTTCGGTAAGGGCTACTAGCCAACGGGCTAGCAACCGCGAAGGAGCCTCGTGACGCCGCACGTGGAGCTGGCTTACAGGACACTCGTGGAGTGGGGGCCAGTGATCTTCGGTGCAGGTGGTGCTGGAGGCTAGGGCTACTCGGAGCCCAAAGCACGACTTCTTGGGAGACCCAGAAGATGGTGCACTTGCAAGTGTGCTCGGTGTCCAGGGGTCACGGTCTCAAGTCACCCACGATAGCCACGGGCCTCAGCTTTGCTGGGGACTCAGGGTAGCCTCGGGAAGTCTGAGAATCCACCTCTGGTGATGCGATGACTTCGGCGTCCGACGGGAGCTTCAGTGATGCGAACCGGACAGATGCTTCTTTGGTGCCTGCCAAGCAGGGGAGTCACTCCTTGACCCCAAGGGAGATTCTTCAGTCCTCTAATCGTGAGTAGAGCGTCGAAGGTCCAGGATTCTGTTTCAGAGTTTCGTCCAGGTATAATCTAATCTTGCTGTGGCAAGGGTTCCCCATTTTAACTAGTAAAAACAGGGAGGGACTAACTCTATGACCCCACCTATGGGAGGGTCAAGGGAGGGGTGGCTACACCCACTTCCCTTTGTCCAGTTTCGCGCCAGAGCAGGGGCAGGTAGCCCCTGAGCTGGTTTGAACTGGCATATGCACAGAGGAGCCTTTTGCTCCCCCAGTGCAGGACTTCAAAGCACTCTAAGAGTGCACCCACCCAGCCCCAATACACATTATCCTGTCTGGGAGGTGGTCACACCTCCCTGCAACAGGAAACCTATTGTCCAGGCCTCCCCTGCCGGAGTTTCGTCCAGCAGCAGGAGGCCAGACTTGTGTCTGTGGCAGCAGCATCCATTTTGTGATGCCAGGGCTTCAGAAAGAAGTTACCGGGTAAGCCAGAGTTAACATGTCTTTCCCTCTAGAAGGGTGGAATGCTACCCCCGCCGCCAGGATTGGCAGGGGGTAGTATTCCAAGATGTTTGACACCAAACATGACATGTTTAGGTGCAGCCATTCCAAAGTTAGCATTTTACCGCGAGGATATAATGCGCTTAAGAGTATATGGTCAGGCTGCACTACAAACAGCATCAGAGATGGTCTCCGAACGCTGCAGAGGGGCCCTGCTCATGCAGGGGCACCCTCTCACATAGGAACCATGCACTCTGCCTTTAGGATTGATAAGGCCTGCCTTAGGAGTGACTTATAGGTTTCTAGGTGTGTATGTATTTCGTGATATAGGTAACCTATATCACAGTAAGGGGTGCATGCACCACCTTACCCAGGCTGCAGTAGCAGACCTGTGGTGTCAGTTTGGATGGCCTTCCAGGGGTGGCATAATACATGCTGCAGCCCCTGGCAGGCCTCTGAGGTACCTATGCCCTTGGTACATAGTATACCATATACTAGGGACTTATAAGGGCACTCCAGATCCCAATCAGAGATGTGCCTAAGGCACATGGAATCCATTTTACAGAGAAAGCAGATAGACTGGGGCCCTGAATAGCAGGATCCCAGTCCAACTAAGTCATAAACCAGCAAAACACCATAAAAAAGTGGGGGCAACCATATAGTCAGATTCCACCTTCCTACATAACCCCCCAAACGAAAGGAGATAAGGCTAACCTTGGCCAGTTGAGCCTATATTGACTAAGTGGCCATATAAGGAAGCACCTGCACTAGCATGGTTGCCCCCTATGTTATGGTCCACTAAGCAATCCCTCACCCTAAGGGTATGAGAGGGTCTCCACCATGGGGAATCACTACCTCTGGTGTGCTTAGGTAAAGTACAAGGCTGGTGAGGTGTCTGAGTAGGGAAGTGAGGCCCTAGGAATGTTGGCCTCAGTTTCCTCAGATCACTGGTCACCATGTATGCCTGTCTTTCCATGACTGAGTTGCACTTTGCTCTAAGGGTCAACCTTTGGCTGCCTACAGCTGGGGGTTGGGTCCCTTTGGATGGAACACTGGAGGGACATGGCAGGTTTGGAACCTTCTGGTCCCAGGTTTGCCCTTGCCTACCAGAGTCCTTCTGGGGAGGTCCCTACATAAAGGTATGGGGGATCCCTCAGTGTGTAGAGGAATTTTCACCTGGCTAGGGCTACTAGACTGGCTGCCCCTAATCTGCTGATGGGGGCTTCCTCTGGACAGGGGGCCCGGGGGTCCACTGACCTCCCTGACCTCTGCAGCCCTGGGCTGACTGAGGCAGGGTAGAGAGGGGCAGGTTACCTGCTCCAGACTGGGTACCACCGTGGAAGGGTCCTCTGCCATCAGGGGTGTGGCCAGGCCAGGCCTGACTACCTCTGTGGCAGTTCCTTCACTAGGGGTAGGGTCAGTTCCCTGAGGAGGCTGACCCTTACCTACTGTCTGGGGGAAGAAGACTTTTCTTCAACCCTTTTGCTCTCTTTTGGGGGAGAGTGGGCCATTCTTTCAGGCTCCATCTCTCCAAAGTCTTGGGCTGGGGCTGTGGCCATCACAGCCCCACTAACCTTTGCAGGGACGCCCAACATCCTAAGATGGGTTTGGTGTTCAACTTCAGCCCAGGCTGAAATTTCTAAATCATTGCCCATCAGGCAATCTACAGGTAGGGTTGGGGACACTGCCACTCTTTTGGGCCTGTGACCCCTCCCAGCTGAGATTGACTATGGCCATGGGGTGATCTGTTCTGACACCATCAATGTTGGTCACCTGGTATTTAAACTCAGGTAAAAGCTGGTGAGGGGGACTAGTTTCCCTGCCACCATGGTGACACTAGCCCCTGTGTCCCTAAATGCCACAGCTTTCTGACCATTAATCATTGGCTCCAGTCTGTACCTGCCCAATGCTATGGGACCCATGGTAAAGGTGGCAAATCCTATACCACCATCAGAGTCAGAGGAGTCTGTTGAGGGGTCCCTGTCTAAACTAGGGCCCACCTCTGTTCCTCTTGCAAAAGCACCCAACTTTTTGGGTGCACTACTCCCAACTGGAGGATTACTACTGGTAGTACCAGGAGGGGTGGTAGTAGTTGTGGGAGGAACATTTTCTTTATTGCCAATCCTGGGGCAACTGGGATCAGTTTTCCAGTGCCCAGGCTTTTTACAGACATGGCAATATGGTTTCTTTTCAGGAGAGGAAGGAGTTTGGGACCCACCCCCAGAAGAGGAATTTTGGGGCCCTGTAGGGGACTTATCCTTAGATTTATCCCCACCTTTCTCTTGGGACTTAGTAGAATCTTTCTTCTGGTCACCACCCTGATTTCTAGTTTTTACTCTGGTTCTGACCCATTTGTCTGCCTTCTTTCCCAATTCTTGGGGAGAGGTCAGATCAGAGTCCACCAGATACTGGTGCAAAAGCTGGTTTTGACAATTATTAAGGATCTGCTCCCTCATAATCAAATTGTACAATCCTAAAAAGTCATGCACTTTGTTGCCATGTATCCAACCTTCCAGAGCCTTTGTAGCACAATCTACAAAATCAACCCAGTCTTGAGTCTGAGCTTTTTGGGTGTCTCTGAACTTCAACCTATACTGTTCAGTGGTTAGGCCAAACCCATCTATCAGAGCACTCTTCAAGACTGTGTAATTGTCAGCATCCTCTTCTCTTACAGTGAGGAGCTTGTCTCTACCTTTGTCTGCAAAGGAGAGCCACAAGATTGCTGCCCACTGCCTCTGGGGGACCTTCTGAACTTTACAGGCCCTCTCCAGTGCAGTTATCCATTTGTGGATGTCATCCCCACTCTGGTAGGGAGGGACAATCTTGTTTAGGTTTCTATGGTCATAAGACCTGTCCCTATCTCTAGGGATATTGCTGCCACCATGGGACTCTAGTCCCAACTTTCTTCTCTCTCTAAGGAGATCTAGGGATTCTCTATCTAAAGCTAATTGCTTTTTTCTGAGTTCCAGCTGAGTTTCCTCATACTGGACTAGCCTCTTTCTTCTCTCATGAGAGGATTCTCTCCTATGAGATGAGACAGAGCTCCCTATAGAGGTGCCAGAGTGGTTAGACTCCTGAGAAGGAGACCTAGACCTTCTGGGCACACTCTTAATCCTTCCTGGGGGACAAAGAGGTGGTTCTCTAGATCCTCATCTTCATCTTCCCCAGAAGGGATTGGGTTCTCCAGGTCAGGGTCATTGTCACCCTCCTGGTCAGTTTCAGAGGGGGCTGGGGGTAGTGGTACCCCTGGCCCCTTCCTCATCTGCTGGCCCACCCTCTGCTCCTACCCCTTCAGTCTCTGAGGACTTACTAAGATCATAAGCCACCAACAACTCCTGGAGGTGTTGGGTGGTGGGACTTTGGCCTGTCCTTAATTTCCTCACGTTACACAAAGCTCTCAATTCCAAGAATGGGAGTGTGTCATACTTGGAGGGTGGAAGCTCAATGGCTTCCTGCAAGGCATCTTTGGATCCTGCTTTTAAAGACATTACTAGTGTGGTGTGGTGTATGCACTACCTACTCTAGTGTGGCCTACTAAACTCTCTTGAGTTGTAGAAAGGGTTGTGCTATCCCTTAACACACAACTCTAAGTTCAGTAGAACTTACTGTTATTCTAAGCTTAAATTATATGTACCTTAGGTACCTTTAGTGGTTTTCAGTTGATCAATTCAATTGAGATTATCTGGTAAAACAATAGCAAGCTGGAATCCCACACGCTGCACACCAATGTGAGAAGTTGGCCTGGCATATGCTGTCCACTAATTATAGTGGGCACCTTGCACCAGTCCAAATCGACTCTTATGGTAGGTAGGTTAAAGACAACCTTATTGAAAGCTATCCTAGTGGTAGCTGTGGAGAGCAGCCTTCAGGCTAAGTCTTGAAGGAATGTAAAGCAGCTTGTTTTACCAGTCTATAATCTCTTGAGTGACCAAATGAAAGAGCACCACACCAGGTATATATTCAAAATATATGTATTTATTACTAAACACACCCCTCTAGTCTCTTTATGAGGCTAGAGTTCGAAGTACATAGGTTATAAGATCTTAAATCACAGTAATAGCACAAATACACGTTTGGGCCCTAGGGGCGTACCAAACCATATACCAATAAAGTGGTATGCGAACCACGACTGAACTAGACACTAGGCCTAGAGCCTCTAGAAGTGCTTGGACCACAAGGAACCACCCAAGGTAGTGACACAGGGGACCCACGGGAGACGCGTGCAGTGTAAATACACAACCGCGATACGCCGTTAACTTCTATGGAGAAAGTCGGGATCGGGAAAATAGAGGAAAGGGACACTTAAAGAGGACTAGGACAAAACCCTTTGAGATCTAGGACTTTGAAGAGTCTCTACCCACGGGAGCACCGGAGTACTCGTGTTACCTCACCCAGGGAAGCCGGGTGCATAGGTGCCTTTCGGGGTCGGGTTTCGTCGTCGTTTCTTATGGCGATCTGCTGCAAAGTGCTGCTGGCGACCAGGAGAAAAGTGTCCGGGTGGATCCAAGAGTGGATCGGAGTTCTGAAGAACCTGAAAGCAGAGGGGACAGAGTCTGGGTCACTAGCCAGTGACCAGGAGGGCGATGGACAGATGCCCACCGATGTCGAGTGCTTCAAGTTCATTGACGGTCGTCTTGACTCTTCAGCCACGAGGTCCGGGAGGCGTTGTCGGCAACCAGGAGCAGGATTCGGGCTGCTGCTCGATGTCTGTCGAGTGCAGCGGTGTCGGCGACCAGATTGGACCCAACAGGCCTTGGCAACGGCAAGTCTCGAGTAAGATGTAGATCGTCGATGATGCAGACCAGCAAGGTCTGGGGAACTCACCCAGCAAGGGTAAGTGAGGGCAGGCCTGGAGCAACCAGACTGCTAAGTAAAGAAAAGATTGGCCTTCGGTAAGGGCTACTAGCCAACGGGCTAGCGACCGCGAAGGAGCCTCGTGACGCCGCACGTGGAGCTGGCTTACAGGACACTCGTGGAGTGGGGGCCAGTGATCTTCGGTGCAGGTGGTGCTGGAGGCTAGGGCTACTCGGAGCCCAAAGCACGACTTCTTGGGAGACCCAGAAGATGGTGCACTTGCAAGTGTGCTCGGTGTCCAGGGGTCACGGTCTCAAGTCACCCACGATAGCCACGGGCCTCAGCTTTGCTGGGGACTCAGGAGTAGCCTCGGGAAGTCTGAGAATCCACCTCTGGTGATGCGATGACTTCGGCGTCCGACGGGAGCTTCAGTGATGCGAACCGGACAGATGCTTCTTTGGTGCCTGCCAAGCAGGGGAGTCACTCCTTGACCCCAAGGGAGATTCTTCAGTCCTCTAATCGTGAGTAGAGCGTCGAAGGTCCAGGATTCTGTTTCAGAGTTTCGTCCAGGTATAATCTAATCTTGCTGTGGCAAGGGTTCCCCATTTTAACTAGTAAAAACAGGGAGGGACTAACTCTATGACCCCACCTATGGGAGGGTCAAGGGAGGGGTGGCTACACCCACTTCCCTTTGTCCAGTTTCGCGCCAGAGCAGGGGCAGGTAGCCCCTGAGCTGGTTTGAACTGGCATATGCACAGAGGAGCCTTTTGCTCCCCCAGTGCAGGACTTCAAAGCACTCTAAGAGTGCACCCACCCAGCCCCAATACACATTATCCTGTCTGGGGAGGTGGTCACACCTCCCTGCAACAGGAAACCTATTGTCCAGGCCTCCCCTGCCGGAGTTTCGTCCAGCAGCAGGAGGCCAGACTTGTGTCTGTGGCAGCAGCATCCATTTTGTGATGCCAGGGCTTCAGAAAGAAGTTACCGGGTAAGCCAGAGTTAACATGTCTTTCCCTCTAGAAGGGTGGAATGCTACCCCCGCCGCCAGGATTGGCGGGGGGTAGTATTCCAAGATGTTTGACACCAAACACGACATGTTTAGGTGCAGCCATTCCAAAGTTAGCATTTTACCGCGAGGATATAATGCGCTTAAGAGTATATGGTCAGGCTGCACTACAAACAGCATCAGAGATGGTCTCCGAACGCTGCAGAGGGGCCCTGCTCATGCAGGGGCACCCTCTCACATAGGAACCATGCACTCTGCCTTTAGGATTGATAAGGCCTGCCTTAGGAGTGACTTATAGGTTTCTAGGTGTGTATGTATTTCGTGATATAGGTAACCTATATCACAGTAAGGGGTGCATGCACCACCTTACCCAGGCTGCAGTAGCAGACCTGTGGTGTCAGTTTGGATGGCCTTCCAGGGGTGGCATAATACATGCTGCAGCCCCTGGCAGGCCTCTGAGGTACCTATGCCCTTGGTACATAGTATACCATATACTAGGGACTTATAAGGGCACTCCAGATCCCAATCAGAGATGTGCCTAAGGCACATGGAATCCATTTTACAGAGAAAGCAGATAGACTGGGGCCCTGAATAGCAGGATCCCAGTCCAACTAAGTCATAAACCAGCAAAGCACCATAAAAAAAGTGGGGGCAACCATATAGTCAGATTCCACCTTCCTACAACGTGTCTGAAACCTATGGTTTTTTCAGTGAATTTCAAAGGTTTTTAAATGCGTAATTTCTAACTATAACGTGCCTGAAACCTATGATTTTTAAGTGAATTTCAAAGGTGTTTTTAAATGCTAGTTTCTAACTATGTCTACAGAGGTAGGACATGTGAAGAAAGAAGAAAAATCGCACAGAAAGAAGCAAAAGATGTGCAGAAAGAACCAACAGAGGAGCAGAAAGAGGCCTTGTTGCAAGAATCATCCTGTGCCATAGCTTTTCAGACGGGTACTGGTGGTAACTGACTCTGACTAACCAGAGCCAGTGCTATGCTAAAAGACACTTAGAATACAGTGAAAACACCTACATACACTAGGGAACACTATGCGTTGGGGTACCCCTGTGATTAGCATGACCTCCTCTGCAAGTCCCTAGTACATAATAGGGCAGGGGGATTAAAACTAGCCTCTTAAAACGCGCTACAGGGCGCGTTTGCACAGTGGTGAAGGGAGTGGGGCCTGAGGTGACATGTGTGCAAACGCACCCCGTGGCGCGTTTAAGCTGTGTAGGATTAGGTCACCTTGAATCCTGAGGGTCCCTGGGGCCCAACTAGCCCACTAGGTACTTCCAGTAAGCACCATCAGGCCTGCGTTGCAACGCCTGTAACAGATTGTGCAGTTGTGTTTAGGTAGTGAAGAGGGTCGTGCTGGGGGTAGTGTTTTAGGGTTTAGGGTAGTGCAGTGGTGTTTGTGCAGTGTAGGGGTCATGCTGGGGGTAGTATTTAGGGTTTAGGGCAGTGCAGTGGTATTTGGGCAGTGTAGGGAGTCGTGCTGGGGGGAGTGTTTTAGGGTTTAGGGTAGTGCAGTGGTGTTTGGGCAGTGTAGGGGGTCGTGCTGGGGGTGGTGTTTCAGGGTTTAGGGTAGTGCAGTGGTGTTTGGGCAGTGTAGGGGTCGTGCTGGGGGTGAGTGATTTAGGGCAGTGCAGTGGTGTTTGGGTAGTGTAGGGGGTACTGCTGGGGGTGGTGTTTTAGGGTTTAGGTTAGTGCAGTGGTGTTTGGGCAGTGTAGGGGTACGTGCTGGGGGTAGTGTTTTAGGGTTTAGGGTAGTGCAGTGGTGTTCGTGCAGTGTAGGGAGTGTAGTGTGTTTAGGGTTTAGGGTAGTGCAGTGGTGTTTGGGTGTAGTGTAGGAGGTCGTGTTTTAGGGATTAGGGTAGTGCATTGGTGTTTGGGCAGTGTAGGGGGTCATGCGGGGGTAGTGTTTTAGGGTTTAGGGCAGTGCAGTGGTGTTTGGGTAGTGTAGGGGGTCGTGCTGTGGGTAGTATTTTAGGGTTTAGGGTAGTGCAGTGGTGTTCGGGCAGTGTAGGGGGTCGTGCTGGGGATAGTGTTCTAGGGTTTAGGGCAGTGCAGTGGTGTTTGGGCAGTGTAGGGGGTCGTGCTGGGGGTGGTGTTTCAGGGTTTAGGGCAGTGCAGTGATGTTCGGGCAGTGTAGGGGTGGTGGTGGTGTTTCAGGGTTTAGGGCAGTGCAGTGGTGTTCGGGCAGTGTAGGGGGTCGTGCTGGGGTGGTGTTTCAGGGTTTAGGGCAGTGGTGTTGGGCAGTGTAGGGGGTCATGCTGGGGGTGGTGTTTCAGGGTTTAGGGCAGTGCAGTGGTGTTCGGGCAGTAAAGGGGTCGTGCTGGGGTGGTGTTTCAGGGTTTAGGGCAGTGCAGTGGTGTTCGGGCAGTGTAGGGGCGGTGCAGGGGGTGGTGTTTCAGGGTTTAGGGCAGTGCAGTGGTGTTCGGGCAGTGTAGGGGTGCTGCAGGGGGTGGTGTTTCAGGGTTTAGGGCAGTGCAGTGGTGTTCGGGCAGTGTAGGGGGTCATGCAGGGGGTGGTGTTTCAGGGTTTATGGCAGTGCAGTGGTGTTCGGGCAGTGTAGGGGGTCGTGCTGGGGCTGGTGTTTCAGCGTTTAGGGCAGTACAGTGGTGTTCGGGCAGTGTAGGGGGTCGTGCTGGGGCTGGTGTTTCAGAGTTTAGGGCAGTGCAGTGGTGTTCGGGCAGTGTAGGGGGTTGTGCTAGGGCTGGTGTTTCAGGGTTTAGGGCAGTGCAGTGGTGTTCGGGCAGCGTAGGTGGTCGTGCTGGGGCTGGTGTTTCAGGGTTTAGGGCAGTGCAGTGGTGTTCGGGCAGTGTAGGGGGTCTTGCTGGGGCTGGTGTTTCAGAGTCTAGGGCAGTGCAGTGGTGTTCGGGCAGTGTAGGGGGTCTTGCTGGGGCTGGTGTTTCAGGGTTTAGGGCAGTGCAGTGGTGTTCGGGCAGTGTAGGGGGTTGTGCTGGGGGTGGTGTTTCAGGGTTTAGGGCAGTGCAGTGGTGTTTGGGCAATGTAGGGGGTCATGCTGGGGCTAGTGTTTCAGGATTTAGGGCAGAGCAATGGTGTTCAGGCAGTGTAGGGGTTTTGCTGGAGGTGGTGTTTCAGGGTTTAGGGCAGTGCAGTGGTGTTCGGTGCAGTGTAGGGGGTGGTGTTTCAGGGTTTAGGGCAGTGGTGTTCAGGCAGTGTAGGGGGTCTTGCTGGGGTTGATGTTTCAGGGTTTAGGGCAGTGCAGTGGTGTTCGGGCAGTGTAGGGGGTCGTGCTGGGGGTGGTGTTTCAGGGTTTAGGGCAGTGCAGTGGTGTTCCGGCAGTGTAGGAGGTCATGCAGGGGGTGGTGTTTCAGGGTTTAGGGCAGTGCAGTGGTGTTCGGGCAGTGTAGGGGGTCGTGCTGGGGGTGGTGTTTCAGGGTTTAGGGCAGTGCAGTGGTGTTCGGGCAGTGTAGGGTGTCGTGCTGGGGGTGGTGTTTCAGGGTTTAGGGCAGTGCAGTGGTGTTCGGGCAGTGTAGGGGGTCATGCAGGGGGTGGTGTTTCAGGGTTTAGGGCAGTGCAGTGGTGTTTGGGCAGTGTAGGGGGTCATGCAGGGGGTGGTGTTTCAGGGTTTAGGGCAGTGCAGTGGTGTTCGGCCAGTGTAGGTGGTCTTGCTGGGGGTGGTGTTTCAGGCTTTAGTGCAGTGGTGTTCGGGCAGTGTAGGGGGTCTTGCTGGGGGTGGTGTTTCAGGGTTTAGGGCAGTGCAGTGGTGTTCGGGCAGTGTAGGGGGTCGTGCTGGGGCTGGTGTTTCAGGGTTTAGGGCAGTGCAGTGGTGTTCGGGCAGTGTAGGGGGTCGTGCTGGGGCTGGTGTTTGAGGGTTTAGGGTAGTGCAGTGGTGTTCGGGCAGTGTAGGGGTCGTGCTGGGGCTGGTGCTTCAGGGTTTAGGGCAGTGCAGTGGTGTTCGGGCAGTGTAGGCGGTCGTGCTGGGGCTGGTGTTTCAGGGTTTAGGGCAGTGCAGTGGTGTTCGGGCAGTGTACGGGGTCGTGCTGGGGCTGGTGTTTCAGGGTTTAGGGCAGTGCCGTGGTGTTCGGGCAGTGTAGGGGGTCGTGCCGGGGGTGGTGTTTCAGGGTTTAGGGCAGTGCAGTGGTGTTCGGGCAGTGTAGGGGGTCGTGCTGGGGCTGGTGTTTCAGGGTTTAGGGCAGTGCAGTGGTGTTCGGGCAGTGTAGGGGGTCGTGCTGGGGGTGGTGTTTCAGGGTTTAGGGCAGTGCAGTGGTGTTCGGGCAGTGTAGGGGGTCTTGCTGGGGCTGGTGTTTCAGAGTCTAGGGCAGTGCAGTGGTGTTCGGGCAGTGTAGGGGGTCTTGCTGGGGCTGGTGTTTCAGGGTTTAGGGCAGTGCAGTGGTGTTCGGGCAGTGTAGGGGGTCGTGCTGGGGGTGGTGTTTCAGGGTTTAGGGCAGTGCAGTGGTGTTTGGGCAATGTAGGGGGTCATGCTGGGGCTAGTGTTTCAGGATTTAGGGCAGAGCAGTGGTGTTCAGGCAGTGTAGGGGGTTTTGCTGGAGGTGGTGTTTCAGGGTTTAGGGCAGTGCAGTGGTGTTCGTGCAGTGTAGGGGGTGGTGTTTCAGGGTTTAGGGCAGTGGTGTTCAGGCAGTGTAGGGGGTCTTGCTGGGGTTGATGTTTCAGGGTTTAGGGCAGTGCAGTGGTGTTCGGGCAGTGTAGGGGGTCGTGCTGGGGGTGGTGTTTCAGGGTTTAGGGCAGTGCAGTGGTGTTCCGGCAGTGTAGGAGGTCGTGCAGGGGTGGTGTTTCAGGGTTTAGGGCAGTGCAGTGGTGTTCGGGCAGTGTAGGGGGTCGTGCTGGGGGTGGTGTTTCAGGGTTTAGGGCAGTGCAGTGGTGTTCGGGCAGTGTAGGGTGTCGTGCTGAGGGGTGGTGTTTCAGGGTTTAGGGCAGTGCAGCGGTGTTCGGGCAGTGTAGGGGTCGTGCAGGGGGTGGTGTTTCAGGGTTTAGGGCAGTGCAGTGGTGTTTGGGCAGTGTAGGGGGTCGTGCAGGGGGTGGTGTTTCAGGGTTTAGGGCAGTGCAGTGGTGTTCGGCCAGTGTAGGTGGTCTTGCTGGGGGTGGTGTTTCAGGCTTTAGTGCAGTGGTGTTCGGGCAGTGTAGGGGGTCTTGCTGGGGGTGGTGTTTCAGGGTTTAGGGCAGTGCAGTGGTGTTCGGGCAGTGTAGGGGGTCGTGCTGGGGCTGGTGTTTCAGGGTTCAGGGCAGTGCAGTGGTGTTCGGGCAGTGTAGGGGGTCGTGCTGGGGCTGGTGTTTGAGGGTTTAGGGTAGTGCAGTGGTGTTCGGGCAGTGTAGGGGGTCGTGCTGGGGCTGGTGTTTCAGGGTTTAGGGCAGTGCAGTGGTTTTCGGGCAGTGTAGGCGGTCGTGCTGTGGCTGGTGTTTCAGGGTTTAGGGCAGTGCAGTGGTGTTTGGGCAGTGTACGGGGTCGTGCTGGGGCTGGTGTTTCAGGGTTTAGGGCAGTGCAGTGGTGTTCGGGCAGTGTAGGGGGTCGTGCAGGGGGTGGTGTTTCAGGGTTTAGGGCAGTGGTGTTCGGGCAGTGTAGGGGGTCTTGCTGGGGGTGGTGTTTCAGGGTTTAGGGCAGTGCAGTGGTGTTCGGGCAGTGTAGGGGGTCGTGCTGGGGCTGGTGTTTCAGGGTTCAGGGCAGTGCAGTGGTGTTCGGGCAGTGTAGGGGGTCATGCTGGGGGTGGTGTTTCAGGGTTTAGGGCAGTGCAGTGGTGTACGGGCAGTGTAGGGGGTCTTGCTGGGGGTGGTTTTTCAGGGTTTAGGGCAGTGGTGTTCGGGCAGTGTAAGGGGTCTTGCTGGGGGTAGTGTTTCGGGGTTTAGGGCAGTGCAGTGGTGTTCGTGCAGTGTAGGGGGTCGTGCTGGGGGTCATGTTTCAGGGTTTAGGGCAGTGCAGTAGTGTTCGGGCAGTGTAGGGGATCGTGCAGGGGGTGGTGTTTCAGGGTTTAGGGCAGTGCAGTGGTGTTCGGGCAGTGTAGGGGGTCGTGCTGGGGGTGGTGTTTCAGGGTTTAGGGCAGTGCAGTGGTGTTCGGGCAGTGTAGGGGGTCGTGCAGGGGTGGTGTTTCAGGGTTTAGGGCAGTGCAGTGGTGTTCGGGCAGTGTAGGGGTCGTGCTGGGGCTGGTGTTTCAGGGTTTAGGGCAGTGCAGTGGTTTTCGGGTAGTGTAGGGGGTCTTGCTGGGGGTGGTGTTTCAGGGTTTAGGGCAGTGGTGTTCGGGCAGTGTAGGGGGTCTTGCTGGGGGTGGTGTTTCAGGGTTTAGGGCAGTGCAGTGGTGTTCGTGCAGTGTAGGGGGTCGTGCTGGGGATGGTGTTTCAGGGTTTAGGGCAGTGCAGTAGTGTTCGGGCAGTGTAGGGGGTCGTGCAGGGGGTGGTGTTTCAGGGTTTAGGGCAGTGCAGTGGTGTTCGGGCAGTGTAGGGGGTCGTGCTGGGGGTGGTGTTTCAGGGTTTAGGGCAGTGCAGTGGTGTTCGGGCTGTGTAGGGGGTCGTGCTGGGGGTGCTGTTTCAGGGTTTAGGGCAGTGCAGTGGTGTTCGGGCAATGTAGGGGTCGTGCTAGGGTATGTGTTTCAGGGTTTAGGGCAGTGCAGTGGTGTTCGGGCACTGTAGGGGGTCGTGCAGGGGCTGGTGTTTCAGGGTTTAGGGCAGTGCAGTGGTTTTCGGGCAGTGTAGGGGTCGTGCTGGGGGTAGTGTTTTAGGGTTTAGGGTAGTGCAGTGGTGCTTGTGTAGTGTAGGGGGTCGTGCTGGGGGTAGTGTTTTAGGGTTTAGGGTAGTGCAGTGGTGTTTGTGTAGTGAAGGGGGTCATGTTTTAGGGTAGTGCAGTGGTGTTTGGGTAGTGTAGGGGGTCGTGCTGGGGGTAGTGTTTTAGGGTCTAAGGTAGTGCAGTGGTGTTTGTGTAGTGTAGGGGGTCGTGCTGGAGGTAGTGTTTTAGGGTTTAGGGTAGTGCAGTGGTGCTTGTGTAGGGGGTCGTGCTGGGGGTAGTGTTTTAGGGTTTAGGGTAGTGCAGTGGTGTTTGTGTAGTGTAGGGTGTCATGTTTTAGGGTAGTGCAGTGGTGTTTGGGTAGTGTAGGGGGTCGTGCTGGGGGTAGTGTTTTAGGATTTAGGTTAGTGCAGTGGTGTTGGGGTAGTGTTTTAGGGTTTAGGGTAGTGCAGTGGTGTTTGTGTAGTGTAGGGGGTCATGCTGGGGGTAGTGTTTTAGGGTTTAGGATAGTGCAGTGGTGCTTGTGTAGTGTAGGGGGTCGTGTTGGGGTAGTGTTTTAGGGTTTAGGGTAGTGCAGTGGTATTTTTGTAGTGTAGGGGGTCATGTTTTAAGATGCAACGCTCCAATACCTGACCAGTCTGCACTACATAAAACTGCAAAAAAACTAAAAATAAAAAGTGTTTTGCACATTTTTGTCATTGGGCTATATGTGGGCTACATCTGGGTAATATTTGTGCTACATTTGGGCTCTTTTTTCACTGGTGGCCATCTTGGAAGACTTCTTTGTTATGAAGTTTCCTAATTTCCTCATTTACTACAGTCTCCTCAGTAGGAAATGCTTTCAGTTTTTTACTTTGATTCCATCAAGAAGGTATTCAGATGTGTCACATTTGCCATAAATTCAGAATGTTAGCACTCTAGTTGCTCATTAGATCACTGTAGTAAAGCTACTGCTCACCAAGGAGTTAACTGGAAGTCTACTGCTGGTATTGAAAGTGATTGTTTCAGTCTGCATGTCAGAATTTTCTAATGAAATAGAAGAGGATTTGAGATCTCACTTAAAACATGCACTAAATTTTCTTTTTGCAGCACTAACCATAATTTCTTTGGCAAAATGAACCCCCTCATTTTGTTCCTTTTTAAATTAAATGTTTTAAGTGTTACCAGTTTATTCCAATCAAGATGGCTTCAGGTGTGCCATACTTTTGTCATAAGTAAGGCTGTTAGCACTCTAGTTGTTCTTTAGAACACTCTGGGAAGCTGCAGTAGAACACAAAGGCATCAACTGACAGGCTGCTCCTGTTGAAATACAACAGGAAGATATTTGAGATCTCACTTAAAACATGTCCTAATTTTTCTTTCTACAGCACTAACCATAATTTCTATGGCAAAATGAACCCCCTCATTTTGTTCCTTTTTAAATTAAATGTTTTAAGTGTTACCAGTTTATTCCAATCAAGATGGCTTCAGGTGTGCAATACTTTTGTCATATAGTAAGGCTGTTAGCACTCTAGTTGTTCTTTAGAACACTCTGGGAAGCTGCAGTAGAACACAAAGGCATCAACTGACAGGCTGCTCCTGTTGAAATATAACAGGAAGATATTTGAGATCACACTTGAAACATGTCCTAATTTTTCTTTCCAGAGCACTAACCATAATTTCTATAACAAGATGAACCCCATCATTTTGTTCCTTTTTAAATTAAATGTTTTAAGTGTTACCAGTTTATTCCAATCAAGATGGCTTCAGGTGTGCCATACTTTTGTCATAAGTAAGGCTGTTAGCACTCTAGTTGTTCTTTAGAACACACTGGGAAGCTGCAGTAGAACACAAAGGAATCAACTGACAGTCTCTGCCCTTGTTGGATATACATGTTTTACTGAGAATGTCAGACTTCATTCTCACATGACTGAGAAAGATAATGTGAATTTACAGAAAATATGCTCTCATTTTAGCTTCTGGAGCACCTTCCAAAACTGTATGGGACAAGCATGTGAAAATAGTTTTCTCTCAAACATGATTCATGATATCCCAGCAGAAGGTTTTTCACAGGGTAAAATCACCTTAGAACACACCACAATTCCTGAAATTAGTATGGTACCATCAACAAATGAATTCTAATGTGACTAAAGTCTGTTATCACCCTTTATAGTTCTCCTTTTGGTAACCCTCAAAATCTTCGATTCACTACAATGCATTTCAATGGGGTACTATCCTTTATATTGGTCCCAAGATGGCTGCCAGCAATTCCAGGATGAAGTGCTGACAGCCAATCAGATCTCACGATGACATGTGTGGTTAGGCTCCGCCCAGATATATATGTGTTTTTACTTTTGATTTTCTCAGCAACTT
Source organism: Calotriton arnoldi (assembly GCA_963921515.1). NCBI lineage: Eukaryota > Metazoa > Chordata > Amphibia > Caudata > Salamandridae > Calotriton > Calotriton arnoldi. The sequence goes on from CAWUFW010016575.1 coordinate 138,442, forward strand.
CTGAACGGTTTTACACCATTTAACAAAAGGGTTCTTTCTGAACCAAGAACTACCTCTTTGCCAAATTTGGTGTAATTCCGTTCAGCAGTTCGGGCTGTAGCCGTGTCTAAAGTTTCCTATGGGAAAATGAATGGGGAAAACACGTTTTGGGACCCCCCTTTTTCTCGGCCCCCGCTTGACAAATCACCCTGAGACTTTCAGGGTAGGAGCGGACCGGAGCGGGCCATAAAGTTTGAAAATTTCGCAAAGATTCGTCAACCGACGCAAGAGTTATTTCAAATAGAATGTCGCGGATTTCCTATGGAAAATAGGTCCTAACTATAACTATCTACTGGCGACCGCCAGTAGATAATATATATATATATATATATATATATATATATATATATATATATATTACTTTGCAAACTAACCCGAACTGCTGCTGTTGGTGGCAGTTACATTGATTTTCACTCAATGCTAGGTACAAGATGGCTGCCAACACTTCCTGGTTTGAAGGGTTGGCAGCCAATTAGAGCCAAGGTTATGCTGGGGGGGGGGGGGTTAGGCTCCGCACAGATATTGAAAGTTTTCTTTTTTTTTTTTTTCTTTCTCAGGAACTACTGAACAGATTTACATATTTTAAAAAAAGGGCTTTTCTGAACCAAGACCTACCTTTTTGCCAAATTTTGTGTAATTCCGTTCAGCAGTTCGGGATGTAGCTTTGTCTAAAGTTTCCTATGGAAATTAACATAGGGAAAACGCGTTTTGGGACCCCCCTTTTTTCTCAGCCCCCGCTTGACGAATCACCCCAAAACTTTCAAGACAGGAGCTGACCGGAGCTGATCACTAGTTTTGAAAATTTCATGAAGATTCGTCAACAGGCGCCAAAGTTATTGGGAAAAGAAAAAACGCTTTTCCTATGGAAACTAGGTCCTAACTATAACTACCTACTGGCGACCCCCAGTAGGATATTAGGAGATATATATATATATATATAAGGCTGACAAAGACACTCCTTAGCACCACGGACTAACTGCATGCTGGGACTTGTAGTCTCTGAACACTGAACAGCGTGAGTATCCTTGATGTAATGTGAGTCAGGTGTGCCCTACACTACTTTAGGAGAATGGGCTCACACAGAGTGAATTGAAACCCCAGATCACCCGAGGCATTTGAAAAAGGCAGTCGCCGAAACGCGTCATGCCGGGTTATTGAAATAAACGGAGTCTTCAAAGTCCCGCCGTGTCCCCTTGTCTACTTTTACGGAAGGAGATTTGTTTTGCATATTTGGCGTGCTGCCACTGACACGCAAAGGGGACCTTTCCGCAAGCATCCAAGGTATCAATGGCAACTCACCTGGATCGCCGCCCGTCCCCAGGAAGCAGTGAACCTGTTGTCAATGACAGACCATAACGTATGGAGAGAATGCAGTTACTTGAACCAGCGCCTCCAGGCACACTGCCAGCGGGGAAGAGAACGGTTGGAAGTGAGGGCGGAGAAACCGTCTATTGTCCAGCACTGTGTCAAGGTTTCAGCCTGAACCACATTATTCAGCCTCACTTGGAGTATGCAACAACAAGGCTGACAAAGACACTCCTTAGCACCACGGACTAACTGCATGCTGGGACTTGCAGTCTCTGAACAGCGTGAGTGTCCTTGATGTAATGTGAGTCAGGTGTGCCCTACACTACTTTAGGAGAATGGGCTCACACATAGTGAATTGAAACCCCAGATCACCCGAGGCATTTGAAAAAGGCAGTCGCCAAAACACATCATGCCGGGTTTTTGAAATAAACGGAGTCTTCAAAGCCCTGCCGTGTCCCCTTGTCTACTTTTACGGAAGGAGATTTGCTTTGTATATGTATGTATATATATATATATATATTCACTGAAAAAACCATAGGTTTCAGGGGCGTTATAGTTAGTTGGACATTTCACTCGTACAAAACCATAGAAATTTCCCCGTTATAGTTAGTTCAGCTAACTATAACTTGCGCGCTCCGCAATGCACTGCTGATGACGTCACATATTACATCACTCATGACATGGTCAGTGACATCACTCATGACATCACTGATGACATCTCAAATGACATCACTGATGACATCACTGATGACATCATCCTTGTGATAGAGTGGCAGACCTCCTCTCACCCTAATATAACCTTTGATACACACACTCAAAAATACAAACTAACATTTTCAAAACAATGGACATACCAATACCAGTTACAACACACCTATTCAGTAATTCCAAGATCTACACACACATCCACTCATTCACCAACAGTCCCTATACAGTCACTCATACATGTACTCACTCATCATATGTACTCATACACCTATACATCCTGTTACACACCGCCACTCATCCATAGAGTTACTCACACACATAGTCACACATGCAAACAAAGTATCAAACATCCATTTACTTGCATATACAGTTATACACACACTACCACACTTACTTCTACAGAAACTTACACATACTTACTCTCTTAAACAATCACTTATAGAAACACCTACTTATTTGTACAGGAACTCTTCCAATCTCTCACTCTCACATATACTCACTTATATACACCAATACTCACATATACTAGTTTAAAACATATGTAGTTACTCATAAAGACACTATTGAGACAGTCATTCACTCACTAACACACCCATACACATACTCATCCACCTATACAGTCCTGCACACATGCTGTCTTCAACACATACAAACAGTGAGTCACTCATTCATGCATCTATGCACTAAGTAATACCCCCACCAAACCATACAGACACTCAGACGCTCATACTGATACTCAAAAAACCAACTAATAACCCATATAGACACTCATGTAGCTACTCACCAACCCATGCAGCCACTTATACACAAAGTGAGAGACTGATACAGATATTTTCATATTTAAACATTACTCACTAACCCATGTATTCACTAAGATACACTTACTCAGTTATACAATCAATTTTACAAAACAAAATCATCCATTTAGACACTTATATACCCATTTATTCTTCCATCGACCTTGAGATATACATATATAAAACATATTTAATTTTCAGAAAAACAGACATTCACTGGATGATGTCATCAGTGATGTCATCAGTGATGTCATTTGAGATGTCATGAGTGATGTCATGAGTGATGTCATGAGTGATGTCATGAGTGATGTCACTGACCATGTCATGAGTGATGTAATATGTGACGTCATCAGCAGTGCATTGCGGGCGCGCGAGTTATAGTTAGCTGAACTAACTATAACGGGGAAATTTCTATGGTTTTGTACGAGTGAAATGTCCAACTAACTATAACGCCCCTGAAACCTATGGTTTTTTCAGTGAATTTCTAAGGTTTTTTAAATGCTAATTTCTAACTATAACGTGCCTGAAACCTATGGTTTTTTCAGTGAATTTCTAAGGTTTTTTAAATGCTAATTTCTAACTATAACGTGCCTGAAACCTATGGTTTTTGCAGTGAATATATATATATTTATTATACTATGTATACATGTGAAAATGTCTCAGTCCCCTGTTTGCCTCGGTGGCACGGAAAAAATGGGTGGAACTGACGTCAGCACGCCGACGAGGTTCTCTTATGGCTCCGATGACGTCATACGGTGTCGCGAGCGGAGCCGTGCTATTATGACGTCCTCGTTGACGTGGGAGAGCTAGGAAAGAATTTCCGTGGAATGCTGGTGCAGGGGATATTCACCTAAGTGTTCAGGCTAGTCCATTGGGAGCAACTGTTTATGTTGCCACTCCAGAAACCGAAACCAGTGATCCGAGGGCAGAGGCCCTGCAGATGGCACACGAGGTGGGGTGCCCAGTCGTGTGCACCGGCGGGGCAGCGAAGTGACAAGCACCACAACCCACAAAAAAGGTAACGAGGGCACTGAATAACACAGGATCTTCTCTTTGTATCTGGCAGGAACAACGAAGTTAAAATGCCCTAGTACCAAAATGTAGAATTAGTGCTACAACGGTCTTCAAGAGGACCTGCGATGCCGCTTCTGCCTCCCGTACCCTGGAGGTGGCACATGGGTCACGCGGTACGGTCATACTGCGGTGGGACGCACACTCGTTGACCTCTCATGGCACTGCTCCACACTTCAGGGAGGACGCTTTCCATTAGCTATGTTTTCTGATGACATGTCGCGCCGGCCCCGTCCAACAACAGAACTCCTTTAGATCCAAACAGACTCTTCCACTCTCTCACCGGAAGTGAAACCAGGCCACGCGGACACTTTCACAATACAACAGCCGGGAATGCACTTTTCGGTAAAAAAAACACATTCCTTCCTCCTAATTAATCAAATAAACGTCTCACTGAAGAACAGGGGCCAGCTTCGATCGGTAAACTGCCGTTACAATGACTTTTTACTTTGCGATACCATTACAACGCATGCATTACCACGCATGCGTTGTACATCACGAAGTCATTACTACGCATTTTTTTAGAACGCATGGTCATTTACCACGCATGCCTTTACAATGAATTTTGTTGTAAAGGTATGTATGGTAAATGTTCCAAATCACAAAGAAGAGACAAGGGTATAAGCCTTCTCTGACTCCCCTACCGTCACTGAAATCTCACACAACAGAGAAGGACTAAACACAACGAAACTTGCCGGAGGTACTGAACTCCACAAAACCTCCTACATACACCGACCACTAGTCATTATTACAAAGACAACAAGAAACAGGGAAAGACAAAAAATGTCTTAATACTGCCCTCACACACTTTGCAGTGTCATGCTTCATCATAGGGCCGCATCAAACACCCAGGTGCAGACCAACACGCTGAGTGGAGCGCAAATAATCTTTTGTGTGAATGAAGATTAGTGGTGAAGACACAGTATATATAAAAGAACATATACGACAATGACAAACATAGGAAGGAATATTCCTTCAGAATGGGACCAAACAGTGCAGACACATATAATTAAAACTACCTAAAGGGCAACCATAATCATTCTTTATTCCTGTCACCCCTTGGTAGGATTAAAAATAGAATAATAGGGTATTCCGGGAGGTAAAAGCCCCTATACCCCTGCTGCGAATACCAACATGTTTCTGCCAATTCTATGTGTCCAACAGGATCACTCTGGCATTCATCAGGGTGTTGGTCCCTTGTTTTTTGTTGCAGACCCAAATAGGGTATTTATTACCTTCAATACTTAGACGGACAATATCCGCTATTGCTTCACTCTGGGGTAATTTCCAAGAGGACTCCTTTTCTGTGGAAGAATATTGACGTTAAATTAATATTCTACCGACCCTGTACTTATTCCCTTAAAACATCTAAACTTCACTCCAATTGGTTCAACTGCAATTTGTCATAAAAACCAGCCTTCGTTTACATATTCAAACAGTGATCCACCCTTGTGAGCACACTCTTACACCTTCTCATATCCTTGTGACTATTACAACCACCGGCTAAATGATATGAGAAGGTGTAAGGATGTGCTCACAAGGTGGATCACTGTTTGAATATGTAAACGAAGGCTGGTTTTTATGACAAATTGCAGTTGAACCAATTGGAGTGAAGTTTAGATGTTTTAAGGGAATAAGTACAGGGTCGGTAGAATATTAATTTAACGTCAATATTCTTCCACAGAAAAGGAGTCCTCTTGGAAATTACCCCAGAGTGAAGCAATAGCGGATATTGTCCGTCTAAGTATTGAAGGTAATAAATACCCTATTTGGGTCTGCAACAAAAACAAGGGACCAACACCCTGATGAATGCCAGAGTGATCCTGTTGGACACATAGAATTGGCAGAAACATGTTGGTATTCGCAGCAGGAGTATAGAGGCTTTACCTCCCGGAATACCCTATTATTCTATTTTTAATCCTACCAAGGTGACAGGAATAAAGAATGATTATGGTTGCCCTTTAGGTAGTTTTAATTATATGTGTCTGCACTGTTTGGTCCCATTCTGAAGGGAATATTCCTTCCTATGTTTGTCATTGTCGTATATGTTCTTTTATATATACTGTGTCTTCACCACTAATCTTCATTCACACAAAAGATTATTTGCGCTCCACTCAGCGTGTTGGTCTGCACCTGGGTGTTTGATGCGACCCTATGATGAAGCATGACACTGCAAAGTGTGTGAGGGCAGTATTAAGACATTTTTTGTCTTTCCCTGTTTCTTGTTGTCTTTGTAATAATGACTAGTGGTCGGTGTATGTAGGAGGTTTTGTGGAGTTCAGTACCTCCGGCAAGTTTCGTTGTGTTTAGTCCTTCTCTGTTGTGTGAGATTTCAGTGACGGTAGAGGAGTCAGAGAAGGCTTATACCCTTGTCTCTTCTTTGTGATTTGGAGTATTAGCACGGCCGCTGAGCCGTAGAGACGTAAGTGGGCATTTCCCGATATCATTCCTTTTTCCTTTAGAATTTGAGGGGATTCCAATCAGTATAACTGATGGAGGAACAAGGCCTCGCCTATGGGGAGGAGGCAGCAGCCAGAATTTTAGCATATCCGTCCCTTCTTGGTGACACCACACTCACACAGGCACTTACACAGGTTGAGGGGTGGGATTCTCTAACAGAGTTAAAAAGGACACAGGTAAAAACTATTCTGCATGGAGCCATTCTTACGGAGTATCTTAGAGCTAACTCAGCCCCAGGGGTCTCCTGGTGGTGAACGAACCGTTAATCTTTTTGGAGGATGCCTCCTTCCGAAAGAATTGGTCGTTGATCGCGTGGAGATGTTCAAGAGACTGGCTGATTTTAATCATTGATACGGCTAAGAAAATCTCAGATGATTTACTGGTTAAGATCCAGATAAGTGAGGATAATTTGAAGACTCAGATTCATATCTCTGTTTTTAAAAAGAAACTGGAAGAGACAAATAAAACTGTGAATGAGTATAAGGAGTACTTAGTGAACTCCAAAGTCAATAAACTACAAAAGGATTTAAAGAAGTTTGCCAGGGAAAAAGTGTACCCTTATGTCAATGATGATTATGTCAAAATGAAGGAGAATCAAAACACCCAAAAAAAAACGGCACGGGCACACACTGATACTTCTAGTTCAGGGAGTGATAGCAGTGATTCAGATTATAGGCCCAGATACAGAGGGAGAGGTTGGTCTAGGGGTTACACGCGCCCGTACCACCCAGGACCACAAATGGGATTTGGTTGGCCCCCAATGTATCCACCTATGGGCCCTCCACAATTCTTCCCCAATGAATACCCACCTTTTTTAGAGAGAGACAGAGGCAGGGGGAGAGGGAGACAGAAAACACAGAAAACACAGAGACCACAACAAGTACAATGGGAGGATGTCAACCAGCGAGTAACACGCAGTATGGCACGGGATGTGGAACCAAGCACCAGCGGGGAACACATTTAGTGATGAACTTGAGTGGCAGGACATTAACGGAAACTCAGGAGATGGTGTTGTCCAAGGGCCTGGGCTTTGTTCCTACAAACCAGCTCGATTCGTTTAAACTAAAATGTGAATTGGCTGGTTTTTTCCGAAGTGTTCGCCTCAAAGTATTTTTTGAAGGCAAAGAGATGGCGATTAAAGAGGGTGACACTGGACTGAGAAATAAATCGACTTTTGTTCCATCCTTGGGTCAGTTACCACCCGAGGTAGGAGTCTTTGAGCAGGCAGTTCTGAGGGAGGTGGAAATTATGGAGACATCTAACAATGACAAGCCTTTTTCAATCTATCCAAAGCTGAAATGCAAGCTTTGAATGAACTGAGGGATGATTTAACTATAATCATAAAACCCGCCGATAAAGGCGGAGCTATTGTGATCCAGGATAAAGACACCTATAATATTGAGTGTCTGCGTCTTTTGAATGATAGAAGGAATTATCAGATCTTGGATCATTATCAGAGGAGCTGAGGATATTGATCGATACTTTTGTGGAAGAAGCAACTGTGAATGAATGGATTAGCCTAAAGGAGGCGGCGTTCCTTTGTAAGCAACAACCTATAGTGCCGTATTTTTATACTTTGCCTAAGGTGCATAAATCCACGCGTCCCCCGCCTGGACGTCCTATTGTGTCAGGGACTAATTCTATCTTGGAACCATTGTCCAAGTTTTGTGACAATTACTTGCGCCCTTTAGTTCAGAAGATGCCAGCATACCTCAAAGACACTTGTGAGGTTCTTAACCTCATAAAAGATTTAGAATTCGATCCTGAAAATGACCTAATGATCGGGCTCGATATAGAGTCACTTTATACCAATATTCCCCAACTTGAAACCTTAAGGGTGATTGAAAACATTCTCTTTGCGGATCAGTGGGATTACCAGACCCCCCGTGCATTTATTCTTTGCCTTCTTGAATTATCACTAACGAAGAACTTTTTCAAATTTGAAGAGCAATTTTATCTACAAACTCATGGAACGTCCATGGGGAGTTCCTGTGCCCCAAGTTTAGCATGTTTGTATGTTTCACAATTTGAAGAAGAAACAATTCTTACACAGACAAACCCTTATTATGAGCACATTAGGGTTTGGCGTAGGTTCATAGATGATGTGTTTATCATCTGGAGAGGGAGCAAGAGCACGGCCGAAATCTTTCTTGAGTGGCTGAATCAAAAAAATCCCTTCTTGTTCTTTACAGGAACCATGACAAATGAATCTTTGCCCTTTTTGGATTTGAATATAAAAGCTGAAAATGGAGTTCTGATCAGCAATGTGTTTCATAAACCCACTGATAGGAATAATCTCCTGTCTTTTCGCAGTTTTCATCCTCGTTCCCTTAAGGAAAATCTTCCGTATGGGCAATTCCTGCGTCTCCGCAGGAATTGTTCCAAGATGGAGGATTATAGAAAGGAGGCTAAGGATTTGAGCGAGAAGCTTTTGTATAGAGATTATCCTGAACATGTCATCAAAAAGGCCCAGAAACGAGCAAGAAATTGCAATAGGGAGGCATTACTGGAGACGAATGAGAAAGAAATCACTGACAGAAGTATTTGTGTGACTACTTATAATACAGCGTCAAACCATTTGAAGAAGATAATAAACAAGAACTGGCGTATTTTGAATGCCAATGGGTTAGACCAACCGATACCACTCTTTTCGTTTAAGAAAAGTGCTAGCATTAAAGACATTATTGTCAACACACGCCCACGGACCTTGATCAATCCCCCTAATGTACTGAACCAGGTTCAGCTCTTGCCACCGGTAAAAGGACACTATGCATGTGGGTACTGTAGAGCTTGCCCCTTGTCCATTAATGGGAAAAGCATTGACATCGGGTTGAATTGTCCCTGGGAACAGCGAAAACACACAACATGCAATACAGACAATGTGATCTATCTAATAAGATGCCCATGTATGATGCAGTATGTCGGTATGACGACTCGGAGAGTAAAAATCCGCATACTTGAACATATGAGCACTATAAGATGTGGGAAGAGTAATACTAAACTTACCGCCCATTTTCTTGAAAAAAATCATACCGAACAAGAGTTGAGGTGGACAATTTTAGACAAACCCTTTATCCCACCCAACACAGTAGATGTTTCGAGCTTTCTCTTAGTTAGAGAACAACGTTGGGTAGATAGGTTGAAAAGCAGTACCAGGAGCTTGAATGATTGCATACCCTGGTTTCAACTATATGGAGTTACAAATAAATAAGTACGTATTGTTGTGAGATTGTTGGACAGGGCAGTGTTGCAATTAGGGAGACATGATTTGATGCAATACCCATCAATTTGCTAACAGAATATCTTCTTAGTTTTGTGGGGTAGTATCCATTCCTCTATAGGTTGGATTAAGACGTATGATCTCCATTTTAAAAAAAATTGTCGTCATCAGTTGTTGCTGCATTTTGGGAATTGATTTGTATTTCTGAGTTAATTCCCGATGTACGATTGAATTTATTGTATGATGAAGCTTACAGTCTTAAGATGGCCCCCGACTTGCAGGATAGTAGGAGAGAGAGTCCTTCTTTTGTTTTCCCTGATTTGGGATTCGGAGAGGTAGGACGTGATGACGCACGCACTACGAACAAGGGGCGGGTCATGCACCCGGATGTGTCAGAGATTTCCCGTTTGCAATAAAAACCACTAGTGGCGGTTGTAAAGTATCGACGGAGGACCGATGTGAGGCATTGACCCGGAGTGGTTCTTTGGAGTAGTAAGTGGGTGTTTAGGAGGGGTCTTTCAGTAATGGGCGGTTGTTTTCTGACTATGCAGAGAGCATTGGCCATGTGATCTCTTCCTATTTTTCTACAGAGTGTGACGATAAGACCACGGTCCCACAGAGGTCCCGGGTTCAGAGTAATCCTTGTGAACTCGTGTAAGCTTATTTATCATCATTTTTGAAGTTGTGCACACGGATGTATTAGAGATTGGGCTCCGAGGAGAGAACCGGTAAACTATGGAGAGGGTGTGTGCACGATTTAGCCGGTGGTTGTAATAGTCACAAGGATATGAGAAGGTGTAAGGGTGTGCTCACAAGGGGTGGATCACTGTTTGAATATGTAAACGAAGGCTGTTTTTTATGACAAATTGCAGTTGAACCAATTGGAGTGAAGTTTAGATGTTTTAAGGGAATAAGTACAGGGTCGGTAGAATATTAATTTAACGTCAATATTCTTCCACAGAAAAGGAGTCCTCTTGGAAATTACCCCAGAGTGAAGCAATAGCGGATATTGTCCGTCTAAGTATTGAAGGTAATAAATACCCTATTTGGGTCTGCAACAAAAAAACAAGGGACCAACACCCTGATGAATGCCAGAGTGATCCTGTTGGACACATAGAATTGGCAGAAACATGTTGGTATTCGCAGCAGGGGTATAGGGGCTTTTACCTCCCCGGAATACCCTATTATTCTATTTTTAATCCTACCAAGGGGTGACAGGAATAAAGAATGATTATGGTTGCCCTTTAGGTAGTTTTAATTATATGTGTCTGCACTGTTTGGTCCCGTTCTGAAGGGAATATTCCTTCCTATGTTTGTCATTGTCGTATATGTTCTTTTATATATACTGTGTCTTCACCACTAATCTTCATTCACACAAAAGATTATTTGCGCTCCACTCAGCGTGTTGGTCTGCACTTGGGTGTTTGATGCGGCCCTATGATGAAGCACGACACTGCAAAGTGTGTGAGGGCAGTATTAAGACATTTTTTGTCTTTCCCTGTTTCTTGTTGTCTTTGTAATAATGACTAGTGGTCGGTGTATGTAGGAGGTTTTGTGGAGTTCAGTACCTCCGGCAAGTTTCGTTGTGTTTAGTCCTTCTCTGTTGTGTGAGATTCCATGTATGGTAAATGACCATGCATTCTAAAAAACATGTAGACGATCCATGTCGTTGTAAGGAAACAGAGGCTGTTCCGTTTCCTCACAACGACGTGCACCGCCCCTCAGAGACGACGTGAAGCAGGATCCACGAGGAGAGAGGAACCACGAGGAGTGAGAGGTAAGGGGGATTGGGCATGGGGTGGGGGTTTCTTTTCTAGGGTTTAGGGTAGTGCAGTGGTGTTTGGGTGGTGTAGGGGGTCGTGCTGGGGGTAGTGTTTTAGGGTTTAGGGTAGTGCAGTGGTGTTTGGGTAGTGTAGGGGGTCGTGCTGGGGGTAGTGTTTTAGGCTTTAGGGTAGTGCAGTGGTGTATGGGTAGTGTAGGGGGTCATGCTGGGTTAGTGTTTTAGGGTTTAGGGTAGTGCAGTGGTGTTTGAGTAGTGTAGGGGGTCATGCTGGTGGTAGTGTTTTAGGGTTTAGGGTAGTGCAGTGGTGTTTGTGTAGTGTAGGGGGTCATGCTGGGGTAGTGTTGTATGGTTTAGGGTAGTGCAGTGGTGTTTGGGTAGTGTAGGGGGTCATGCTGGGGTAGATTTAGGGTTTAGGGTAGTGCAGTGGTGTTTGGGTAGTGTAGGGAGTCGTGCTGGGGTAGTGTTTTAGGGTTTAGGGTAGTGCAGTGGTGTTTGTGTAGTGTAGGGGGTTGTGCTGGGGGTAGTGTTTTAGGGTTTATGTTAGTGCAGTGGTGTTTGGGTAGTGTAGGGGGTAGTGCTGGGGTAGTGTTTTAGGGTTTAGGGTAGTGCAGTGGTGTTTGTGTAGTGTAGGGGGTAGTGCTGGGGGTAGTGTTTTAAGGTTTAGGGTAGTGCAGTGGTGTTTGGGTAGTGTAGGGGTTCATGCTGGGGGTAGTGTTTTAGGGTTTAGGGTATGGCAGTGGTGTTTGGGTAGTGTAGGGGGTCGTGCTGGGGGTCAATTTAGGGTTTAGGGTAGTGCAGTGGTGTTTGTGTTGTGAGGGGTCGTGCTGGGGGTAGTGTTTTAGGGTTTAGAGTAATGCAGTGGTGTTTGTATAGTGTAGGGGATTTAGGGTAGTGCAGTGGTGTTTGTGTAGTGTAGGGGTTCATGCTGGGGGTTGTGTTTTAGGGTTTAGGGTAGGGCAGTGGTGTTTGTGTAGTGTAGGGGTAGTGTTTTAGGGTTTAGGGTAGTGCAGTGGTGTTTGTGTAGTGTAGGGGGTCATGCTGTGGGTAGTGTTTTAGGGTTTAGGGTAGTGCAGTTGTGTTTGTGTAGTGTACGGGGTCGTGTTTTAGGGTATAGGGTAGTGCAGTGGTGTTTGGGTAGTGTAGGGGGTCATGCTGGGGTTAGTGTTTAGGGTTTAGGGTAGTGCAGTGGTGTTTGGGTCGTGCTGGGGGTAGTGTTTTAGGGTTTAGGGTAGGGCAGTGGTGTTTGTGTGGTGTGGGAGGTCATGCTGGGGGTAGATTTAGGGTTTAGGGTAGTGCAATGGTGTTTGTGTAGTGTAGGGGGTAGTGTTTTAGGGTTTAGGGTAGTGCAGTGGTGTTTGTGTACTGTAGGGGGTCGTGCTGGGTTCTAGTGTTTTAGGGTTTAGGGTAGTGCAGTGGTATTTGTGTAGTGTAGGGGGTAGATTTAGAGTTTAGGGTAGTGCAGTGGTGTTTGGGTAGTGTAGGGGGTCGTGCTGGGGGTAGTGTTTTTGAGTTTAGGGTAGTGCAGTTATGTTTGGGTAGTGAAGGGGGTCGTGCTGGGGGTAGTGGTTTAGGGTTTAGGGTAGTGCAGTGGTGTTTGGGTAGTGTAGGGGTCAACCAACATGAATTTGTCCTTGTGTGATGTAACCAATGCTCATGTAAAGCACTCCAATACCTGACCAGTCTGCACTATATAAAACTGTAAAAAAACAAAAAATAAAAAGTGTTTTGCACACTTCTGTCATTGGGCTATATGTGGGCTACCTCTGGGTGATATTTGTGCTACATTTGGGCTCTTTTTTCTCTGGTGGCCATCTTGGGAGACTTATTTGTTATGAAGTTTCCTAATTTCCTCATTTACTACAGTCTCCTCAGTAGGAAATGCTTTCAGTTTTTTACTTTGATTCCATCAAGAAGGCATTCAGATGTGTCACACATTTGCCATAAATTCAGAATGTTAGCACTCTAGTTGTTCATTAGATCACTGTAGTAAAGCTACTGCTCACCAAGGAGTTAACTGGAAGTCTACTGCTGGTATTGAAAGTGATTGTTTCAGTCTGCATGTCAGAATTTTCTAATGAAATAGTAGAGGATTTGAGATCTCACTTAAAACATGCCCTAAATTTTCTTTTTGCAGCACTAACCATAATTTCTATGGCAAAATGAACACCCTCATTTTGTTCCTTTTTAAATTAAATGTTTTAAGTGTTACCTGTTTATTCCAATCAAGATGGCTTCAGGTGTGCCATACTTTTGTCATAAGTAAGACTGTTAGCGCTCTAGTTGTTCTTTAGAACACTCTGGGAAGCTGCAGTAGAAGACAAAGGCATCAACTGGCAGGCTGCTCCTGTTGAAATATAACAGGAAGATATTTGAGATCTCACTTAAAACATGTCCTAATTTTTCTTTCCAGAGCACTAACCATAATTTCTATAACAAGATGAACCCCATCATTTTGTTCCTTTTTAAATTAAATGTTTTAAGTGTTACCAGTTTATTCCAATCAAGATGGCTTCAGGTGTGCCATACTTTTGTCATAAGTAAGACCCCCTACACTGCCCGAACACCACTGCACTACCCTAAACCCTGAAACACTACCCCTAGCACGACCCCCTACACTGCCCGAACACCACTGCACTGCCCTAAACCCTGAAACACCACCCCCTTCACGACCCCCTACACTGCCCGAACACCACTGCACTGCCCTAAACCCTGAACCACCACCCCCAGCACGACCCCCTACACTGCCCGAACACCACTGCACTGCCCTAAACCCTGAAACACTACCCCCAGCAAGACCCCCTACACTGCCCGAACACCACTGCACTGCCCTAAACCCTGAAACATCACCCCCAGCAAGACCCCCTACACTGCCCGAACACCACTGCCCTAAACCCTGAAACACCACCCCCAGCACGACCCCCTACACTGCCCGAACACCACTGCACTGCCCTAAACCCTGAAACACGACCCCCAGCACGACCCCCTACACTGCCCGAACACCACTGCTCTGTCCAAAACCCTAAAACACCAGCCCCAGCACGACCCCCTACACTGCCCGAACACCACTGCACTGCCCTAAACCTTGAAACACAAGCCCCAGCACGACCCCTACACTGCCCAAACACCACTGCACTACCCTAAACCCTGAAACACCACCCCCAGCACGACCCCTACACTGCCCGAGCACCACTGCACTGCCCTAAACCCTGAAACACCAGCCCCAGCACGACCCCCTACACTGCCTGAACACCACTGCACTGCCCTAAACCCTGAAACACCAGCCCCAGCACGACCCCCTACACTGCCTGAACACCACTGCACTGCCCTAAACCTTGAAACACCACCCCCAGCACGATCCCCTACACTGCCTGAACACCACTGCACTGCCTAAACCCTGAAACACCACCCCGAGCACGACCCCCTACACTGCCCGAACACCACTGCACTGCCCTAATCCCTGAAACACTACCCCCTGCACGACCCCCTACACTGCCCGAACACTACTGCACTGCCCTAAACCCTGAAACACCATCCCCAGCACAACCCCCTACACTGCACGAACACCACTGCACTGCCCTAAACCCTGAAACACTACCCCCAGCAAGACCCCCTACACTGCCCGAACACCACTGCACTGCCCTAAACCCTGAAACATCACCCCCAGCAAGACCCCCTACACTGCCCGAACACCACTGCCCTAAACCCTGAAACAACACCCCTGCACGACCCCCTACACTGCCCGAACACCACTGCACTGCCCTAAACCCTGAAACACCACCCCCAGCAAGACCCCTACACTGCCCGAACACCACTGCACTGCCCTAAACCCTGAAACACCACCCCCTGCACGACCCCTACACTGCGCGAACACCACTGCACTGCCCTAAACCCTGAAACACCACCCCCAGCAAGACCCCCTACACTGCCCGAACACCACTGCACTGCCCTAAACCCTAAAACACTACCCACAGCACGACCCTCTTCACTACCTAAACACAACTGCACAATTTGTTACAGGCGTTGCAACGCAGGCCTGTGGTGCTTACTGGAAGTACCTGGTGGGCTAGTTGGGCCCCAGGGACCCTCAGAATTCAAGGTGACCTAATCCCCCAACTTAAAACGCTCCACGGGGCGCATTTGCACAGTGGTGAAGGGAGGGGGCGGGGCCTCAGGTGACATGTGCGCAAACACGCCCTGTGGTGCGTTTTAAGTTGGGGAATTAATTCCCTTTGAATCCTGAGGGAGCCTGGGGGCCAACTAGCCCACCAGGTACCTTCAGTAAGCACAACAGAGGGCGCACACGGGGCGCACACGGGGCGCGTTTGCACACATGTCACCTCAGGCCCCCCCTCCCTTCACCACTGTGCAAACGCGCCCTGTAGCACGTTTTAAGAGGTAGTTTTAATCCCCCTGCCCTATTATGTACTAGGGACTTGCTGAGGAGGTCATGCTAATCACAGGGGTGCCCCAACGCATAGTGTTCCCTAGTGTATGTAGGTGTTTTCACTGTATTCTAAGTGTCTTTTAGCATAGCACTGGCTCTGGTTAGTCAGAGTCAGTTACCACCAGTACCCGTCTGAAAAAGTTGTGGGCACAGGATGATTTTGCAACAAGGCCTCTTTCTGCTCCTCTGTTGGTTGTTTCTGCACATCTTTTGCTTCTTTCTGTGCGTTTTTTCTTCTTTCTTCACATGTCCTACCTCTGTAGGCATAGTTAGAAACTAGCATTTAAAAAACCTTTGAAATTCACTTAAAAAATCATAGGTTTCAGGCACGTTATAGTTAGAAATTAGCATTTAAAAAACCTTTGAAATTCACTGAAAAAACCATAGGTTTCAGGCACGTTATAGTTACAAATTAGCATTTAAAAAACCTTTGAAATTCACTGAAAAAACCATAGGTTTTAGGGACAGTTATAGTTACTTGGACATTGCACTCGTACAAAACCCGTGAAATTCCCCCGTTATAGTTAGTTCAGCTAACTATAACTCGCGCTTCCGCAATGCACTGCTGATGACGTCACATATTACATCACTCATGACATGGTCAGTGACATCACTGATGACATCACTGATGACATCTCAAATGACATCACTGATGACATCATCCAGTGACTGTGTGTTTCTGTAAAGTTTAAATATTTTTAATATATATAGGAAAAGACGTATTGAAGAATGAGTGGGTGTGTAAGTGTCTGTATGGATGATTTAGTAGGTTCGTGACTGACTCTATAAGTGAGTGATTTAACGTATCTTACTGAATGCATGGGTTAGTGACTAAACTGGGTGAATGTCTGTATCCGTCTGTCTGTTGCTGTGTAAGTGGCTGCATGTGTTTGTGAATAGCTACATGAGTGTCTATATGAGTTATTGAATGCTTGTCTGAGTATCTGTATGGGTGCCTGAGTGTTTGTGTGGGAGGGGTGTGTGCAACTCTGTGCATAGATGTGTGAGTGGGTGATTCACTGGGTGGATGGTTTCAAGAGTGCATCTGTGATAGACTGTATGGGTGGGTAAGTGTGTGTAAGAGTGTGTTAGTGAGTGAATGTATGTCCCAGTGGTACATGTGTGAGTAACTACATATGTGAAAGGCAGTATATATGTGTGTTGGAGTATATAAATAGCTATAAGCAAGAGTGAGTGATTGTGATAGTGGCTGTATGGATGAGTGTGTGCTTGTATCAGTGATTGTATAAGAGCGTAACAATGTGCTACTATTTGTATGAGTAAGTGAGCTGGTGTGTGTATAACTGTATAGGTGAGTAAATGGCAGTGTGTTTAATTATTTGCATGACTGACTAGGTGTCTGAGTATCTCTATGGATGAGTGGCGTTGTTTGAGTGTCTATATAGGAGTAAGAGTGCATATGATAGTCCTGTACTGAGTGACCGTAAGTATGAGTGACTGTACGGGTGAGTGAGTGGATGTGTGTGTGTAGACCTAAGAATCAGTGAGTGGGTATGTAGTTATTGGTGTTGGAGTGTCTATGGTTTTGCGAATGGCAGTCTGTAATTTAGAGTGGGTGTATCAAAGATTATATTAGGGTGTGAGGAGGTGCATCAGATTATCACGTGGATGATGTCATCAGTGATGTCATTTGAGATGTCATCAGTGATGTCATCAGTGATGTCACTGACCATGTCATGAGTGATGTAATATGTGACGTCATCAGCAGTGCATTGCGGGGCGCGAGTTATAGTTAGCTGAACTAACTATAACGGGGAATTTCACGGGTTTTGTACGAGTGCAATGTCCAAGTAACTATAACTGTCCCTAAAACCTATGGTTTTTTCAGTGAATTTCAAAGGTTTTTAAATTCTAATTTGTAACTATAACGTGTCTGAAACCTATGGTTTTTTCAGTGAATTTCAAAGGTTTTTAAATGCTAATTTGTAACTATAACGTGTCTGAAACCTATGGTTTTTTCAGTGAAATTCAAAGGTTTTTTAAATGCTAATTTCTAACTATAACGTGCCTGAAACCTACGGTTTTTTCAGTGAATTTCAAAGGTTTTGTAAATGACAATTTTTAAATGTATTAATTGTTATATTAATTTTTTTCATACTGATTTACTACATTTTTAGAAACAATTTTTTTTACAGATTTTATTTTTAAAGTACATTGTAATTACATTATACATTACATTACAAAAATACTTTCTCAGAATGAATTACTTTAGTTTAAATACTTTGCACATAGGCAATAGACTTTTAAGTACAGTAGTTACAGTTGTTGCAATGGGCAACACATTTTCAAACACAATGCAACATTCAGCTCAATGTGAATTTCTAGTTAAATGCAATTAGTTACTTTATGGATTACTTTTCTAACCACAGGACTGGATCCTAGATTCAGTCCTGGTACATCTCCTGTAAACAGTTGAGTAAAAGCGTTTTGGTTACAGTCGTGATTTTTAAGGAATATTATTGTATTTTAAAAGTTGACAGAAACTTTTTCTCATAGAATCACCAATGTTATCCTATGGAAGGAAATTCACTTAGCAGGTAAAAACTGTTATCGTTACTTTTTCTTACTCAGTGTTGGATCCTGGATCCAGCACTGGTGCATCTCCTGTAAACAGTTGAAAGAATGCGTTTAAGTCATACAGGTGATTTTTAAGGAATATTTGTAGTTTGTAAAAATCAACACTTTGAAACTTTTGCTGAAAACCAGACAATGGATTCCTATGGAAGAAAATATAAGTTACTGGTAAGTACGGTTAAAATTACTTTTCAGGATTAGTACTGGGCTGAAAGATGCAGCACTGAGGTCTCTCCTGATAACAGGTGAGTAAATCGGAATTCGTATTTCGGCTGATTTTAGAGGAATATTATAAAGTTCCAAAACTCCACACTTAGAAGAATTTCCAAGTGAAACCAGTCAATGTTAGCCTAAGGAAGGAAATTCAAGTTACTGGTAAGTACGGTTAAAATTACTTTTCAGGACCAGTACTGGGCTGAAAGATACAGCACTGAGGTCTCTCCTTATAACAGGTGAGTAAATCGGAATTCGTATTTCGGCTGATTTTAGAGGAATATTTGTATGTTTCAAAAATCAACACTTAGAAACTTTTTCAGCAAAAAGCAGGCAATGATATCCTATGGAAGGAAATTCAAGTTACTGGTAAGTACGGTTAAAATTACTTTTGAGGATCAGTACTGGGCTGAAAGATGCAGCACTGAGGTCTCTCCTGATAACAGGTGAGTAAATCGGAATTCGTATTTCGGCTGATTTTAGAGGAATATTTTAAAGTTCCAAAACTCCACACTTAGAAGAATTTCCAAGTGAAACCAGTCAATGTTAGCCTATGGAAGGAAATTCAAGTTACTGGTAAGTACGGTTAAAATTACTTTTCAGGACCAGTACTGGGCTGAAAGATACAGCACTGAGGTCTCTCCTTATAACAGGTGAGTAAATCGGAATTCGTATTTCGGCTGATTTTAGAGGAATATTTGTATGTTTCAAAAATCAACACTTAGAAACTTTTTCAGCAAAAAGCAGGCAATGATATCCTATGGAAGGAAATTCAAGTTACTGGTAAGTACGGTTAAAATTACTTTTGAGGATCAGTACTGGGCTGAAAGATGCAGCACTGAGGTCTCTCCTGATAACAGGTGAGTAAATCGGAATTCGTATTTCGGCTGATTTTAGAGGAATATTTTAAAGTTCCAAAACTCCACACTTAGAAGAATTTCCAAGTGAAACCAGTCAATGTTAGCCTATGGAAGGAAATTCAAGTTACTGGTAAGTACGGTTAAAATTACTTTTCAGGACCAGTACTGGGCTGAAAGATACAGCACTGAGGTCTCTCCTGATAACAGGTGAGTAAATCGGAATTCGTATTTCGGATGATTTTAGAAGAATATTTGCACAATGGTGAAGGAGGGGCGGGGCCTGAGGTGACATCTGTGCAAACGCGCCCCGTGGCGCGTTTTAAGTTGGGGGATTAAGTCCCCTTGAATCCTGAGGGTCCCTAGGGGCCAACTAGCCCACCAGGAACCTCCAATATGCGCCAGGGGGCTGCGTTGCAGAGACGTGTAGAGAGGCCACACCCCTTTTTACACCTCTCTGCAACGCAGCTCTGTGGCGCTTTCTGGATGTACCTGTTGGGCTAGTTGGCCCCAGGGACCCTCAGGGTGAAGAGGATTTAATTCCCCATCTTAAAACGCGCCACTGGCCTCTTTGCACACATGTCACCTGAAGCCCCGCCCCCTCCCTTCACCACTGTGCAAACGCGCCCAGTGGCGCGTTTTAAGCTGGGGATTAAGTCCCCTTGAATCCTGAGGGTCCCGGAGTCCAACTAGCCCACCATATACCTCCAAAGCGCCACAGAGCTGCGTTGCAGAGAGGTGTAAAAGGGGTGTGGCCTCTCTACACGTCTCTGCAACGCAGCCCCTGGCGCATATTGGAGGTTCCTGGTGGGCTAGTTGGCCCCCAGGGACCCCCAGTATTCAAGGGGAATTCGTTCCCCCTCTGCAAACGCGCCAGGGCGCGTTTGCAGAGTGGTGAAGGAAGGGCGGGGCCTGCGGGCCCGATCGTTTTTTTTTTTGTTTTTTTTTGTCCCCTGAAGGGGGGCTGTGTGGCCCCCTTCCTTTTTCCTGTTTTTGGGCCCTGGGGACCCCATCCCCCAGGGCCTTACCCCTTTTAAATTTAATTTAAAAAAAAAAACGGGAAGGGGCCGCGTGGCCCCCTTCCCTGGGCCTGTATTGGCCCCGGGGACCCCATCCCCGGGGCATGGCCTTTTTTATTTTCTTGGGAGGGGGCTGCGTGGGCCCCTCCTCAGGCCATTTAAGGCCCCGGGGACCCCATCCCCGGGGCCGGCCTTTCCATTTTTTTTTTTTCTTTTTTTGGGAGGGGGCGCGTGGCCCCTCCTGGGCCACTACTTGCCCCGGGGACCCCATCCCCCGGGGCTGGCCCTCTCCGTTGGGGACTGTGGGGGGTCCCCAATCCCCCACAGTCCCGCCGGCTCCCCACGTCCCTTGGGAGCCGGCATTGCTGTTCCACATGGGGAGCAGCTGACATGCTGCTCCCCATGTGGAAAAGCAATGTGCTTTGGATATTGGAAGAGAGAGCAGGTTTCCCTGCTCTCTCTTCCAATATCCAAAGCAGTTTGCTATGGCAGGACGGGAGCCGCGAGGCTCCCGTCCTGCCATAGCAAACTACAGTGTCCCGGGGGTAGGCACCCCGGGACACTGCAGGAGCCGGCCCTGGGGGGTGGCGGTCCCCAGGGCCATCAAGGGCTCCAGGAGGGGGGCCGCGCGGCCCCCCTCCCTACATCAGCACAGCCCCGGGGAGGTGGTGGTCCCCAGGGCTTCGGGGGTCCAAAACGGACCCCCATTTTAATTTGTTAGTGCCCCGGGGAGGTGGCGGTCCCCGGGGCGTGTGGGGGGCTGGAGCCCCCTCACACAGGTTGTTCAATTAATTTAAAAAAAGCCCCGGGGAGGTGGTGGTCCCGGGGCTGCGGGAGGGCTCAGAGCCCTCCCGCACCATTTTAAAAAAGCCCCGGGGGTGGCGGTCCCCGGGGCTTGGGGGGCCCTTTGAGGCCCCCCACACATAAAATTAAACCCCCCACCATGCCCCCGGGACTTGGGCCACCCGGGGGCAAAATACAATCGACCGCGCTTCGATTTTTTTTTTTTTCGGCAGGATTCGAGCACATCCTGCCGATTTTTTTTTTTAAAAATTATTCTTTTTTTGCCCAGGGGGTCCTTGTGGGACCCCCTGAGCAAACCTAGGGGGTCAGGGTGTTTCTACCCTGCCCCCTTTGTGCGCTTTGCGCACTTGTTTCTGTCCCTCGGTTCTACCGAGGGACAAAATGGCTGCCAACATTTCCTGAATCGGAATGTTGACAGCCAATTAACATGCAGCTCGTGAACGGGACGGTGCGCGCAGGGTGCGCTGAGGGTACGCGGACCCTACTCGGCCATAGATATCACTATCTTTTTTACTTTTCATTTTCTCAGCAACTACTGAACGGATTTACACCATTTAACAAAAAGGGTTCTTTCTGAACCAAGAACTACCTCTTTGCCAAATTTGGTGTAATTCCGTTCAGCAGTTCGGGCTGTAGCCGTGTCTAAAGTTTCCTATGGAAAAATGCATGGGGAAAACGCGTTTTGGGACCCCCCTTTTTTCTCGGCCCCCCGAGACTTTCAGGGTAGGAGCGGACCGGAGCGGGCCACAAAGTTTGAAAATTTCGTGAAGATACGTCAACCGGCAAGAGAGTTATTTCAAATAGAATGTCGCGGATTTCCTATGGATAATAGGTTGTAACTATAACTATCTACTGGCGACCGCCAGTAGATAATCTATATCAAAAGAATTTCCGAGCCACAACACCGACTTCTTTCCAGGGAGACTTTATTCGTCTGTGCAGCATTTAAAACCACTCAAAGTCCTTACGCGTTTCGGCGGGAGTACCTACCGCCTTGGTCACAGGTGAGTGTAATTATGATGTCATCATCACATGGCCCTTGCGTACAACTACAGGCCCCAGAATGCACCAACACAACTCCTGCTTAACGTGGCTTGGTGACAATGTCATATAGCTTGAATAGCGTATTTCTCAGCCCAATGTCACGTAAATAATATTTCAGGAAAAGTGTCCAAATCAAAGGTGCACAATGTTGAGTGAAATCGCCAAGTGCATATGCTGCCTCACTCCTGATAAATGCCTGGAATGCGGGTTACCAGAGAGGATTCGCACCTCCCTCATCTCCCTTTCACAGTCCGAATACCAATTACCCATGGCAGTCCGATGGCTGGTACGAGGATTGTGCGGATCATGCCCCCCCATGCACACGTAAGGACTTGAGTGGTTTTAAATGCTGTACAGACGAATAAAGTCTCCTGGAAAGAAGTCGGTGTTGTGGCTCGGAAATTCTTTTGGCATTAATCAACAGGATCTCCATTCCTGCTCGCTGAGCCCGCCCTGCAGGGTCGGGGGGGGCCCCCGGTAAAGTTGTAAGAGTTGCTGTTTTGGATATACATATATATATATAGCTATCCATCACCAAATATCTTTATCTATTGGCTTTCATTTCGCTTCTTCTTCCACAGCCCATAGCATTAGGCAGTGGACATTTTACTGGGACATAAATATAGTGACTCAAAAAAGCAGTTTCCGACAATAAATGTAGACGGCATTTGACTTAACGAGTGAATGCTACCATCTAGAATTCTATGCGTCTTTACAAGTGTGCCATAGTAAATCAAAACATTTCTTGAATGCCGTGGTATTCATTCATCGGTGTAAACCAGCATTCCATATTTATTGATCCCACTGCAATCGAGCACACTTTATTACAGCAGCAAGAGTGGAGATGCACATTTTTATACTGAAGCCAGACCCTCAGCTTTGAGACCGACATTTGAAGCAGCTGCATCTAACTCAAGAGGGACATTTAGTGTCAATGTGAATTACTGCAGCTTGTGGCAGACGTGTTAACTATTGCTTCTGACTTGAGAGAGCTGTCCAGTAAAGTTCTGAAGGGCTGCAGTCTTGTTAACGACGTCACACTGTTTCTTCGGACTCAAAAAGGACATCTGGTGACTACTTAAGTTACTGTATCTGTGTAAAAGGCCAGAGCTCTTGGCTTTGCCAATGCTTGTTTAAATAGTAACTGCCTCATGGGATATGAAGGGCGACGTGCATGGTGTCAGTGCGAGGTTTCTTGCAGAAGATGACACATGATGAAAGGCTGGCATGAGGTGATAGTGAGTGCATGAAAGGAGGGTGCATGTGAACATGGATGAAGCTGCTAAGAACATGTGAGCCCTTCAGAGCCTTCTTTGTGGATGGTTCGTGCCCCCTCTGGGGGAGAAACATGTAGAGCTCAAACCCCTCCCCCCCCCCCCCACCTCCTCAGGTGCATGAGAGAGAAAGACTCTGGACTCACCTGAGCTCCCGCAGGCGCCACCGCGGATCCCTCAGCACCTCACACAGCACAGATATGTCTGACTCGGTCTTAGGTGAACTCTCCTCATCCCGCAGGTAACATTCTCTGAGTCTGTGGAAGAAAGAGCAGCCGTGAGCGTCACGGGGTCAGTGCAGGGTCACTTAGTGCAAAGCTCTCTTTACTGGGGTCTTTCTTCTTCAGAGTTAAGAAGGTATTTACTGTTAACGAGGACAGGGTTTTACTAGCAGTGAAAGGCCTGAACTGCTCCTGTCCCAGGAGGCATCAGGGAGACGAGCACACCGACCTCTGACCCCTCGAGCCCCACAGCGGGAACGGAAATAGCGCCTGGAAGACTCCAGACTGGGACATGTTTTTATGTATGTGTGTGGGTGGGAAACTAGGAAGATTGCTGCCCAGCACTACTTCTTAAAAGTAGTTTAAAATCGGGCTTATGAAAGAAAGGATTGAGGCCAAACTCCCAGTCCAGGGTCAGTAACTGCTGGGGGGGAGGGGGGGCAGACACCCCTATAACATTACAACTAAGGTAACTTTAGGTTTAAAGATCAGGTCTTCCCATTCGTTCTAAATGAGTAATCCTTTGCAGATATGACAGGCCACCCTCAGAGCATGGTGGGGGGTGTAGAGTCGCCTTTATATTTAAAAAAGATATCAAGGTGACCAGCGGCAGGATGTTAACATTGCAGATGCAGACATGCTAGTAACAGACCTGATCATTAAACCTAAGGTGACCTTAGTTATAATGCTAATATACCCCCTCAGCCCCCCCTCGAGGGGACTCTTCTTTGGGACATGGATTCGTAGATGTAGCTCTGGGTGTAGACTCACACAAACTGTGTTTTAAGAGGTGATTATAACTGACTGAGCTTCTATACTCCTTCTGCAACACACGACTGACTGTAATGTGCCTCAGATCACACATTTCCACACCCGCCGCTGCAGTCACATTTTCGCTCCAGTATCTGCCGACCTGGTGCTTTCTCTTGAAGATACTCCCCAGATCTCTCAGACCTTTGTCTTATATCTCCAGCACTTTAACAACCCAACTCATGTCAAATGTAATGTCAACCAGCAGCAATGTTCAGACCTTGAAAGCCTCTAGATCAAGAGATGCTAATGGGCTCTTCTGTGGTGTCCCCCAAAGACTTCAGAAGCAGAACTAGGATATTCACATTTTGTTAACTCGGCCGTAGCCTTTTCAGATGAAATTACCCCCGTAAAACTGGTGTAAACTCTGAAACATAGAAGGAAGCACCTTGGTTTTCCGAAGTGTTAAAGTTTATCAAACATGAAACCAGACAGACAGAGCGAAAATGGAGACTGCAATGAAAATTAATATTCAAGGCCAAGTTATTAAAATACAAAAAGGCTGTCTCAGGGGCGGCTGGTGGATTTTGAAAGTGGTGGAGTGTAAACTTTCAACCCAAGTATAAAATGATCAACCTCAGCGACCAAGTGAGGGGGGGAGGGGCACTGGGCACACTGAGATTTTTCCTTTCACCAGTTACACCAGGGCTCGAGTCGGGGTACCACGCGGGTGGACGGCGTCCCCCCACTTATTTTACCGGGTGGACGCCGTCCCCCCTGACTCTTGTGCAAACGGTATTACCAACATGTGCCATCGCCACTATATCGCTAGTGGTTACAAATTAACCCCCTACTACGCATTAGGAATTGGAAAACTGAAATATATGTACGTTTCATCCAAAACATTATTGTTGGAAACACTAGAAGTCTTAGTAAGTGCACCTAGGCTCGTTCTCGGCACGATACACGAATTCGCATATCTGCCCCTGCATCTTTGTGGCTGTCCGCGGCCCCCGCAGGGGGCCACCTCAGCAGGGCGGCCCTTTAGTGCCATCTTGGCACCACCCACCCGCTCTAGTGCTCTGAGGGGTCTGCGATCCCTCAGCTGGGCGCCTCCGTGACGTCCTTCCTGTGCGCCGGGGAGGGTGGGAGGGCTTATATGCCTCCCCTGCCCCTCCTGGCGGTCTCTTTGCCCAGCCACGCCGTCTCCCCGCCCCTCCTCTTACCCGGCGTCCTGGCTGGGGGTCAGGGTATCGTGAATGTTGTAATGTTTTCCTTTTGTGTTGCAGGCGGAGTTACAGGGCGATCTGGAAGCAGACTGGTACAGTAAGGGTACCTCTGCGGCAGACCGGTACAGTAAGGGTACCTCTGCACGGCACAGTAGGGGTGCCAGGGCCAAAGACCGGGAGCCTCAGGGCAGGTTCCGGGAAAACCGCGACGGCGCCCCGTTAGTCCTTCGGGCGGTTGGGGGCCTGACCAACCGGGGGTTTGCCCTGCTACGCTCCGCCCTGAAAAGGGCGTGAGTAGAACAGACCAACGTGTCACGTGATCCGGAAGAGGATCGTCTAAGGTAGCACTGACGGCGTGCCCCACAGTGCTGGCTCACCAGGCGGGCGGGGGCAGCATAGGTTGGCACAGCTGCCCCGCCCTTGGATCGCCCGTAAGATAACCCACATATTGCATACTCCTGTATGGAATAAACCTGCAGCAATATTTTCCCACTACAAAGTTGTCTTGTGTATTTATTTATTGCATGCTCAGACAAGGGGGGAGAGGTTGCCAATAATGGCACTATGTGGCTGTCCGCGGCCCCCGCAGGGGGCCACCTCAGCAGGGCGGCCCTTTAGTGCCATCTTGGCACCACCCACCCGCTCTAGTGCTCTGAGGGGTCTGCGAGCCCTCGGCCGGGCGCCTCCGTGACGTCCTTCCTGTGTGCCGGGGAGGGTGGGAGGGCTTATATGCCTCCCCTGCCCCTCCTGGCGGTCTCTTTGCCCAGCCACGCCGTCTTGCTGGTCCGAATCCTCGGGTCGTGTGGTCGGCGTTGTGATCTCTCTGTTGCCTCACTGGACACGCTGTGTCTGCAGCACGTCTCGGGTGTCAGCCCGGGACCAGGTGGTGGCCGTCGTGCGGGTGAGTTCCGGGAGCAGGGAGGACCTTTTGGGGCCTTTTCGTTGCCGCTGTGCACCTGGGCCAGGGGCCATTCAGGCCTGCCAGTCATGCACTGGGCTGGTCCGGCGGCGCGGGAGTGTGCATCGAGCCGCACGTTCAGGCCTTTAGCGCCGCTCACCCGTAGGGGTGCCTTCGGCGCGTGTGTCCCCCGCTCCCCCCTGTTTGTGGGGGGCCATTGTTCGCGGGATACGCTGGCTTGTGGGAGCTAGTGCCCGGATGTTGTCTCTCAACTCCTACAGTCCCCGGGGCCTGAGGTTGAGTCATGTTGCTTGGGGGGGGCCGTGGCACTCGCTGGGAAGATAGATAGGGGAAGGCTGCCTGCCTTTTCCACCCCCAACCTCCACTCTGGTACGGGCCTGGCTGGGCCGTCGGTGCGTTGGGGCTCGGCCTGCCCGGTGCCTGTGGCGTATCAAATTATGCCTTCAGGGTTGGCCTTGGGCATAAAGGGGGTCTATTGTAGGAGGGTACTGCCTCCAGCTTTCGATGCAGCCGGAGTGCGCCGAGGCTGGAAACTGCCGGGTCCTCAGGCTGCGCGGTCGCGTAGGTTCTCGCGCCGGCCAGTTATCTGCGTTTCGACCGGAGCAGTGCCTTACGGTATGTCATGCTTTCCCCGACACTGAGGACAGTTCACCACGGGAACCCTCGCCACCTGCCCCAACGGCGCCAGCGCAGGTGCACACCCAACGCAGATCTTGTGGATCCGCCGGCCGCGGTGTGACAGGGGTCGCTTGTTTAGAGGGGATGGGCTCGCAGACCAATTGTGCCCCGGGCTGCTCTGCCAGTACTCGAGCCTGCCTGGGGGATCGATGTTAGCATCAGCGAGGCCGTGGCTTAACTGCCAGTGCCGGACACGCCGTATAATTGCGCCGGCCCTGTTGCATCATGATCTCGGGTGAGGCTGGTACGCTCCTTCCGTTGCGGGCAGTGATTGCGTTTCCCATTATATTAGGGAGCGCTGGTCTGGCTGCGGTCATACGGTCATGTCGTTTGTGGTGCTCAAGGGGCGATCCCCTCTGTTAAAGTACTGGGCATCGTCAGGGTCTAGCTTCCGTCTGCACAGTCTGCTGCCAACTTTGCATGCTGTTTGGATGTGTTCACTGCTTGTAATCTTGCAGTCCTTAATACAGCATAAATAATATAGTAGCCCGAGCAATGTTCATTAGGCACAAGTAACTCCCATTTTACAAATGGTTGAGATCCCATTAAACACGGGCGTGCTATCTCTGTACCGCAATTTGAAGATGTGATTCACCACCCTGTTCGATAGGCGTGATATTTGGTTACACTCTGGCATTTATCACGGTGGCCTTACTTGCAAATGTCATTCTGTAACGAAGCTGGTGCTCATGTAAAGCGCTATGATACCCGATGTCTCGGGTCTAGTTCGCACTATATAAAGTTGCGGGGTTGAGGTGAGTGTGCACACCCCCACATCCACTAGCCGCGTTTGGGCAACTTGACAGTTATCGGATCCCTGGGAGCCAGGCCAAGCGGGAGCTGGCAGCAGGAAGCATGTGTGGATGGGGCGGAGGATCGGGTGGTAGGGGGTTTTGACCACGGCGAACGTCCTCGGCTGGCGCACGGTGTGTCGCGACCCTGGTTCTTTCATGCCTCAGTTTGAGGAGGCTGACCACGTGGCGCTCCCCCACGCATCGAGTGGGTTGCGATCCGTTGCTAGTTGGAAGGATTGTTGCCGGGCGGGGGCTCACGGGATGTGATGAATGTGGGGGTTTATTGGGGGCCATGATGCGAGCGCGCGGGGTCTCACGCTCGGCACCGTTCGTTGCCGGTTCTGAGACGCTAAATGTTTCACCATCAATGTGAGCCTTTGTTGTGTCCATGGCCAAAAGGGGCTCGGTGGTGCTCAAACGTGAGCAGACTCCCACGGCCTCGTGAGTCAATTTGTTTCTAGCTCTTGGAGGCGCGGCGGGCTGGGAATAAGCACGGCCTCCGACATCTAGGGCAATTAATGTGGTTTGTTGTGTAGTGTGCATTGGCAGCTTGCCTGGCACCGTGGGTTTTCAACCAAACGCATCGCGGTAGCTTTTGATCTGCGGTGGCGCTTGGTGCGAGGAATACCGCATTGGACCGTGGTCAAGGTGCTTCTTTGTTGTATGCTTTGTATGCTGCGCAGATGTTTGTTTGAGGGGCAACGGGATGACGATCGCCGTGCACGCAGCAGACATGGGGATCTGTTACCGGGCCACATCCTGGTTGGATGGGTACCAGAGGGTGGGATCGTCGAGCCTGGAGAGCCTGTCCAGGCGGAGCCCCTGACGGCACCTAGGGCTGGAGGAGCGGGGCGCAGCGATGGTCGGTGGTGCAGCGGGGGAGAGTCCCTGTAGTGGCATAGTGGTTGCGGTCTTTGACCCCTATGCCGAGGGTGTTCTCATTCAGATAGCGGCTGATTGTCCCAGTGGGTTAGAGCTTATTGCTGGGGATCCCAAAGCCGCGGGTGGGCGGCACGAGACGATCGGTTGGCAATGGTGGGCATTGCAGTTTCTCTTGCATTTTGTGTTGAGTGTGTGCTGGGTCCTGTCAGCCGCCGCCATGTCTAGCGCCTGTGAGGCCGCGGGGGGTGCGCTCTGCGGAGTACATGGCGCAATTGCCTGCGATGCGCACTTGGTGCGTTTGGGGGACGGGCTGACCAATTACTGCCACGTGGGGCGGGTTCAGTGCGCTGGGCAATGGTGGTTGGTCCTTGTGTGCTGCCTATTCTGGTTGCGGGGTTGAGACCTTTGCTGAGGGTACTTCGGTGGCGCTGCTGCCGCACCTTCTGACTCCATTTAACGAGCGGAGGCGCCAAGATGGGTATCGCCTGATTGAACTCAAGTACCATTATTGGTCCCCAGTCAGTGCCACAACACGCCTGTCCGTCAAATACGGGTTTCCGGGTGGTTTGAGTACGGGTCGGTATTGTGGTAGGATCACTAATACCAGATTTTGGCGGGGGGGCGAGTAAGGGTCGGACTTCATGGGCCCGCCCATGATCGGCATCAGCATGCTTGCTCCTCAAACCGGGCTAGCAAGATGTTTGTCCCTGGTGGAAGCATTAACTGTGCCCACTGCACTATCCCTCTCCCAGTTTGCGAGCAGGGGCTTAATTTAAAAGCAGTAAGTTGCACAAGAGTAATTCATACCCGGGTGGCTAGTCTGCTCTTTTATGTATGTGCGGAGCAGGGAGTGCACTGCAGTTGCTAGTTCCCCTGTGGTGAACCCCCTCGATAATTGTCATTGCGGTCTTGTAGATTGTTAATAATTAGCGGGGCCTACTGCCACGTAGATCTATCTGTGCCTGTAATGTGGCGTAAGTCATGGTGTAACGTGACAGGTGCTCATGTGAGGCGCCTCGATACCTTCAGCTTGAGTATGTGCTAGATAGAACTGTGAAGAGACAACCAAAGTTGATTACAGGAGCCATTCCTTTTGCGGGATGGCGCACAGGCGGCAGGGTTAGTGAAGCATGAGCTGTACCGCAGAGGCACATTGTAGGTGCGCGTGCGGTGCACTCTGCCATTAAGTGAGTACAGGAGCCATTCCTTTTGCGGGATGGTGCACATGTGGCAGGGTCAGTGAAGCATGAGCTGTAGCGCAGAGGCGCACTGAGCAAATACTTCGCTGGGTGGCCGCAAGGTTGCAATAAACAAGCATTTCATCCTTCTGAGGTCGAAAAACGAGTACCAGGGAGCTGAGTAACAATAAACAGGATAAGCAGCGCCAAGATGCCAGGGGGTGTCACAAAGTACAGTCCGAAGCGGAAATTGGTAATGAATCTGGTGAATACAGTTGGCTCACTCAGCAGGGGTAGTAAGCGAGAGCCCAGGACAATCTCCATGGGGCTGAAGGGTAGCACAGGCGATTGACCTAGTGAGTTATGTAATCCCTGTGATGTCATGAGGTGGGGTGGCACAGGATAATAGGGGCAGTTGGTACTAAGTCTCTCTTGGATGGACGATACGAAGGGTAATTAAAATAACCTGGTATGGAATCTCTGCTGTAGTGTGCCACTGTGGGAGTGCGGTTGGCACATTACATTTACACCGCCCCTGGGATAAGCCAAGGTCTCTGCCTAGCCACCTAGGGGATGGGCAGGGGTCAGCCTAAGTGTGTACTCCCTTCTGAATAGACAGGTGGGCTTGGCCAGGCTTAGGTGCATACCCTAGCCAATCAGTAACTCCATCTTCAACAATGGTAGAGAATGCCTAGGAGTTGTTTGCAGTCCATCCGCAACCGCTCCACGGGGCGAATGTTTTAGGCCACAAGGTTTGTGGAGGGCTCTTGTGTGGGAGCCTGGCGAAGAGCTATGGTCAGGCTAGGATGTCTCGTGCTTTTGCCGCACTGTGAGTCCCAGTCACGAGCGGATTGTATCAGGGTGAGCTGGCTGTGGGTCAGGAAGCGCCAAGGCATCCGCAGCACGGAGCGGCTTCAGCCAGAGGCGGTATCCGATGCTCGGGGCATTTGTTAGATTAGAACCCTACCCATAGGTACCGCCTTAAGTGCTTGGAGGGCTGTTGGCACCGCCGTTCAATGGAAGCCTTGTCTAGCGGGCTGCTCTGAGCAGAGCATCTGCAGGCGTAAGTAACAGTATCCGCTACCAGTTCAAATGCGCATCTTGCACTAACTTACTCAGACCTGGGACAGGAAGTAAGGTGGGCTGGATAACTCTTGCTTCCACCTGCATTGGCACATCTTGTCAGGAGTGATTGACAAGGGATTACACTTCAGCCAGATAATGGTAGCACCCATCCACACCAAGCAGGTTGTTTAAGGTCACCTGGGCCGCATTTACACAGCCCAGTAGTAGGCCCTTGTGGTTGCCAGTGCCAGGAATGACTAAATTGTATTAAACAGGAGGCGTGCCCGTGGGTTATACCAGCAAAAGTTTGGGGAGTGCTAGTCTCCGCTCATGGTCAAGGGGTGGTTTAAGTCGTTGGAGTGGCACCCTTATTTACCAGGGGTTCAATGCGACACAAGGGCATCGCCGAGTTTCGGCCAGAGCACGGGCATCGTGTGTTTCCCAGGGGTCAGCAAGTTTAGGCTAGGCAATTTCCAAACCTGGCATCAGAACACAAGGTAGGGAGGGCCAACTTGCTTGTTGGGACTTGGGTAGGCACCTGGGTAGTTGACACTCCTAGAAGAGGTGAGTTGTCTCAAATAGTGGGCACAACATATGGGTGTTGACCGGGGTTTAGCAATCAGGAGGGTCTGTGCAATTGTCTGGTCAACAAGGCGAAGTATATGCATCCCAGAACCAACATAGCGTGCTGCTGTTTCAATAAATGGGAAAAACAGGGTGCCGAGCACAAAAGGCTACTATGCGGTAAGAACATTTGGCAAGTCCAGTGTTCAACAAAAATGTAAATTTAACGGAGCAGGTAATTTTCCACCGCAGGGGCAGCTTAGGGGGCGGTGTGAACCCCCCACCATCTATCTGGGAGTTGCTAGGATGGGGGTAAAGTAGGACTTAGCAATCGTTAGTGTCAGGCACCACATTGCAGACAGTGCGCACTGTACTAAATCAGACAGATTCTCGAAGCTGGTATGCCTAGGGGGTTCCACCACTGAGGGAGCTGAGCGGGCGAAACTCCCATAAGGTATAGGGGATGCATGGCAAGGGCGGGGTGGCACCCTTGCTTATTGTCACATACTTCTAGTTGTGGACATTCCGGGGCGTCAGGATTTCAAAAGCTAAGGGGCCCTTCAAATGTTAAGGGCAACCCTTCCCGCCCTAATAGCCAAGGTGGGCAGGCGGGCTGATTGGAACAGAGATTGACCAAAGGGGGGGGTCACCCCCCCATTTTCTTAGGATACACCTAGGGGGCAACAACAGCATTGCCATGAGGAGGAGGTCACTCTTACAAGCCGTGAAAGCTGACTTAGGGGAGATCTGTAAATACATGGATCAATGTGAGCTCAAGTGGTCTGAGATTATTCCCCGCAGAGTGGGGCTCGGGATGGGGACACAGGTGTTCAGGTACATACAGTGTTAGAAGGACGGCAACCTGGTGATATCAACACATACATGGGGCAATGTGAGCTATTGTTGTCTGAAAGCATCCCGCGCAGATAGGCACGGGGCTAAGCCATGTATGGCTGAGGGACATGCCTGCAGGGGGTGGACAGTCAATGTACAAGTTCTCAGGCCTAACGGGCCTCATGAACAGATTGGAACAGAGATTGGCCCAAGGGGGAGTACTCCCCAACGTCTTAGTGACACAACTAGGGGGCAACAACCTCACTGCCATGGGGAGGAGGCCACCTTGACAAGCCTGGAACGCTGATTTAGGGGAAATCAGTAAGTCCATGGGTCAATGTGAGATCTGGTGGTCTGATATTATCCCCCGCAGAGTGTGCCACGGGGCTAATTCAGAGGAGGCCGTTGAACATTCCCGAAAGAGAGTGAATAGTTCTATGCGTAAGTTCGCAGACCAGGGGGTCTGGGCTTCATCAGACACGAGCTGATTGAGGCTAAGGTCAAGGGCTACTTTGAAACATGGTGTTTATGGTCACCATTGGGTATGGATTTGTTCCCTTGACCTTGCAAGGGGCCCTGGAAATGAGAGGTGGCAAGTGAGAAGACAGCTGCCTGGAGGGCACTGGCCATCCAGGCGAACGCCTAAGGTTAAGTTGACAAACATGGGGTGCATTTGTCACAGCATGGACACGTTTCACTGGACATACAGGAGGCCCTAGAAAGCAGGTTACAGGTGAGAAATTAGCTGTTTTGGTGGGGGGCCCTGGCTGCGACGGTGGCCGCCTCCAGGGCTGTGGCGGAGTTACAGGGCGATCTGGAAGCAGACCGGTACAGTAAGGGTACCTCTGCGGCAGACCGGTACAGTAAGGGTACCTCTGCGCGGCACAGTAGGGGTGCCAGGGCCAAAGACCGGGAGCCTCAGGGCAGGTTCCGGGAAAACCGCGACGGCGCCCCGTTAGTCCTTTGGGCGGTTGGGGGCCTGACCAACCGGGGGTTTGCCCTGCTACGCTCCGCCCTGAAAAGGGCGTGAGTAGAACAGACCAACGTGTCACGTGATCCGGAAGAGGATCGTCTAAGGTAGCACTGACGGGGTGCCCCACAGTGCTGGCTCACCAGGCGGGCGGGGGCAGCATAGGTTGGCACAGCTGCCCCGCCCTTGGATCGCCCGTAAGATAACCCACATATTGCATACTCCTGTATGGAATAAACCTGCAGCAATATTTTCCCACTACAAAGTTGTCTTGTGTATTTATTTATTGCATGCTCAGACAAGGGGGGAGAGGTTGCCAATAATGGCACTATGTGGCTGTCCGCGGCCCCCGCAGGGGGCCACCTCAGCAGGGCGGCCCTTTAGTGCCATCTTGGCACCACCCACCCGCTCTAGTGCTCTGAGGGGTCTGCGAGCCCTCGGCCGGGCGCCTCCGTGACGTCCTTCCTGTGTGCCGGGGAGGGTGGGAGGGCTTATATGCCTCCCCTGCCCCTCCTGGCGGTCTCTTTGCCCAGCCACGCCGTCTCCCGCCCCACCTCTTACCCGGCGTCCTGGCTGGGGGTCAGGGTATCCTGAATGTTTTAATGTTTTCCTTTTGTGTTGCAGGCGGAGTTACAGGGCGATCTGGAAGCAGACCGGTACAGTAAGGGTACCTCTGCGGCAGACCGGTACAGTAAGGGTACCTCTGCGTGGCACAGTAGGGGTGCCAGGGCCAAAGACCGGGAGCCTCAGGGCAGGTTCCGGGAAAACCGCGACGGCGCCCCGTTAGTCCTTTGGGCGGTTGGGGGCCTGACCAACCGGGGGTTTGCCCTGCTACGCTCCGCCCTGAAAAGGGCGTGAGTAGAACAGACCAACGTGTCACGTGATCCGGAAGAGGATCGTCTAAGGTAGCACTGACGGGGTGCCCCACAGTGCTGGCTCACCAGGCGGGCGGGGGCAGCATAGGTTGGCACAGCTGCCCCGCCCTTGGATCGCCCGTAAGATAACCCACATATTGCATACTCCTGTATGGAATAAACCTGCAGCAATATTTTCCCACTACAAAGTTGTCTTGTGTATTTATTTATTGCATGCTCAGACAAGGGGGAGAGGTTGCCAATAATGGCACTATGCTACATCACATGCAGACGGATTTAAGAATTGTTGGAATTCATAAAAGTTTTCAATCGCTGCACCTGTGCGCGAATGATAAACTTTCAAATGCGCCCGAGGCTCAGACTAATCTCCCCTTCCACCTCGCGCGCGCCCCCCTCCCCTCTCCCCTCCTTTCTCAGAGCCAGAGCACAGCCGAGGAGCCAAGGCTTCAAGGAGCTGCGCTGTCAACACGCCAAGCATGTCACTTCCAGGGACCCCGACAGATGCCCGTAGTGCCTACGGCCCGAGTCTGTAATAACCTTGTATGTATTCACGCATTTCAGACGGAGACCGGCAAATTTCGTGACGTCACTTCCTGTCGTGACGTCACTTCCGGTGACACCACCTAACTTGGAGCGTCCCCCCACTTATTTTTTTAGGACTTGTGCCCTGAGTTACACTACGTAAGGTCACATTCATTTTGTAGGCACTGTGAGTGCCCAGAATCACAGGCTGTTGAAGTGACGCTGAGACTCAGAACTTGGTCGTCAGCTCTGGTTGTAATGCCACATCCTCTCCCTACATCTGATCTCAGTGCCTTGGATACCTAAGTACCTGGTAACTGCTCTTGCACATTGCAGGTTGCTTAATGTGGAAGGAAGCTGGCACATGCCTTCCAGCCTATTAATAGAATCATCATCACGGCCGGGCAGGAATGTCTCTCAGTTCACTTTAAAAACTCACTTTTGGTAAAGACTAATTCACAGAAGTAATCCAATGCACTAAGGTGACACGCATCTGTGTGTTCAAGAAATATACTGTTTTCATTTCCAAGTCACCATATCTGGAATCAATCCTGGCATCCCTGTTTGACCAAATTGTGTGATCCTAGGCAAATACTGTATTTCATCAGGGTTCCTCTTTGTTAGGCCAGCACGGCTGGTGTACTGTCAGTCAACTATCAGGCACCCTTATGACTGACTGTACCCCAACATCGCCACCCTAACTACCTGCATGTTATGGATGAAATGGTGGCTCAAAAAGGCCGTGAATGGAACTGTGGAGAGGGGCATTAAAGTCTATTAAAGCATAAGCAATAATGGCCGCTCTGCCTACTCCCTTCCCCAACAACTTGTCCCAGTGTCCGGGCCCACCACTAAACTCGGAAGATAATATTTATGTTAACACCACCACACACACACTCGCTGACTGTTTAGGCTGGGCAGAATCCACTGGTTCTAACTTTTTTCTTCATGTGGACGCTCATAGGGTTTTTGTTTTTTTGCATTTTCACATAGCACAAACTCAACCCGAAGGTATTGGAGCTCTTCACATGAGCACATGATAAGATAACAGTCATTTTGTAGGCGCGGGAGATTGAATGTGCTGGACTTGGCCCTTTTTTCAGGGTCATCCCAGAACGTTTTGCTTTCCTCCTGTATTTTTTCTGACCTGTTGTTGGTGGTTCAATGACTCTGGGCACTTTATCACTAATGACCAGTGTTAAAGTGCATGTGCTTTCTCCTTTAAACTTGGTAAGATTGCTCTACCCCTGTTTGGCATATTTAATTTACCCATCAGT
Organism: Calotriton arnoldi; assembly: GCA_963921515.1. NCBI lineage: Eukaryota > Metazoa > Chordata > Amphibia > Caudata > Salamandridae > Calotriton > Calotriton arnoldi. The sequence goes on from CAWUFW010016575.1 coordinate 174,836, forward strand.
CCCTTGTACAGTGGTATCTCTTATACCCAGGGCCAGTAAATTAAATGCTACTGGTGGGCTTGCAGCGCTGATTGGCCACCCACACAAGTAGCCTTTCAACCCTGTCTCAGGACTCTGCCACTGCAGGGCCTGCGCGCGCAGTTTACTTCCACTGTGATGTGGCACATAGAGTTGTTGCCACGTCTGTGACTCCCCTTTTACTACATATCAGTCACCCCTAAGGTAGGCCCTAGCTAGCAATATGGGCAGGGTGCAGTGTAGGTAAAAGGTAGGACATGTGTCTTAACTGTGTGGCATGTCTTGGCAGTGACAAACAGCCTATTTGATTTCTCACAGCTGTGAGGCTGCCCTCTCATAGGGATGCATTGGGGATTCCCTGATATGTGCTTCAGTGGTAATTCCTGACATGAGAGGGGTAGCGTGATCAGGTCTGGTATGTTTGGAATAGTGGTGATAAATGCTGCTTACTGGTGAACGCGGATTTATTATTACTATTTTAGAAACGCCACTTTTAAAAGTGGGCATTTCTGTGTGCTATATGTCTTTGTGCCTGCCTGTTGTGTATTGACCGTCTTGTTCTGACTGACAGGGGGAGAGGGGATGTGCAGTGGCTCCAGAGAGTCTGGATGAGTCAGTGCTTGGCTGAATTGGCGTGGTCTGCATTTGGAGTGGTGGGAGGAGTAGCACCTGCACCTGAATAGGGCTGTGCCTGCACCTGAATAGGGCTGTGCCTGCCTTCCACAATGATGGCTCCGCCCCCCTGTGGTGTGTCTGGAGCCAGGGCTTACACTGACAATGGAGGTTGTGGTGCACTTGCAACGTGCCCCAGAACTGGTTTGGACTGGGCTCAGAGCCCTGGGCCAGGGGAGAACAAAGACACTTGCTAGTATAAGTATTGGGGCTGTGACCCCATGTCTGTTGAACTTGTTGAACTTCTGGAACTTGGGAGAGCACACTGTGTGGACTGCAGTATGCCAGGAGGAACCGCCACTGGGGACCGACCTGCTGCTCTGCTGAAGGGACCCAGTGTGCTGGCCTGCCTGAGCCTGGTCTTCTGGAATTTACCAAGGCGGTGTGGCTGGCCTTAGAGGAAATTGAAGCAGCCCTGAGTGAGCGCTGCGCTTTCATTTCCCCCCCTATGAGGGGGTGTTCTGCATCTAAGCGCGTGGATCGCTTCCTTTATACTGAGCTGTAAGTGCGGTGTCCACGTACCAGAAGCACGTGGTGGACACTCCCAGCTTCATCTCCCTGAGCCCAAGAAGGGGGCTCCAGCCGTGCGGGTAGCGGGCGCTGTGGCAAGGGAGCTGCGAAATCGACGGAGATTTTGCTCCATGATTCCCAGAGTGCAGGAAGTCAGGCAGAGGACGGCTGATCGTGGCGGGGCTCCCGTGAGAAAGTGGAGAGCCCCGCAGGTTTCCTTAGCCTGGTTGTGGGTGGAGCAGAAAGGAGCGAGAGTCGACGGAGACTTCGCTCCGTGTGTGGCCGGCAGCGGGTCTCCTCTGTCTGGGCCCACTGGGGCAGTACCACGTGGGAACCAGCAGCCGGCATCGGAGGAAACCAACGAGGCGACCAAGTCAGGCCATCTCTGTTCTGCCGCTGCACCGCAGGCAGTGGCCTCTGTGGGGTTCGGCCGGCGGGGGCTAGAGAACGGCTCCCGCACCAACCGCAGTGTTGTGGAAGCCTCAGCAGCAGCCTGCACGATTGCTCCCCCCTTTGCGGAGGATTCCAGATGAGACGGGGCGAAGCAGCCTCCCCGCCACATTGTGTGCACAGGGCACCGGGGGCACTATTTTTTAATTTGGGTAGAGACTGGGTGTGCTGCACCCCCAACCCAGATTTTGTGCACTGGGCACCATGGCCATTCTGTTTTGGCAAGACGGGGTGAAACCTCGATGGAGGTCACAGAGGAGGAGGAAGGAGCCTCCACATTGCCACATTGGCCATAAGTAAGGCCCGATGGCTTTTGGGCTCCACGTTGGGTGGAGAATTACCACATAAACGGGTAGTGTGGAGGTATTGGGCCCTGATGAGATGTTGTGTAAGCATAACATATTGTGCAGTTTATGCCTAAGAGGGGCATGTTGTACTTATGGTATTCCAGGATATGTGCCCTGTGACAAGTGGTTAGTATGGTGCACTGGGGTTGATGTTTTGCATAATGTGCTATACAAAGTACCATTACTGTGTTTATGCTTAAATGCTTTGTGCTAAGTGCAAACTTACCAGTATTTACTGGTCGCCCTAACTAACTGTGATTTATGTGTATGACAACTGCCCGATTGGCAACGTGGTTTATATAATACTTGTAAAGTCATGACAAGTGCCTGGTTGCACAGTGTGCATATATATGTGATGGTGTTCTAATGTGTTTTATGAAATAATACAAAGGCTATTTTTATATAACCTTGTGTGGAGTTTCTTTTGTGGTGTGCCTAGTGTGTCACTGCTGTGTGAGTGTGTTGCGCAAACGCTTTACACATTGCCTCTAGGATAAGCCGGCCTGCTCTGCCAAGCTACCAAGGGGGTGAGCAGGGGTTATCTTCAGCGTGTAACTCCCTTGCCCTGACTAGAGTGGTTGGTTCTGCCTGGCTTAGGCGTATGTCCTAGCCAACAAGAAACCCCATTTCTAACAGAATGATTTGCCCACAATCACAGGCAGTTGCGCCGAGACTCAGAACTACTTAATTCACAGATATAATCTGATGTACTAAGGTGACGCGCATCCACGTTTTACAGAAGTACATTTTTTAAAGTTTTCAAGTCATCCTATCTGGAATCAATCCCCAGCGTCAATGTTTGACCAAATTGTGTGATCCTGGGCAAAAACCGTATATCATCAGGCCTCTGCTTTCTTTGTTATTGCATAGGTGAGGCCAACAGGACAGGTGTATACACAGGTAAGTATCAGGCATCCTTATGACTGACTCTGCCCATACCTCGCCAGCCTGACTACCTGTGGATGAACCAATGGCTCAAAAAGGCATTACATGGAACTGTGGCTGAGGGGTAGTAAAGGATGTTAGAACATAAGCATTAACAGCCTGCTCTATTCAGGTATGGACTTGAATCTCCGCCCACTCTCCTCTCATATTTTTCGTTGGCTTGTGACATTGTCCTTTATAAATGTTGGCTTCTGATTTGTTAATAGGCTTATTAGTCCCTCCTTAGTACCTCCCTGTCTTCTGTTGTTAAATCCCATGAGGACAAGCCCTTTTACATGTGTCCCTACTCGGGAGCTTTTATTAGCAGTTCCAAGAACTATTTACTTAGTTAATGTACACAGCACTCCCAGACGCCAGCTGCACACAGCACTCCCAGACGCCAGCTGCACACAGCACTCCCAGACGCCAGCTGCACACAGCACTCACAGACGCCAGCTGCACACAGCACTCACAGACGCCAGCTGCACACAGCACTCAGACGCCAACTGCACACAGCACTCAGACGCCAGCTGCACACAGCACACACAGACGCCAGCTGCACACAGCACTCACAGACGCCAGCTGCACACAGCACTCACAGACGCCAGCTGCACACAGCACTCACAAACGCCAGCTGCACACAGCACTCAGACGCCAGCTGCAGCAATAGGGGCTGTTTCCTGACACACTTTTCACTTGCATTTCCTGGTTTCCTACTCATAAGCATCACTGTTCGTGCACTTCCCCCTCCCGTGTTATGTTTACTTTGAATTGCCTGCTCTGGCACGCTTCTCTGCACCATTTGTTTCAGATGCTGCACCCAACCGTGTTTTGGGAATTATTGCTTTTCTTCGGTCTCAGCTGGGCCACACCCTGTGAACGAAACCGCTTTAGCGGACTTTAATATATTTTATAATCGCAAAATGCAAGCCAGCAATCATGACCTACAAGGTCTGTAAGTCTGGGCTTGCTTCCTGCCCCATGTGCCTGCTTCCTGCCCCATGTGCCTGCTTCCTGCCCCATGTGCCTGCTTCCTGCCCCATGTGCCTGCTTCCTGCCCCAGGTGCCTGCTTCCTGCCACATGTGCCTGCTTCCTGTCCCATGTGCCTGCTTCCTGCCCCATGTCTGGCTCCTGCTCATTCTCCTACAGGTGAATTTAAAATACGGATTTAAGGGCCACCGAAGGCCCCACTGTGAGCACTGGAAGATAAAGTACCCTCCAGCAGAGCACGTTTACTTTAACTTCACATAGTGATCTTTAATACCTTTTTTTGGCGGGCAGGATGTCGGACTTTAAGATCTTTCCGTTTTTGGCCTCTTTTCAGACCGGTGGCAGGAAAAGATATTGTTTTACTCAGGTACACGTTTCTCAGGGGTATCTGAAGTTTGAGTGCCCCCACTAGCAGCCCCAGGACAATGTTTGGGTGCGGGCATCGAGCACTGGGCAGCAGGCACCGTCTTCTATCCTCCTTCATCTGTAAGAGCTTCTGAGAGCCTTTTTGTACCACAGCTAGCTTGTTAGATAGCTCACGAGGTTAATGTACTACCTGTCAAGACTTCTCAGTAGTTTGAACGCCCCTTGTGTTGCTTAAAACTAGGGCTGCCTCCGCTTTTCATCCTTCTGTTGGTGGTAAACCAACCACCACAGAGTTAGGAAATAGCAACACTTGTGGTTTAGAAAGCTACTGGAAGACAGCGCCGGTGATAGCAAGCGCTATTAAAAACACAAGTACTTATTAGTGATACAGCACCTTTGCCTCACCAGCCCTGAGTAACAATGATTCAGTCTGCACCGTCGGCTCCCACACATTCAAAGAGGAATTACCTGGAGTATGTTTAAGGCGGCGTAAGAGGCAATGATTAACATGAGCCTCGCTGAGCATTTACTTAGAGAGGATCAACAATTTATACTTTTTAATTCTGTGCCATTCAAAGTAGACACGTTACCAATGCACCTTTATCACCATGTGACTTTCAAAAATAAAATGAAAGGCATTCCTTTCCTGTCTTACTTCTCCATATAGTCGAACGGTTTTCAGATAAATCACTTTTAGCCTCAATGATTCAAGCTGATTGTATTTCTCAATCTCTCTATCAAACAAACCTCTTAATACCATGAGAATCCTACATAGGGTTTTTTTGTTCTTAGTGCATTGCAAAGGGAGTTGGAACTTGCCCTCTCTCGCATCCACAAGAACGTGTGCACTAATCTTGGTGAGTGGGATTGATGTAAGGTGAGGACTGGTGCCACAAAGGTCCATAGTGGGAGCAGCCTCAGCAGCCACCGCAGATGGCACAGGTGGCCCCCATATTGCAGCAAATGTCCTCATACAAGGTCTTATTGATCGTGGAAAGGGAGAACTCATATGGTGAAATGTCATTTTGCCTGGGGTTCAGAAAGTCCTTCCAGCTGAGCCGAGTACGGCTAGTGCCAGTAGCAGGAGGGGCAGACAGGAACGCATGCATACAGGAGATTGCGTAGGTGCCATGTCGGGATGACGCAACTATCTGATCTCAGACTCTATTGAACTAAGCCCAAGTCACACACGACTTGAGAATGTTTGCACCATACTGGTAGCCCTTTAAGAACGTTTGCCCAAGTGGCAAAAACATACAGTGTGGGTATTTTAATCCAACTTCCCTCGATGCAGGAGGACCTCGGAGGTCAATGTGACTGCCATGTTCACTCCATGGGTGAAATGTTGCTCCTGGATGGCACAGGCCCACTGGCCAAAATCCATCAAAGAGCCCCTTTGTGTGATGCAAAGATGTTGCATTTCTCGCTGTGTATTCAAGGGAGTAAAATGCTTGTGGGCTGCAGTGGCAGTGCCAAGACGGACAACACTTAATGTTGATGCACGCAGACCACGAAATATGGAATTGTGAAGGGATTTTAAAGACTTGCACTAAATTGTGACAAATAGGAAGTGAAGGAGCTGCAAATAATGGATAATCATAATAATATTGTTAGTCAATGAGAGGTGAGAGCGCTTTAACAGCCTATGTATATTCCATTCGGCACAGACACGGGTAAATGTCAGCTTTACACTTTCCAACCACAAGCATTGCATGGAATCAAGCCACTGAGCGGATCCTGTTTGGAGAAATGAGACTGGTTTAAAAATTGGTTTAAAAGATGGTACTGCTTTTCTTTCTTTGATTTTTTGAGACATCGGATGAGTTCGTTAGCACCAAATCCTAGGTTAGTATGAAGCTTTGGAGGAATGGGAAGTTGAGGCATTTGAACGAGAGAAATATAGAGGTGGTAGAAGATTTAGAGGGTTTATACCCAGGTATCCATGTGAAACAAGAGAAGAACAGATGAAGAGATGGAGAAGAGCTGTAGTGTCAGAGGGCTGGTATCCATGTGAAACAAGAGAAGAACAGATGAAGAGATGGAGAAGAGCTGTAGTGTCAGAGGGCTGGTATCCATGTGAAACAAGAGAAGAACAGATGAAAAGATGGAGAAGAGCTGTAGTGTCAGAGGGCTGGTATCCATGTGAAACAAGAGAAGAACAGATGAAGAGATGGAGAAGAGCTGTAGTGTCAGAGGGCTGGTATCCATGTGAAACAAGAGAAGAACAGATGAAAAGATGGAAAAGAGCTGTAGTGTCAGAGGGCTGGTATCCATGTGAAACAAGAGAAGAACAGATGAAAAGATGGAGAAGAGCTGTAGTGTCAGAGGGCTGGTATCCATGTGAAACAAGAGAAGAACAGATGAAGAGATGGAGAAGAGCTGTAGTGTCAGAGGGCTGGTATCCATGTGAAACAAGAGAAGAACAGATGAAGAGATGGAGAAGAGCTGTAGTGTCAGAGGGCTGGTATCCATGTGAAACAAGAGAAGAACAGATGAAGAGATGGAGAAGAGCTGTAGTGTCAGAGGGCTGGTATCCATGTGAAACAAGAGAAGAACAGATGAAGAGATGGAGAAGAGCTGTAGTGTCAGAGGGCTGGTATCCATGTGAAACAAGAGAAGAACAGATGAAGAGATGGAGAAGAGCTGTAGTGACAGAGGGCTTGTATCCATGTGAAACAAGCGAAGAACAGATGAAGAGATGGAGAAGAGCTGTAGTGTCAGAGGGCTGGTATCCATGTGAAACAAGAGAAGAACAGATGAAGAGATGGAGAAGAGCTGTAGTGTCAGAGGGCTGGTATCCATGTGAAACAAGAGAAGAACAGATGAAGAGATGGAGAAGAGCTGTAGTGTCAGAGGGCTGGTATCCATGTGAAACAAGAGAAGAACAGATGAAAAGATGGAGAAGAGCTGTAGTGTCAGAGGGCTGGTATCCATGTGAAACAAGAGAAGAACAGATGAAGAGATGGAGAAGAGCTGTAGTGTCAGAGGGCTGGTATCCATGTGAAACAAGAGAAGAACAGATGAAGAGATGGAGAAGAGCTGTAGTGTCAGAGGGCTGGTATCCATGTGAAATAAGAGAAGAACAGATGAAGAGATGGAGAAGAGCTGTAGTGTCAGAGGGCTGGTATCCATGTGAAACAAGAGAAGAACAGATGAAAAGATGGAGAAGAGCTGTAGTGTCAGAGGGCTGGTATCCATGTGAAACAAGAGAAGAACAGATGAAGAGATGGAGAAGAGCTGTAGTGTCAGAGGGCTGGTATCCATGTGAAACAAGAGAAGAACAGATGAAGAGATGGAGAAGAGCTGTAGTGTCAGAGGGCTGGTATCCATGTGAAACAAGAGAAGAACAGATGAAGAGATGGAGAAGAGCTGTAGTATCAGAGGGCTGGTATCCAGTGCTGGTGACTGAGGACCAGACAGGAAGTAAATGTAAAGAAAAGACGAAACATGTAGGGATGACAGGAGTAGGGTATGATGAATCTGATGATGATTTACCAGAGGATATTTTGGTTAAAAGACCTCCACCTTATTAAGAGAAAACTGGAGAAGTAACTCCAAGTGCCCCAGTGATGAGAACCCCATTAGTTCCGCAGGTCCTGCATGATCCATCAGTTACACGGGTATTACAAGAAGGTGAGAAGGATGCGTTGAATAAGACAAAAGAAGAAATGATTCAGAAGATTAATCAGTTAAGTTTGAATGTTGAAGCATTGACAGTACCAGTAGCAATCGGTCCTGTTCTTCCATTGTATGGTAATAAACAAGGCACGCCAAAATCACAAACAGTGACAAGTCTACAGAACCGTGTCAGAAAAGAGGTAGTGACGTTGGAAGAGCAAATTAGTGAGAGTGGTTCGAATGTTTCATTAATGGATTTTCCAATACATGAGACAGTGACTGAAACTTCTAAAAAAAGTTACACCAGTGGAGTCAAGGAGGAAAGAACCGATTGTCACTCCGCAGGCAGGGAACTCTACAGGACTTCCACCAGAAGATCTAGAGGAGTGGGTAAAAGGCATAGAAAAGCGAAAACCCCAACCAAAGGATATAGATGTAAGCAGGTTGAGAGTGGATCTGTTAGAGATGATTATTGGCACGCTAAGTTCAGACACATTGGGTACATATGGAGATGAAGAATTGTTGTTTTTGAGGAAGAGGATAACCTGGAGAGCAAGGAATCTTCACGAGAAAATAGCAGAGGTGGCTTCAGAATTTGGGATAGATATAGAAAAGTCAAAAGTATTACAAAAACCCTATCGAGTGGATTTTACTGATAAGGATTTGGAAAGTATAAATGCATCAGGTAGGAGACTGAAAATAAAGGAATTGATGAGTATTTTGAAGAAACAGGGAGATGCAGATCGATGGAGAGGTAGATGGACAAGGAAGAAGGATGAAGCAGCTGCTAAGGAAACATCTGCGTTTCCATTGAGGGAAACAGAGCAAGTTGAAAGAGTGTGTCCAATGAGAGAAGTCCCTGGTGGTGGATACGTTCCTTGGACCAGACAGGATATTTTATCCTTTACAAATGATTTTCCTAGACTAAGGGATAAACCTGTCGAGTGGTACAAGCAGGTAGAGACCTTCTTGAAGGTTTCAAAGGTTTTGTTAAAAGACTTGGATGGTCTGTTTGACATAGTGGTACCAGCTGATTTGTGGACAGGATGTAAAATCACTGTTGATTGGTCGATTGAGGAATATCCTAGAGATGCGAAAACAGGTGCGCCATCAGAGGATGTAATGAGGAAGTATCAACAGGTGATCACTTTCTTGAAAGGCAAGATTCCACCTAAAGAAACAGATTGGGTTAGGATAGACAGAACAACTCAAGAACCGAAAGAGTCAGTGCATGCTTATTATGAAAGATTGTTGCAGGTATTCAAACAGTATAGTGGATTTGAAAATATTGGTGATAAGGATATGGGACATTTTGTGTGTCGATTTGTGTATGGACTGAAGCCAGAAATTAGTCAGATGATTCAACAGCATATGCTTTGCTGGCAGAGCAAGACAATAGACGATATTCTGAAGTATGCAAAATATTGTAGTGATGATATTGATGCAAAACATAGAAAGTTGAAAGAGAAAATGATGTGGGCACAAGTAAAGATGGCAGAACAACAGGAAGCAAACACTGGTTCTCAAAATGATAACCAGACTAAAGGGCAGAGTCAGAATGGTCAGGTATCGAATGGCAGTAAAGGAAGAGGACGAATCAGTAGAGAAGAAGCGAGAATTAAATATCCTTGTCACGCTTGCAGAAAGCATGGACATTGGAAGGATGAGTGTAGAACTATTCAAAACAATAATGGGACAGATCAAAATTTAAATCCACAGATGAAGAATGAGGTGGTTGTGAACCAGCAGCAGCTGCAGCAGGTAGTTACTCCACAATTTCAGGTGCCACAAGCTCCCATACCAAACCATGTGAACGCTCAGGTGCAGAGAAACAGTGCGAATACCGGATTTCACGGAGAGAGTGGTAAGAATACACAAACGGTTTCACAATACTATGTGCAGAGCAATGAGAGTGATTCAGACTCATATCAATGACGGTGCCTGAGGGGGGAGGAAGAGTGCGTGCTTGGCTCATCCTTGCCGTTAGATCAGTCAGGTCCATTTGTTGACGGAAAGGTGAAAGGTAATGACATCACTTCCTAGTGGATACTGGTGCTACACAGCAGAAATTCCAAACCTACCCCTCTCAGGAGAACCTATCCAAGTTGTAGGAGTCTCGAATAAGCATATCAAAACCCCAGTCACAAACCCAATAGAGGTACATATCGGAAACTTCAGAGACATGCATCGGTTCTTGGTGTGTGACACGAGTCCGGTAAATCTGTTAGGGAGAGATTTGTTGTGCCAGATGAATTGCACCATCGACTGCAAGCCTGATGGTATTGCTTTTCAAACACCTGATGAGGATGTTGCTTTCAAAGCAAGGGACAGAAGTGGATGAGATGTTTTCACTTGTTACCGAAAACAGTCTGCCAGAAGAGCTGAAAAACACAGTGAAATCAGAATAGTGGGATTTTTCATGAAAAGAGATAAGCCTGATGGCAAATGTCGACCCAATTAAAGTCATGGTGAAAGAGGGTGCAACTTATCCGAACACACCCCAATACAAAATGAGTCCTGAAGTAAAAGCAGGAGTTGCTCCAGTGATCGATCAAATGATTGAACAAGGTATCCTCAAAGAGATAATGAGCAGTCCTTGTAATTCACCAATAATGGGACTTAAAAAGCAAGTATAGAATAGTGCAAGATTTGAGGAAAATCAACAAAATTGTAGTACCTTGTTGCCCAGTAGTACCAAATCCGGCAGTGATCCTTTATCAGATACCTTGGGATGCAAGATGGTACACAGTGATTGATTTGTGTCAAGCATTCTTTTCGATTCCTTTACATCCGGATAGCCAATATCTTTTTGCATTCTGGTTTGGAGACCGTGTTTTGGCATGGTGCCAAGTTCCTCAAGGGTACAGAGAGAGTCCTTCGATTTTTAATCAGATTCTGAAAAAGTGTTTGGAGACATTAGTTATGCCAGGAAATTCGGTTTTGGTTCAGTATATGGATGACCTGTTGGTGGCATCAAAAACACGAGAGGCCTGTGTCACGGATACAATTGCCTTGCTGAACCATTTGGCGGAAGGAGGACACAAAGTGTCACCAGAAAAAATTGCAGTCTTGACAGCAAGAAGTTCAATATTTGGGACACAAGATAGAAAGAGGAGTTAGAAAAGTGACACCAGAAAGAATAAAAGTAATCCGACAAATGAGCCTACCTCAGACCCAGAAGGAAGTGCGAATGTTTTTGGGAGTGGTTGGGTATTGCAGACAGTGGATCAATGGTTTTTCACTGCTTGCAAAACCGTTACAAAAGATGACGCGAAAGGGTGTGACTAATCCTATCGAATGGGATGATGAAAGTATGGAAGCATTCATAAAATTGAGAGATTGTTTGTGTAAAGCACCTGCATTGGGAATGCCAGACTATACAAAAGAATTTGCTTTGTTCTGTTGCGAAAGAGAAGGGTGTGCTCTTTCAGTTTTAACCCAGAGACATGGATTGTCACGACGTCCAGTGGCGTACTTTTCTGCCACTTTGGATTCAGTGGCTGCAGTGTTGCCTGGCTGCTTAAAAGCAGTAGCTGCTACTTGCATGAGTCTGGAACAGAGTGAATCGATCGTGATGGGACATCCTGTTAAGGTGTATGTGCCACATTCAATCGAGATCCTTTTAACAAGGACTCGTACTCAACACCTGACCCCTAGTCGGATGACTAAGTATGAAAGAGTGATTCTTTGTGCTGAAAATGTGAGTGTGATAAGATGCACCACAGTAAATCCGGCAACTCTATTGCCTGATCCATACTGTGAAGAAGTACGAGAAGAAGCTGATCATGATTGTTTGGATGTGACAGAAATGTGTATGAAGCCCATACCCAATATTCAAGACGTCCCATTGGAAGTATCGGACTTTGTGATGTTTGAAGACGGGACATGTCTGAGGAAAGAAGTGATGAATTGAGTTCTGCCTATGCAGTATGTACTGTGGCCGCCATCCTGGAAGCATCCTGTTTAAAAGGAGTCAAGTCTGCACAAATAGCCGAATTGGTCGCTTTAACAAAAACATGCAAAATTGGGAAGAAAATGAGAATAACAATATTTACGGATAATCAATATGGTTTCGGGGTTGTGCATGACTTCGGCCAATTATGGATGCAAAGGGGATTTCTGTATTCACCTTCTACTATCACAAATAGTAAAAATGTGAAAGAATTATTGGAAGCATTGCAATTGCCAAAAATGATTCCAGTTGTCAAATGTGCCGCACATCAGTCAGGAAATGACTATGTGACAAGAGGCAACAGGTATGCTGACCAAGTGGCACAATTTTGTGCTCGAAATACAATGTCTTTGAACAGAGGGTTGGAAAAAGAAGATACCAATTGCCATCTAATGTTCTTTTCATCTTTTGAAACATGGGATGAAGTTAGGCAGTTACAGGATGAGGCAGATGTAAGAGAAAAATAACTCTGGATTAAATCAGGTTGCACAAGGAGAGCAGAAGATGAGGTATGGGTGTATCCAGATGGCAGACTAATAATGCAAGATTGTTTACTTTCACAGATGGCAAGGGTATATAATGGAGCTACACACATTGGGAGAGATGCTATGATTAGACTCTTCAGACAGACATGGTATAATCCCAAGTTCAGGATAGTTGCAGAGAGTCTCTGCCAAAGGTGCTTAATCTGTCAGCAGCAGAATCCAGGTAGGAAAACAGTTGTCGGTTGAGGAAAAATTGGAAAGGCAGAAGGGCCATTCACCAGACTGCAACTTGACTTCATCGAGTTGCCTCCGTGCAATGGATTGAAGTATATTCTTGTCATTGTGTGTTTGTTTTCTCGTTGGGTAGAAGCGTATCCTACGAGAAGGAATGACAGCCTTACTGTTGCTAAACTACTGTTGAGGGAACTTATCCCAAGGTTCGGTTTTCCAGTCACTTTGGAATCAGATAGAGGACCTCATTTTAATAATGAGATCATTCGATTAATGTGTGCAGCATTCAAAATCAAGCAGAAACTGCATTGTGCCTATCGACCAGAAGCCTCTGGAGTGGTTGAGCAGCTCAATGGCACAATAAAATCTAGGTTATGAAAGGTGTGTGCATCCACTTCACTGAAATGGCCTGATGCTTTACCCCTTGTATTAATGAGCCTTAGCGGCATCCCTGACAGAAGGACGGGATTGAGTCCACATGAAGTCCTCATGGGAAGAGCAATGAGACAAGCATTTGTACCAGGAAATATAACTGATGATCTAGTATTGGACTATTGTAAAGGACTAGCTGATCTGGTACGTTCTGTGTCTCATCAGGTTAGAGAAGACGCAACCACAGCACAACTGAATCAAGCACATGATTTAAGTCGAGGAGATTGGTTCCTGGTGAAGAAACATGCAAGGAAGACGTGCTAAGAAGCTAGGTGGAGAGGACCATATCAGATTATATTGGTCACTACGACAGCAGTGAAGTGTGCTGGTCAGCAGAATTGGATTCATGCCAGTCATACCCAAAGAGTCCCAAGTCCACTTGAACAACAAGAGCAGCAACTGGTAAACCAAAGTGAAGAACCAGAAGCTGAAGGTTGTGAAGTCGAAGAATCTAGAGTAACAGATTCTGAAGAGCACATAGACTATGAACAACCGAGCACAAGTCAAGTAAAGTGGGCACCAGCTACTGGGTCTCGTGAAACTGCTGTTGAAACAGAAGAAAGAAAAGAACAGGTTTATTCCAAAGAGAAGGAAAAGACAGGAAAAACAGAACAATCTCAATCGAAAGAAAGTCAAGAATAGGAAAGACAAGAACAAGTTGAGCAACGAGAAAGTTCAGAACAAGTTCAGCCAGAAGAAGAGCAAGCTACAGAGAATTCAGAACCAGTTCAGCCTACAGAAGGAGAGGAGTTAGAAAATCCAGAACAAGCTCAGTTAGAAGAAGAAGAAAGATTAGAAAATACAGAATCAGATCAGTCAACGGAAGGAGAAGAATTAGGAAATCCAGAACAAGCCCAATTGAAAGAAAGAGAAAATAAAAGAACATTTGAGAAAGACGAAGAAGGTGAAAGAGCAGTACAAGCCAAGAGAGTCAGAAAGGGTGATCATTTGCCAAGTGGAGTGAAAAGACTGAGATACTTTCTGAGAAGAACAGGAAAAGAACCAGAGCAAATAAATGAGGTTTCAAGTCAAACTGAGAAAGAACAATCAAGAAGCAAATCAACACGTAGAAGCAGAAGAGTGAGAATTCCGAGCAGAAAATACAAAGCTCCTCAATGGACCTACATAATTCTAAAAACTTTGAAAATCTAGATCTGAATGAAGAACCAGAAAGTGTCACTATTGAGCAAGTTGATGAAAGCAAATTAAAGCCACCTTAAAAGAAAAGCCTTTTTGACATTGGAAGGTGGAAATTATCAAACAAAGCAAAGAAAAGAATAAAAGAAATTGAAGAAAGAAAGAAAATAAAGAAAGGGGTCAAAGACGAAAGCCTTGAAGTGTAGGATTACACAGAATTTGTGACAGATTTTTTTTTAATAACACTAAGATTTGACTAGGACTATTTAGACAAGATAATTTTTAGATTTTTACATTTTACAGATTGCAAAAATGGCAGAAACAGAAGTGACTGAACAACCGAAACGTAGTCTAAAAAGATGTTTTAAAGCTTGCTTATGTAGTGTCTTAATACTAATATTGATGTGGTTATTGTTAACTGTTGTAATACCTCTTTTAATGGTAACAAATAACAAAAGTAACACGGATACTAGTGAATGAGTGAATGCCGTTACTAAAGGAACTACTACTATTGCTTCGGAACAAACGGATGAAGGCATGTATCAGCATGACAAATCTACTAGTGACTCCTCGTTAAATGTGTTTACTAAACTCCTCTTTGAATATGTCGACACAATGAATGTGAGTGATTGTTATGTGTGCATGAAATTACCTTCGTCTGTCTCAGAGGGGGTGACCTATCACCACCTACCTTTAACATATGGTGTGTCTTGTAGTTTTTTGTCTAGTTTGTTTTACGTAACAGGTAAGTTGCAGTATTTTTATTCGAATATGGATGTAGTATTCTCAGAAATTCCTATCCGAAGAAACATGAACCCAGTGCTTAGTGGTAAGGATGCAGAGTTCATGGGCGAGTTCTTCTTAACAACATGCCCTATAGATATCACACATGCTCATAAGAATAACCTAGCCTTTGAGGAGAGCTCAATAACGGGGACAGCTACAGCTTCCCGACGACTTGCAAGCTGAACAGTGCCTGACTTTAAAATGGCGGCGGTATGAAGACATCATAATCACCTTATCTTCTCTAGTTATATCGAGCATTGTTATCCAGGCCTGTAAACAGGGTTCAGGTTGCAGCGCCTGCATTTCATGAGGAGCGCTCCATTACACAATCCGATTTCTTGACTATGGTTATCTTCTATCAAGCCCACAATGGTTGTTAAAGCCCTAGGTCCCGACTGCCTGACTTTTAATTGGCGTCGGTCGTGTGCTTTCAGGCATAGTCTTAGTTGTAAACAGTGATCCTGTTGCAGTGCTGGCATTTCAGGAGGAGGGCACCATTACACAACCTATTTCATTACTATGGTGATCCTTTGTCAAACCCACAACGGATGCAGAAACCTTGGGACCCCAATGCCTGTCCCTAAGATGACATCGATCAGGTGCCTTCAGACTTAGGCGCGCAGCCTTGGGCCCTGGTCGCAGAGTAGGCCTCCTTCTGCTCCCCGTCTGCCCCAACCTAGATGGGCCACGCATTGCCCCGTCTGCCGTCCAGTGCCAGTCTACAGAGCAGAGACGAACTATGGGATGCTATGTCTGCAGTGAACTAGGGGGCCCCAGTCACTGGCACTGCACAACAAGATCTCGGCACCTCTTAACGTGCTGTCACTACGCCCCCTCACCTTTCAATAGTGAGGCCCAGGACTGACGCCGTATTCTCTCACCTCCTTATCCTCCTAATTGAGCTCCCATCCCCACTAGGACTCTTTATCACAATGGAGATAAGTCCCGACCCCACTGGTGCCAACGCCTTCATCATCAACTACCCAACTAACCTCTCCAAAAATGCGGCAAAAAAACTCAAACATCGCATTCTCAAAGCTAGACCCGAAACCTTAATCTCAGACCCCTACTTCTGTACAAAAAAAGGCTCTCTTGTTAATGACCTCATCTTCTATACCAGAAAACGGGCTTGCTGGCGATCTGTTTTTTAATCCATGCTTCGAATAACAGGTTCTAATAAAACACCTCATGGTCTCAAACTCACAACATCTCCCTCGTCCACCCTCAAAGCCACCATCACTATCACCCTGTACAATAATGGTATCATCTTAATCCAAGCCTCTAGTATCAACCTAGCCAAGATGGCCACTATTTACCCCACACTCAAAAAAGCGGTGAACGCCAACACCACAGGCCCCGACTCATCCACCACATCTTCGCTGGACCTAACCAGTACTCCCACTTTAACAGCTGAGAGTACCCCTCTCTCTCTAAACCCCTCACCTCCTTTAGTTGATCCCATTGCTTCCATGTCCCTGGTCGGATTATATCAACCCACTAGAACACCTCCTCAGCCGGTTGGCGGACCTATGGGCTCAATCCCCTCGCCGAACGTCAGTCTGATACAGGATGACTCTCGAGCTGAGAGGCTCCCTCACGCCCTACCGTCTTTTCTATTAACAGAAGATGCCTCTTCCTTCATCCCTATAACTTTGCCTCCTGCTAGGCCGGAGACTGGGCAATGGTCCTCCTTGGTTCCTGATCAACCAAACCCAGTCTCCCCGCCAACCACTTGTCCGATACAAGGTGACTCTCGAGCTGAGAGACTCCCTCACGCCCCTCTCGTCCTTACTCCTGACAGGCGACCCCCCCTCCTTCATCCCTACAACCACCTCACCTGCCAGGCTTGAGACCTGGTCTATGTCCTCCTCAGATCCTGAACAGTCAAACCCTTGCTACCCTCATCTGACCACCCCGACATACAGGCAACTGTCCTTACACATTTCCCTGCCCCTCTTTCCAAGCTTTCAGAATCATTCCAAATTCGCAATGACCAACCCCCCCCTGCCCCCGAATCTTAGTAGTACCACCTTAGACCTCTCTGGCTCCCCTCGTGGATTCACCCCTCTACCTGTTCCCCTACACATCCATTAACCCTCACCCAACCTTTAGACCTAGTGGCATGCCTTAATGATCTATCTCTCCAGCTGCACCTTCTTACTGCCGAACCTCAGGTCTTGAAAGCCCTGACAATTGAGCATCTCCCCTCGATCAGCTCCCTCCTCTCTCTCCAAAATTTGCTCGTAGGCCCCTCTAGCGTGATATCCTGCCCTGTCCAATATCCTCTCCTCCCCACATTTAATACCTTGCCTCTCCCTAACACAGACTCCCGGCCTAGAAGGACGAAGACCGATCTGGCATATAAAGACATCAAGGATCTACTCTCCTTTTACTCCCTTAACTTAGTCACCAACAAGACTCCACTTGGTCAAATTCAAGCCATTCACCCTAACTCGAACAGAGAACCCCTACTCAACCTCAGAGTCATAAATAACGATAACCTCAAAAGAGTGAACATCACACAGACGCCTCCCCACCACTCACAGGGACGACTCAAATGCACACTTCTCAACTGCAGATCAGCCAGTAAACACGCCTCGGATATCTTGGACCTCATTCAATACCAGGCGATAGACATCATCATCCTTACCGAAACTTGGTTGAATTCCGCCTCACCTCCTATCCTAGACCTCCTAGTGCCTCCTTCCCATGACATAATTTGCCTCGACAGAGCGAAAAAGCAGGGCGGTGGCCTAGCTTGTATTCATCGGAGCACTCTCTCGGTCTCTCACTCCGAGACCTCTGCCCCCTCCTCCAGTGAATACCTCTGTCTCAACATTTTAAGTACCCACATCCAGATATGCAAACTACATACTTTCTATCACCCCCCCCGGGGGACAATATCTCCTTCATCGAACAATTACTGGAAATCATCTCCGGTAATGTCGATACCGCAGTTCCCCAAATATTCCTCGGTGATTTCAACCTTCATTGGTCTAACCCCAATGACCAAGCTGTTACATGCCTTAAATCCTTAGATGATCACGAGCTGACCCAATACTGTGACAGGCCAACGCATAATAAAGGAGAAATCCTGGATCTCATCATCTCCAAAGGAAACACCATATCACTGGATAACATCTCCCCTTGCGACTGGTCTGACCATCACATCATCCTCTTTTACATTAACCAGGTGGTGTCCGCGAGGAAGCCTCAATCGAAGAAGCTAAAGGTATGGAAAAGGGACCTTAGACATATCAATACAGCTGAACTAGCAACCCAATGTAAATTTGCCCTTTCCGCCCAAGTTGTCAAGCCAGAGGTTCACTTACTTACCGACTTTTGCAACTCTACTATCTCAAGTATTATGGACTCCGTTGCACCAATCCAACAAAAAAATGCATCAACAAAAATCTCCAAACCATGGTTTAACGACAACCTAAACTCCGAAAGTCGCCACCTAAGGGCAACGGAACGATCTTGGAAATCCAATCCTTCCTCAGGTCAGCTAAAAGTCCTCAGAACGGTAAGGAGCTCCTATAACAAACAAATCAAGAGCGCCAAGACCGACTACCTCAGATCTCAACTTAACCAAGCCTCTAATCGTCCCAGGAAACTTTTAGAAATTGTTAAACAACAATCGTATGATGCACCCACTCGGTCTGACCCAGGACACAGCCCACCCTCTTGCGACGCTTTGGCTACGTTTTTCTCTGAGAAATCGAGACTCATCAATATCGAACTGGAATCTAAAAAGGCCTCTCTACCATCCTATTGGCCTGCGCACCCTCCATCCCCCTCTGAACAGCCCGAACCAGCTAGTCTGAGCACCAAAAACAATGCCTCTTGGGACACCTTCACCCCTTTTAGCGAAAGAGACATTAACAAAATTCTTCAGAGTATCAACCCATCCAATCACTTTAATGACCCGCTACCACCCTCCGTCTTCAATGAAATCAAGGAAGTCATCACCCCCCTCTGGACAAATATTGTCAATGCCTCACTGTCTCTAGGTATGATCCCTGATTGCCTAAAAAAGGCTCAGGTTTCCCCTATTTTAAAAAAAACCTAATGCTGATAGTGCAGACCTTAACAATTTCCGCCCTATCTCCAACATCACTACTCTGGCCAAACTCCTTGAAAAATGTGTCCAATCTCAACTTTGTGCTCACATTGAAAATTTCCAACTCCTAGACCATCACCAATCTGGCTTTCGGAGTGGACACAGCACAGAATCGTCTCTCATTCATGTTATCGATGACATTTTAAAAATGCTCGACCACAATGAATCCTGCCTCCTGATCCTCCTTGACCTTTCCTCTGCATTTGACACTGTAAATCACGACAACCTATTATCAGTTCTGGAACACAGGATGAGCTTCTCTGGTCTGGTGCTGCAATGGTTCTTGTCCTTCCACCACCACAGATCTCAAAGAATAAAGGTGAACCACTCTCTATCCCAGCCCACGCCTGTATCCATGGGTGTCCCACAAGGGTCCGCCTTATCCCCCATACTATTCAACCTAGTCCTGGAACCACTTGCAAATGCACTAAACTCAATGAACATTCTCTTCCACATGTACGCAGAGGACACGCAACTTTACCTGAAAATCTCCTCCCCTGACAATCTCACATCACTCAACACTACCCTCATGAACACTCAAAACTGGCTAATGGAGAACCACCTACTACTCAACACTTCCAAAACCGAATTCCTGCTCATTTCTCCTCCGAATCATACCCCCAAGGTAGACCTCTGGATTAACCATCTCACTGCCTTCAACTGCACCCCGTCATTATTGATTCAGCCAAATCGCTCGGAATCACCCTGGACAAACACTTACATTTGAAAAACCACATTAGTAAGGTTTGTAAGGGAGCAAATCACCAGATGAGACTACTCAGGAATCTCAAACCTTTCCTCCCACAAGCTGACTTCAAGCAGGTGGTTCAAGCACTGGTTCTGCCGAGGCTAGACTATGGCAGTGCTACACTATGTGGCCTCCCGAAATATACCTTGGCCCCACTTAAGGCTGTATTGAATGCGGCGGCCAGACTGACCACGGGCACAAAAAGATGTGCGCACATTTCCACAGTCCTAAAATCTCTAAATTGGCTGCCTTTTGAAGCAAGAATACAGCTAAAGATCGCCTGCCTGACTCACAAAGCTCTCCATCTCAAAACCCCCAAGTACCTATGCCAAAAGCTTGAACTATCTAGAGGTGGTAGACCCTCAAGAAGTGCTAACACCTTCCTTCTGAAACCACAGATATTTCGCAAAAAGAAAACTTGTCAAAGAGCTTTCTCCGGCTCCACTCCACGGATCTGGAACTCTCTCCCTCCTGAAATTCGCAGACTCACCTCCACGGTTGCCTTCAAAATGGAAGTAAAACAATTCCTTATGTGCAAGTTCTTACCCTAATTGGGCTCCGATCATTTGCTTGAAGATACTGGACTTACACCCTCATCTCTTGTACTGATGTATTATATCCCCTACCTAATCTTTTCTTCCCCTCCCAGTCCCGCTATATATATTTTTTTCCAACTATTGTGATGTTGTGTTGCACCCTTTGTAACTGTTTCCTTTGATATGTATTTGACGCATGCCTAACCCTGACCATCCGTAATTGTGAAGTGCTCCGATATCCTTCGGGTTCATGTTTGCGCTATATAAAACGTTATAAATAAATAAAATAAATATCCTGTATTTTACGTGATGAAGAGAAGGCTTTTTTTAATTTAGTAGAAGAAAGAAGGCAGGATTTCCAAAAGAAGGCGGCTGAACAGAAGTCACATGCACCACCATGGGCTAACAGGGAAGGGAATTATGAGAAAGGCAAGACTCATGCTGCAATGTTCCTGGATTTGGTAAAGATGGGGAAATTCTGTCTGCATAGACTAAAAACAGATTATAATGACATTTTCATTGGTTCTAGTGAATGTGAACATACCTTCTTAATCATCGGGGGTTGGGGACTAAAAGGTGGAACTAATCCTGTTTTTCCAGGAATTTATTAGGTGTGTGGTAAAAATGCCTATTATAGGTTGCCTGCACGATGGTATGGTAGTTGTTACTTTGGAATAGTATTTCCGAAGGTCTACCATGTAAGTAAAGACAATAGAATCAATGAAATAAGTCAAGGACTAAAACGAAGTAGAAGAGCAAGTTTTTCAGAAATAGTAGGTGATATATTTGGTGCACTGATACCGTCAGTTGGAGTCGTTATGAATTCGCATAAAACACGTAAATTGTCAACAGTAGTTGATAGTCTATCGACAGATACTGCTGGAGGATTCTTGATGATTGACACCGAAATGGTTGCAATTAGATCTATGGTTTTACAAAATAGACTTGCCCTTGATATATTATTGGCAAAAGAGGGTGGAGTCTGTGGCATGTTGAAAATTCAACACTGCTGTACATATATCCCCGATAAAAGTAAAAGTATTGAGGGATATATTAAGAATATTACGAAGATACATGAAGATTTGACCCAACTGGAGGTTGACGGTGTTTTGGAAAGACTAAGTAAAAGTATTTCCTCTATAGGTAATTGGTTCTCTACCTTTGGAAGTAGTTTATTAGGAAAGATACTAATACCAATAGTTTCAGTAGCAATAGTAACCTTGATGATAATAATGATGTATAGGTGTTGCAAGGGTAAATCTCGAAACAAAGTGGTGACTGAAGCAAATGATAAGAGAAAAGAAAGAGAAATAGAGATGAAATAGAGTTAGAAGAAATGAAAGGAAGTCTATATGATAAGATGAAAGAATTAGATGAAGAACTTATAAAAAGAGAGGAAGACACTGAAACTTAGATAGATAAAGGTGGCACTTGGTAATGATGGGTATTTTATGATGGCTCAAAAATGCCATCAAAGGGGGGATTGATGGAGCAAGGATTCAAGAAAAAGAAACTTGCTCGGAGAAATTCCCTCATTAACTTCTATTAACCGTTATAGACGTGAAACTAATCGTAACTAATGTACACCAAACATCAACACATGGGTAGAAAGCTTACACATGCTTGAAATAATGTGAAGTAACACGAAACGCGACTAAAACCGCTTTAACTAGAGAAAGACGCTTTGCGCATGCGCGCACTAGAAACTGAACAGAGATGACGTGACTAACCCGCTTTTGGGAGGGAAAAGCTTTGCGCATGTGCGAAAAGACTAACCACGTGGTCTTGTGGAACCACATGCCCGACATCTGCTTGTAAGAATATTAATGAACGCCGCTTACACTAATGCTTTTGCCTAAGGAAATAATAATAATATGGGATAGAGTAGAAGTGGGTGGTGAACAGTGAGAACTATGTATTTAAGAAAATAACATTTCTTTATGATTCTTTTATCAATAGTGCATATTTGGGCCTCTCTGCGTACTTGGTGAGAAGGAAAATGGAGTCGAATAACGCAAATCTGCGCATGATCAGTAAACTCCGAGTTTGACCGGGTGACCGAGAGAGCGAATGCCTGCCAAGCATCGAGGACAGAGCCGTGGGAAAGGAAGACGTGTGGCGATAGTCTATGGAGCTTGCATTGAAATTGTATTAAAAATGTATCCAAGTTGCAACATTTTATATATGTGAAAGGAAGTATGAATGAACAAAAGGGGATGGGTTCATAAAACAAAAAGTGTCTTAATAAAAGTGAATATGTCCCCTCGCCCTGTCCAATCAAATTCCATGCTTTATTAAAGTTTGCAACTATTGAGGGTGGGACATGTAGAAGTGTAGACTATAATTAGGGTAACTCTAGTTAGTTAGTCAAGAAGGTCGAGTCGAGAGAAGAGCTGAGATGTCGAATTGATGAGGAGGATGCTGAATGATGATGCCGAATGACAGCCTGATTCAATTGGGGTAGATTTGAAGATTCCGGAAGAACACTCGAGGAGGGAGAGAGCGAAAGAGAGAAATGCGCCGCAGTTCGGCGGTATTGTAGAGAGGTCCACCTGTCCTATTCTGTCCTGGTCCTGTCCTGAAATCTTTGTCTCCTGACCTAACTCAGGGACCAGTCCTTCGGCCAGAGGGGTGGTTTTCTGCATATCTGATAGGTAAATATTATTCTGACTCATAATTTGTATTTTTCTTTTTTGCAAATGAATTTTGTCTTTGAAGCTTTTGTCTCTTCATCTATCCACTCCTTCAAAATGCATTTGATTTGTTGAATGAATCTGAATCATTGGTTTGTATCTGCTATTTAATTTTCTCTCCTACGTGAAAATGATGGTGTTTGCACTGTGAAAACTGTACTGAGAGCATTCACCCTGATGACTGAAAACTAGATAACATTTTGAATCTTACCCAGAGTCTGTGGTTATTTCACCAAGATTTATGAAATAGTTAGATAGCTGTTAATATCACCATCAACTAACTCAACTAATGGTCCACCGATCAGTTAGACATCAAACGTTCTAATTATGAGACAATAGATTCAATAACTGATCTGTATCTTTGTGAAAAATATAAACTTGACCCCCAGCGGTTCCTAGGGAAATCGATGAGTTTTGGGTAAATGTGTATGGGCCCTGTTGTGTGTTTGCGTGTGGAGTATTTATCCCTGGTGAAACGCTGGATCAGTAGCAAATGTGCCATTTTCACAATCAACATTTTTTTAATCGTTTAGTGGAATGTTTAGAGCTTTAAACATGACCTGAACATTTTTCATTGCATGAGAGGAGGGGCGGGGCCTGGGAGGCGTGGGGCTTTATGCTAAGCTGATCTTTAGATTCCTTCGACTGTTGCAGCGTCCTTCTGTTGCCTTGGTGACTGCTTTTCTTATAAGCTCCCAAAGGCCACTGCATTGCAAACCTAAACACATGGGTAAAGGACGTTTTCATTTACAACACCAATAGCATTAACTCTCGCAAATGCAAGACCTATTGCATTGCAAATGCTTGTTAAAGCATAGTAAATGTTGACCTTACAGTGCACCAGGTTATGACAATCTTTGTTGGGGCTCTTCAATGGTTCCCGCACTATCACCCTCCAACAAAGCCCCTCATCTCTCCATAGCCCCTCTCTCACATGTATTTAATTTGTTTTATAGCACCTCTCATACCAATGTAGGGTGTCAGAACTTTGCATCACACACACATACTGAGACAATGAATCATTTTTGTGTAAATCAGTGTATAGAAAATGTTACAAAAGACAAAGGGGACTACAAGGTGTAGGATTCACACGTCACCCATGGAGGTAGCATTGGCTAAGAGTGCCTGGTCTGGGAACCTCGAACTCAGGATTCAGAGCATAACACGAAGGGTAGGGTTGACTTTATCAATAAGAATTTATTTCTACTCAAGCAAACCGTTTTTAGCAAAATTCGGAGAATGAAAGACTGGGACAAAAAAACACCCATAACTTTACTACCTAGATTACGGTTGTCACTTATGAACTGCCCAGTAACAAAATGATCTCTGTGAAAAAGCAGTAACTCACTGAGCTATGCATATAAAATACTGTTCTGTGATCTGCATAGTACACGCTCTTTGCAGCAGGCATATTAACCCTCTGTGCTACCTTAGATGAGTCAAAACAGCCACTAGACCAAACCCTGATGAATCTCCAGCAGGTACATTGATCACCAGAGTTTTCTTGGCACTTTAACTGTTGCCTGAAAAGTGTTGGATATACAAGGAACTCAGCAGTGCTTTTAAAACTGCTGCACCGCTACGATACCGGTCCACTGCTAAACTTGAAAGATAGCAGGTATGTAAACACCACCACACACCAACTCACTGACTGTTCTGTGGCAGATTCAACCTCTTCCAACTTCCTTTTTTATGTGGGTGGTGGGCACTGCATGCGCTCAGATATTTTTTATTTTGCATTTTTATATAGAGCACAATCAACCTGAAAGTATTTGAACAGTTTCTATGAGCACCAGTTACATAACATAAGGTCACATTCATTTTGGAGGCATGAGATTAAGTGATTTGTCCAGAATTACAGGCTGTTGAGCCTGCGCAGAGACTCAGAACTTAGTTCTCAGGTTCCAAACTGGGCAGCTCTGGTCGTAATGGCCTCTCTGCTTACACCCTTCCCCCAACAACTCGTCCCAGTGTCGGGCCACCACTAAACCTGAAAGATAACATCTATGAAAACAACCCCATACACAGACTGTTATTGCATATGCCTTTTAGTTTAATTGTCATATTGTCATCACGGCTAGACCAGAAAGTTTCTCAGTTCATGTTGAAAAAATACACTTTTAATAAAGACTTATTATTTCACAGATATATGATTTACTAAGGTGACCCGCACCTGCATGTTAAAGAAATACGCTATTTTTAAGTCCCCTATCTGGGATCAATCCCAGCATCTCTGTTTGACCAAATTGTGTGATCCTACGCAAATACTGTATTTCATCAGGTCTCTCTTAGTTTGTTATTGCATAGGTGAGGCTAACATGGCTGGTTTACAGTCATGGCAGCCGTACGACTGACTCTGCCCCAACATTACCAACCTGACTACTTGTAGGGTGTGGATGCAGTGGCGTAGCTAGCCGCACTGCCTCCCAGGGCGGCCCGAAGGTTGCCGCCCGGGTGCAGGTAAGAGCGGTGGGGGGAGGGGCCGTTGGGCGGCGGATGACTTGTTCCAGGGGGCTGGTGGACTATGGCTGACTTGTTCTCGGGGCGATAAAGGTAGTCGAAAGACACGACTCCCGTGGCCCCGAAAAATAGCCCCCCGCCACTCCCTAGCTACGCCACTGTGTGGTTAAACCATTGAAATATACTTGAAAATCCTGCAAGGGGGAAGACTGCCCTTGCTTGGAAGATAACATATATTCCCAGAGTAATTTAAATACGTCGACTTGTCACTCCTCCTGGCATCAATCTCCGATCACGGTCCATTACAAAGGGCCTAGTGACTCTGTGGTAGGGGCACAGCACAGACAGTGGAAGTGAAGGCCGCAGGTCAGCCACAATAATTAAACACACACCACCACCACACACACAGACTTGGGGTCTGTTCCCGCCCTGGCAGATCCAACTCCGTCTTCCACATGGGCGGTGGGCACAATCCTAGATCCATATGACCTGGATACTTAACTAACATAATGTGTGACGAAGCTGCTGGATTCCTCCCTTAGACCCACCCCTTTCTGATAATAAACAACAGCAGTTGGGTGGCAGAGGTCAGTGTCCCACCCACTCCAGCATTCTCCCCATCTGCCTGCCCCGCCCCTGGCGAGTTTGTTTAATGTGCTCTGCTAATCATCCCACAGCTGTTAAAAATAACGCCCAAAAAGTAAGCCCATACCTGGCAATGAATTCTACCACACCCACTAATGTGTCCTCACTGCCCTGGCAAATGCCTCAAGGCCTGACCAATACATGCGCACTGCACAGGAGCAAAACCCCACCCTCTCATCCCCATGAAAATAAGCACAGATCCAGATAATGTCATCAAACAGCATTTTTAGCTGCTCCGTGTTCCTAATCCTTTGTTTCAGTCTTGTGGTTGTAGGGGATCAACGCCCCTCACACCCATTAAAACCAACTAACACCGCAATCCTTGCCAAAGAAAGACAATATCACACCATGCGGATAACTACATCCAACAGTAAACAAGGAGCTACTAAGGAATCATCTTCTCCGCCATCTTCTCTTCCCCCTGAACTTGTTTCACAATCCTTTTGTGATGAGCTCCCGTCCTTTTTTACTAAAAAAACTGGCAACACTAGAAATGCTAAATCTCAGCAAGACACCTCGTGAACATCTTCAAAGCCTGAACTATCTGCCCAGCTGCCTATTCCTACAGGGCCTGATAAACCTGGCATAGAAAGTTCCTTCGCCAGATGATTTAGATTTATTTATTAACAAATGTAAGTCAGGATCTCCTCTAGTTTTAGTCCCAGTGCATGAGTTACACAAAATATTCCTTCCATGAAGAAGGTGTTGAGTGACATCATCTCATTGTCCTCAAAAACCATAACTGGCCCTAGTCTGCTTAAACAAGGCATTGTTGGACCAAAAAAAACAACTTGTACCATTTCGAGCCCCATAATTCTCTCTTCCTCTGGTGATGGCTAAAATTATGGAAAGCTTTGTAACTTCTCAAATATGCAGTATTTTTTAAACCTTTGCAATCTTGGAGGACTCGCAAGTTGTTTTCTGTCGCAACAGAGACAGAGAAGCTGCACTAATAGATCTACAAGATGACTTTCTGAACTCTTCAAACAGCCACACTTCCTGTGTCCTGATATTATTAGACCTGTAAGCAGCATTAGATGCAGTTGATCATACAATCCTCTTAGATAAAGTTGCCGACATGACGGACAGCGACAGCCACTCCACCTGTGTCCTGATATTATTAGACTTGTCAGCAGCATTCGATACAGTCGATCATACAATCCTCTTAGATAAAGTGGCCGACATGACCCACAGCGACAGCCACTCCACTGGTGTCCTGATATTATTAGATAGTCCTCAGCATTCCATAAAGTTGATCATACAATCCTCTTAGATAAAGTGGCTGGACATAACCGACAGCCACGCCACCTGTGTCCTGATATTATTAGACTTGTCAGCAGCATTCAATACAGTCGATCATACAATCCTCTTAGATAAAGTGGCCGGATGTGACCGACAGCGACAGCCACTCCACCTGTGTCTCAATATTATTAGACTTGTCAGTAGAATTCGATACAGTCGATCATACAATCCTCTTAGATAAAGTGGCCGGACGTGACCGACAGAGACAGCCACTCCACCTGTGTCCTGAAATTATTAGACTTTTCAGCAGAATTCGATACAGTCGACCATACAATCCTCTTAGATAAAGAGGCCGGACGTGACTGACAGCGACAGCCACTCCACCTGTGTCCTGATATTATTAGACTTGTCAGCAGCATTCAATACAGTCGATCATACAATCCTCTTAGATAAAGTGCAGGACGAGTCCGACAGCGACAGCCACTCAACCTGTGTCTCAATATTATTAGACTTGTCAGCAGCATTCGATGCAGTCGATCATACAATCCTCTTAGATAAAGTGGCCGGACATGACCGACAACAACAGCCGCTCCACCTTTTTACGGATATTATTAGACTTGTCAGCAGCATTCGATACAGTCGATCATACAATCCTCTTAGATAAAGTGGCCGGACATGACCGACAACAACAGCCACTCCACCTGTGTCCTGATATTATTAGACTTGTCAGCAGAATACGATACAGTCGATCATACAATTCTCTTAGATAAAGTGGCCGGACGTGACCGACAGCCACTCCACCTGTGTCCTGATATTATTAGACTTGTCAGCAGAATTCGATACAGTCGATCATACAATCCTCTTAGATAAAGTGGCAGAACGTGACCGACAGCGACAGCCACTCCACCTGTGTCTTGAGAATATTAGACTTGTCAGCAGAATACGATACAGTCGATCATACAATCCTCAGATAAAGTGTCTGGACGTGACCGACAGCGACAGCCACTCCACCTTTTTCCCGATATTATTAGACTTGTCAGCAGCATTCAATACAGTCGATCATACAATCCTCAGATAAAGTGGCTGGACGTGACCGACAGCGACAGCCATTCCACCTTTTTCCCGATATTATTAGACTTGTCAGCAGCATTCGATACAGTCGATCATACAATCCACTTAGATAAAGTGGCCAACTTGTCATTTGCCATGCTGCTCTTGACTGGCGTAAATCATTTCTGACAAATTCTACTGAAGCAGTTAAGCTCCATCAATTTGTCTCTATCACTTCTGATTAAGCTACAGTTGTTTCCCAAGCTTTAGTCATTTCTCCTTTTCTTTTTAATCTTTATATTAGCTGTCTTTTATTTCTTTAATTTTTATGCAGATAACACACAGCTTACATTTTAGCTGAATGGGGATGGGTGTGTTTCTAAACATCTTCCTTCTTGCCTACAATTTATTACCTTATGGCCCTTGTCTTCTAGGACCAGCACCATTCATGATTTCCAGATGTGTAAATAAGTTTGTTACCTGGATGGGACAAAGACCATAAAATCATTGTTGCAACAAATTTTCTTTTGAAATGTGCTAGATGGTCGTACAAGAAACAGTGGCTGGTACCCAGAAACGATGTCTCCATGTGTTCCAACCAATAAGGGCTAGCTATCAGTCTTTTGCAGAAACCCTTTTTACCAAACACAATTTAAGTTTTGCTAATAGGGTGTTTGTATATATAATTTTTAATTTATTGGAAGTTATATTGTTATACATGTCTCATGTCTTTTTATGTGTCATGTTTTTCTGAACATATGTCTTTGTATTCACATGTAATTGATAAATTCTGAAGAAGACTGTACATCCCTAGATTTGGCTCAGCAATGGTGAGCAGTTTTTGATATATATTATAACCCTCCTTTCCTTTTTTTTCTTTTTCAGTTTTAAAAAGGGCATATAATTAATAAGTAGGCGAGTCATCACGCCATCAGCCACAAAGTTTTAGTGAGCTGTTACAGTCATTGGATACATTTGTCCCGCTAGAACCACTTTTTCTATTTTTTAAAATGTATTAAAGGCTAGATGGACAGAAAATGGTTAAAGATAAATATGTAAAAAACCAGAGGTTCTCTTGGTGGTGGGAGATCTGTCGATCTGGTCTCATGTCCCACGGCCTTCAAACTTAGGGGCATATGTACAAAAAATGTCAGAGAGCGGAGCTGCGCCAAATTTGGCAGCGCCGCACTCCGACATTTTTATAGCATGTTTAATATGGTGCCCTCCTGTGTTTTCTCTAGTGCTGGCACACAAAAAGCTGCCTAGTGCCAACGCAGGCACACTGCAGCAATGTTGCAAGGGTGGGCGACTGTTTATCTGAAGGAAGGGACACCTTCCTGCACATAAACACTCAATAATGGTGATTTGCTCTTTGCAGCACACATGGAAAGAGCAAAAAACGAGGCAAAATTATTAATCTGTCCTTTTATCGCCATTCTAACACTTGGTAATCCATGGGGTTAGAATGGCCCTGTTTTTGGTGCTGCCTCACACACACACACACACACACACTGCACAGTAGTACATTATTACTCCACTGTACCAATCACAGGCACACATACACCAGGCACGTAGATACCACACACACACTGCACAGTACTGCATTACTCCTGTGCTGTACCATTCACAGGCACACATACACCAGGCACGTAGATACCACACACGCACTGCACAGTACTGCATTACTCCTGTGCTGTACCATTCACAGGCACACATACACCAGGCACGTAGATACCACACACGCACTGCACAGTACTGCATTACTCCTGTGCTGTACCATTCACAGGCACACATACACCAGACACATAGATACCACACACACACTGCACAGTACTGCATTACTCCTGTGCTGTACCATTCACAGGCACACATACACCAGGCACGTAGATACCACACACACACTGCACAGTACTGCATTACTCCTGTGCTGTACCATTCACAGGCACACATACACCAGGCACGTAGATACCACACACGCACTGCACAGTACTGCATTACTCCTGTGCTGTACCATTCACAGGCACACATACACCAGACACATAGATACCACACACACACTGCACAGTACTGCATTACTCCTGTGCTGTACCATTCACAGGCACACATACACCAGGCACGTAGATACCACACACGCACTGCACAGTACTGCATTACTCCTGTGCTGTACGATTCACAGGCACAAATACACCAGGCACGTAGAGGCCACACACGCACTGTACAGTACTGCATTACTCCTGTGCTTTACCATTCACAGGCACACATACACCAGGCACGTAGATACCACACACGCACTGCACAGTACTGCATTACTCCTGTGCTGTACCATTCACAGGCACACATACACCAGGCACGTAGATACCACACACGCACTGCACAGTACTGCATTACTCTTGTGCTGTACCATTCACAGGCACACATACACCAGACACATAGATACCACACACACACTGCACAGTACTGCATTACTCCTGTGCTGTACCATTCACAGGCACACATACACCAGGCACGTAGATACCACACACGCACTGCACAGTACTGCATTACTCCTGTGCTGTACGATTCACAGGCACAAATACACCAGGCACGTAGATGCCACACACGCACTGTACAGTACTGCATTACTCCTGTGCTTTACCATTCACAGGCACACATACACCAGGCACGTAGATACCACACACGCACTGCACAGTACTGCATTACTCCTGTGCTGTACCATTCACAGGCACACATACACCAGGCACGTAGATACCACACACGCACTGCACAGTACTGCATTACTCCTGTGCTGTACCATTCACAGGCACACATACACCAGGCACGTAGATACCACACACGCACTGCACAGTACTGCATTACTCCTGTGCTGTACCATTCACAGGCACACATACACCAGGCACGTAGATACCACACACGCACTGCACAGTACTGCATTACTCCTGTGCTTTACCATTCATAGGCACACATACACCAGGCATGTAGATACCACACACGCACTGCACAGTACTGCATTACTCCTGTGCTGTACCATTCACAGGCACACATACACCAGGCACGTAGATACCACACACGCACTGCACAGCATTATTTCTGTATTGTACCATTCACAGGCACACATACACCAGGCACGTAGATACCACACACGCACTGAACAGCACTGCATTATTTCTGTATTGTACCATTGATGGGCACACATACACCAGGCACGTAGATACCACACATGCACTGCACAATACTGTATTATTCCTGTATTGTATCGTTCACAGGCACATACATACCACACACGCACTGCACAGCACTGCATTATTTCTGTATTGTACCATTCACAGGCACACATACACCTGGCACGTAGATACCTCACATGCACTGCACAGCATTACTCCTGTGCTGTACCTTTCACAGGCACACATTCACAAGACACATAGATACCACACACGCACTGCACAGCACTGCATTATTTCTGTATTGTACCATTGACAGGCACACATACACCAGGCACGTAGATACCACACACGCACTGCACAGTACTGCATTACTCCTGTGCTGTACCATTCACAGGCACACATACACCAGACACATAGATACCACACACACACTGCACAGTACTGCATTACTCCTGTGCTGTACCATTCACAGGCACACATACACCAGGCACGTAGATACCACACACGCACTGCACAGTACTGCATTACTCCTGTGCTGTACGATTCACAGGCACAAATACACCAGGCACGTAGATGCCACACACGCACTGTACAGTACTGCATCACTCCTGTGCTTTACCATTCACAGGCACACATACACCAGGCACGTAGATACCACACACGCACTGCACAGTACTGCATTACTCCTGTGCTGTACCATTCACAGGCACACATACACCAGGCACGTAGATACCACACACGCACTGCACAGTACTGCATTACTCCTGTGCTGTACCATTCACAGGCACACATACACCAGACACATAGATACCACACACACACTGCACAGTACTGCATTACTCCTGTGCTGTACCATTCACAGGCACACATACACCAGGCATGTAGATACCACACACGCACTGCACAGTACTGCATTACTCCTGTGCTGTACGATTCACAGGCACAAATACACCAGGCACGTAGATGCCACACACGCACTGTACAGTACTGCATTACTCCTGTGCTTTACCATTCACAGGCACACATACACCAGGCACGTAGATACCACACACGCACTGCACAGTACTGCATTACTCCTGTGCTGTACCATTCACAGGCACACATACACCAGGCACGTAGATACCACACACGCACTGCACAGTACTGCATTACTCCTGTGCTGTACCATTCACAGGCACACATACACCAGGCACGTAGATACCACACACGCACTGCACAGTACTGCATTACTCCTGTGCTGTACCATTCACAGGCACACATACACCAGGCACGTAGATACCACACACGCACTGCACAGTACTGCATTACTCCTGTGCTTTACCATTCATAGGCACACATACACCAGGCATGTAGATACCACACACGCACTGCACAGTACTGCATTACTCCTGTGCTGTACCATTCACAGGCACACATACACCAGGCACGTAGATACCACACACACACTGCACAGCATTATTTCTGTATTGTACCATTCACAGGCACACATACACCAGGCACGTAGATACCACACACGCACTGAACAGCACTGCATTATTTCTGTATTGTACCATTGATGGGCACACATACACCAGGCACGTAGATACCACACATGCACTGCACAATACTGTATTATTCCTGTATTGTATCGTTCACAGGCACATACATACCACACACGCACTGCACAGCACTGCATTATTTCTGTATTGTACCATTCACAGGCACACATACACCTGGCACGTAGATACCTCACATGCACTGCACAGCATTACTCCTGTGCTGTACCTTTCACAGGCACACATTCACAAGACACATAGATACCACACACGCACTGCACAGCACTGCATTATTTCTGTATTGTACCATTGACAGGCACACATACACCAGGCACGTAGATACCACACATGCACTGCACAGTACTGTATTATTCCTGTGCTGTACCATTCACAGGCACACATACACCACGCACATAGATACCACACATGCACTGCACAGCACTGCATTATTTCTCTATTGTACCATTGACAGGCACACATACACCAGGCACGTAGATACCACACATGCACTGCACAGTACTGTATTATTCCTGTATTGTACCGTTCACAGGCACATGGATAACACACACGCACTGCACAGCACTGCATTATTTCTGTATTGTACCATTCACAGGCACACATACACCTGGCACGTAGATACCACACATGCACTGCACAGCACTGTATTATTCCTGTAGTGTACCGTTCACAGGCATACATACACCGGGCACATAGATACCACACACGCACTGCACAGTACTGAATTATTCCTATATTGTACCAATCACAGGCACACATACACCAGGCACATAGATACCACACACGCACTGCACAGTACTGAATTATTCCTGTATTGTACCAATCACAGGCACACATACAACAAACACATAGATACCACACATGCACTGCACAGTACTGCATTACTCCTGTGCTGTACCGTTCACAGGCACACATACACCACTGAAACTACTTTCATATTTTCACCATATTAATTCACCACTAATCCTTGATGGGCTTCCAGAGTAGCATGCTTCAACACCCCATCAGGGGTAACCAGCGCTATATAAATACAAACCTTTTTTTCCTCCTCTATCCTTCTGCTATCATTCCAAATCCAAATAACTGCCTAACCTATCCATCACTTAAAATGTACTTGCATGTTTCACTATACTAATTCAACACTAATCCTCTATGGGTCCCGGAGTAGCGTGCTACTCACGAAAAGCGCTTCGACGCCTCGTCAGGGGTAGTAAGCGCTATATAAATGCAATTACAATACAATACAATTACAATACCCCAGGCACGTAGATAACACACATGCACTGCACAGCACTGCATTATTCCTGTGTACAGTTCACAGGCACACATACAGCAGGCATATGATGCCACACACACACTGCACAGCACTGTATTATTCCTGTATTGTACCATTCACAGGCACACATACACCAGGCAAAATGTATACCACACACGCACTGCACAGTACTGCATTACTCCTGTGCTGTACCATTTACAGGCACACATACACCAGGCACATGGATACAACACACACACGCACTGCACAGCACTGCATTACTCCTGTGCTGTACCATTCACAGGCACACATACACCAGGCACATGGATACGAAACACGCACTGCATTATTCCTGTATTGTACTATTCACAGGCACACATACACAAGGCACATAGGTACCACACATGCACTGCACAGCACTGTATTATTCCTGTATTGTACCATTCACAGGCACATATACACCAGGCACATAGGTACCACACACGCACTGCACAGTACTGCATTACTCCTGTGCTGTACCATTCACAGGCACACATACACCAGGCACATGGATACGAAACACGCACTGCATTATTCCTGTATTGTACTATTCACAGGCACACATACACAAGGCACATAGATACCACACATGCACTGCACAGTACTGCATTACTCCTGTGCTGTACCGTTCACAGGCACACATACCCCAGGCACGTAGATACCACACACGCACTGCACAGTACTGAATTATTCCTGTATTGTACCAATCACAGGCACACATACACCAAACACATAGATACCACACATGCACTGCACAGTACTGCATTACTCCTGTGCTGTACCGTTCACAGGCACACATACCCCAGGCACGTAGATACCACACATGCACTGCACAGCACTGCATTATTCCTGTGTACAGTTCACAGGCACACGTACAGCAGGCATATGATGCCACACACACACACTGCACAGCACTGTATTATTCCTGTATTGTGCCATTCACGGGCACACATACACCAGGCAAAATGTATACCACACACGCACTGCACAGTACTGCATTACTCCTGTGCTGTACCATTTACAGGCACACATACACCAGGCACATGGATACAACACATGCACTGCACAGCACTGCATTATTCCTGTATTGTACTATTCATAGGCACACATACACAAGGCACATAGATACCACACATGCACTGCACAGTACTGCATTACTCCTGTGCTGTACCATTCACAGGCACACATACACCAGACACATAGATACCACACACGCACTGCACAGCACTGCATTATTTCTGTATTGTACCATTGACAGGCACACATACACCAGGCACGTAGATACCACATGTTAGACCTGTCAGCCCTAGGGTGGTCTTGCCCTGTTTTTTTTCCTTTTGCGCCTCATTTTTGCCACCGTATTTTTACTGGACCTAGGTCTCCGGGCGCCTTGCCACTGCTAGCCAGTGCTGAGGTGCAGGTGCTCTCTCACTCAAGATGGCTGCCACAGGCCCCTGCTACTGCAGAGGGGCCTTACACGCATACACACTAGTAGCCAGGGTCAGGCTGGGACATAGGGATACAGTATCCATTCCGTCCCCGCCTCTGGGCCACATAGCCAGACATGTGGAAGGTTCCAGAACCTTCCGGGCTGTGGGAGGAGTTATGTTTTGCCGCCTTTGGGAGGGTCACCTGACCTAGGGGTATAAAAGGCTTGGAGGGAAAACTTTTAGTCAGTTGGGGCACCACTGATCCTGGGAGAACCTCTGCCGGAGTACAGGCTTTAGGGCCTAGGGGGAGACCTACACTACTGCTGCTGACAAGGCTTAGGCCCTGCTGTAGTAAGTTAGCTGAGGAACGCCCACCACCCACTGACCTTGCCCAGTGTGAGGGGACCCAGGGAACCACCTTCAGCGTGCTGGGAAGAACATCAAGCACTCCCAGAACCACCAACTCATTCCCCCTCATAAGAAGAAACTTCTGACAAGAAACTTTTGACAAGAAACTTATAATAAGAAACTTCTGACAAGAAACTCCTGACAAGAAACTCCTAAGAAGCAACCAATCTGAAACAGCCGCAAGAAACCTTAATCTGGGGAGGCCTGACCGTCCAGCAAGGCCTGAAACCTAAACTGCCACACTGGGGATCACCAGGTAAAGCGCCGTGCCCTGAAGCGCTAGACCTTCACCCCTATCAACTCCTGCCTGCTGCTGGGCTGCCCCCCAAGAACCTTTCCAGTCAGCCCTGCCCACAGGCTGCTGGTGCGCCCCGCGTTCTGTCTCCACGAGGGAGAAACTGCCCCCCCTCAGGTCACTGACCTCGTGAGGGAATCACCGCCGCGGCCGCCGGCGCGTGAGGAGAAGTGCTGCTGTGAGGAAGCCCTCCTCGAGGCCGTGTGGTGAGGTGCGCCGTCCGCGCCCTCACCGAAGGAAGCGCCGTGGTGAGGGAGGCCCCTCGAGTGGATGTGGTGAGGTGCGCCGCCCGCGCCCTCACCAAAGCCTCTAAATTTCCCCCAAGACATCACCGCCGGGCCCGGGGCCCCACCGCCGCAGTCGCGGCCGAAGAAATCACCGCCGCAGCCCAAGGGGGCCGCGTGAAGCAGCCGCGGCCTAGCGCGATCCGCGAGGCCTCCAGGCCCCGCTGACGCCGTTGCTGGGCAACCGGGGATGCCGGCCGTGCCCCCGGGAAGGCCGCGCAGCGATTGGGTGCCGGCTCCCGCCACGCCCCCCAGCGCCGACGGAGGCCGAGGAAGAGCTCCGGCCGTGCAGAGGGAGACGGGGAGCCGGCCGGAGAGGACTGCCGGCTCCCGCTCCCCTTCCCGAAGTCCTGCAAGGCCCGCATCCACTCACCTGATCCCGGGGGCCGGAGGAGGGTGATACCGGCCCCCGCAACGTCCCGCAAATCCACTTCCTTGATCCCGGGGGCCGGAGGAGGGTGATACCGGCCCCCGCAACGACCCGTAATTCCGGCCAAAAGGGCCGAGGTACCCCGACCAGGCCCCGCCCTCCAGAACACGGGCCGGGCCTGGAGATTGCCAGTCGCTAGGAAGCGCGACCAACGACCACGCATCAGGTGAGCCCAGGAGGCCCCTAGGGCCCACAGAAACGCCACTGGGGGCCGGGGGCCACATTAACCCTTGAATTAAACCTGTGTAACTTTCCCCATGAGGCGAGGCCCCGGAGAGGAGTGGGCCTAGCCTGGAATTAACCCCTGAGGGACACAGAAGCCCCAGAATACAGGACATGTTGAGGGGTTCCCCACATTGTTTATTCATTTAATGCTGATGCCTATTGTAATTACTGCCTAGGCCTATGCTTATAACTGCAAAGTCTTTATCTAAGGGGGAAAGTGATTAATTGAATTGAGCTGAAGTGTACACCGCCAAGAGTTGAAGTGTTTTATGTTACAGGTGTACTGGAGTTGCGACGCCCACTGTACTGAATGTGGGTGCACCTAGATTAATGCAGGCCTATTGAAATGTAACGTGAAAAGCCTTCTTTTAAGTAATTGAATATGCTTGAAGTGAACTGCATGTTTAGGCCCATGTTTTATTAATGCACCTTGTGATCATTATTGGTGCTACGTTTAGGAGATGATTCCTGCGGCCTCTTAGTGGCCTACAATGTTGATGAGCTATGATGCTTTATTAAGAATGTGCACCAGTTGAGTAATGCAATGATTTTAAATGTAGATCTGAATTAATCTGCCTCATCTGATGCTACCTTGATTTATATATAAAAGATCTTGATTTTAAATACACAAGCCTGGTGTGGTGTCATGTTATTGCGTTCGCATTCCTGAGTCAAAGTAAGAGTGTGCTGCACAACTGCCTTACACATTGCCTTCGCGTGCTTTCCCGCCTCGCGCCATGCTACCGTGGCGGACTCGGTAAACCCGGTTCCAACATTTGGTGTTCAGCGGTTGGATAAGGACTGGTGTTTGTGCAGCACCCTACAGTGACTCAGTGTGCGCCGCAATTAGACACCTATTGTAATGCAAGTGCTAGGAATTCTTTTGTGATTGCCGATTGTGTACATTCCTGCGTTAGACCTGCTACCTACAGTCTAAAACCCTTTCTCTAAATTGTCTGGGGCCCCACCTAAGAGGATGGAGTTTGAGTTAGCCAACCTAGAAAGGTATACGGTGACACAGCTCAAGGAGTTCTGCCTAGAGAGGGGGTGGCCGCCAAGCGAGGCGCCAGGAAGGAGGTGCTTCAGAAAGCTTTGAGGGCATGGGTAATGGCCCACCCGGAGGGAAGAGGGGACGAGGAGCAGGGGGAGGCAGACAACCCAGGAGAACTGGACCTACTGCACATTGATGTTAGCGAGAATGTGTTGCCAGGAAGACGTTCCAGGGCAGGCAGTAGTGCGTCAGGGGGAGTTTGTCGGCAGAGGAATTTGAGGACAGGAGGGAGGAGAGGCGATTAACATTAGAACTTGCTAGGATGGAAAGAGAAGGAGAACAGGCAAGGCTAGCCATGGAGGAAAGGAAGCTTGCGCATGAGCTTAGCCTGAAGGAACTAGAGCTCCGAGCCTTGCAGATGGAGATGCAGGGCAAAGTGAATGGTGGCAGCGTACCTGCTGGGGTTCCACAGGAGCCCAAATTTTATCTACCAAGAGAGGTGATAGCCAGTTTTAGTGTAGGAGATGACATCGATAAGTGGTTGGCGGCGTACGAGGTGGCTTTGGTGGCCCATAGAGTTCCTGAGAGCTACTGGGGGAGGTCTTTACAGGTACATACCTCCACCAGTAAGGGACACACTTTTAACCTTGGATAAGGGGATCAGACCAACTACCCTATCATGAAGGAGGCCCTGCTCAAGAAGTTTGGCCTCACCCCAGAGAAGTACCGCCAAAAGTTCCGCAACAGCCACAAGCTTCACACACAAAACTGGGTGGATTTTTTTGATTATGCCCGGAAGGCATTGGAGGGTTGGGTGCGTGGCAGCAACGTTGATAATTACAAAGGGCTGTACGACCTGTTCTTGAGAGAGCACCTCCTAGAGAAATGTTTTCCGGAGCTGCGCCAGTACTTGGTGGACCGCAAGCTGACCAATCCTAGGGAGCTTGCAGAGGAGGCAGACACGTGGGTCAGCACTCGGGTGTCCCACAAGGGAGCCGGGGCGGACCTCCCGAAAGGTGGACAGGGGCTCCCCCAGAAGAAAGAGGGGGAGATAAAAGAGGGAGTTCTTTAAAGGCCCCCAAAATAGACCGCCTGGGAGAGGGGTAGGTTCCCCATCCCAATCTGGATTCCAGAAACCCACTTATCCTGACAGGAGTCAGCAGCCCAGAACTGTCCGGTGCTACGAGTGCGGGAGGTTGGACACTACAAGGGGGATCCCCAGTGTCGCAAGAGAACCCCAGCCCCCACAGGAGGTAAGAGCCCCGGGGTGGCCAGTGTAGCGCTTGGGGAGGAGTTGTCCCTAGGTAGGGGAGGTGAGTGGACAGGCTTGACCTTAGTTTCCCTGGGGGATAGAGAGATCATCCCACGGGTTCAGGTACTCGCGAACACTGCCAAGTATCGGCAGAGGGTCCTGGTGAACGGGGAGGAGGTGGAGGCTCTGAGGGACACAGGTGCCAGCATGACGATGGTGAGACGTCAGCTGGTGTCCCCAGAGCAGGTGATTCCTGAGGAATTCCACCCGGTTGTTATGGCTGATAATAGCCTGGGTCATTACCCCGTGGCCCAAGTTCCCTTTGAGTGGGGAGGAGTATCAGGTCTGTTGAAGGTTGCGGTGAGCCCTGCCATGCCAGTTGACTGTCTGCTGGGTAACGACTTGGAACATACTGCCTGGAGGGAGGTAGAGTTCAATGCCCATGCTGAGATGTTGGGATTACCAGGATGGACTTGCGTCGTCACGCGGTCCATGGCTGCCCGACAAGGAACTCAGCCCGGGTTGGAGCCTGAAATAATGGCCCAGCCCACTGCTGGACGAGGAGATGTCCAGGAGGAGACACCCGGTGAGATGGATGGGGAGCCCGCGGAGGTGACCCCGGAGTCCGCTGAGGTGGTTGGTGTTCCCGTGGGGGACCTGCCGACCCCTGCAGAGTGGCAGGTGGAAGGAGGGCCTACCCGGGAGGAATTTTGCCGGGCGCAGAAGGAGTGCTCTACGCTTGAAGGCATGCAGCAACAGGCCGAAGCCCAAGCAGCTGGAACCGAGACTGGTAACTACCATGTCTACTGGGAGGATGGTCTCCTCTACAGTGAGCCTAAGGCTCCGGTGCATGGGTCATCAAGGGCCGTGGTGGTCCCCCAATGCTACCGAGCCTTTCTGCTAGAGTTGGCACACGAAATACCACTAGCAGGACACCTGGGCCAAGACAAGACGTTTGCGCGTCTGGTCCCACATTTTTACTGGCCCAGGATGCGCGTCACTTCTGACACTTTTTGCAAGACTTGCACCACTTGCCAAGCGAGCGGCAAGACAGGGACGAAAGTGAAGGTCCCTCTAGAACCTCTCCCAGTTGTCGATACCCCTTTGAGCGGGTAGGGATTGACATTGTCGGGCCATTGGACCCGCCGACTTCTGCAGGACATAGGTTCATTTTGGTGCTGGTAGACCACGCCACCCGGTACCCAGAGGCAATCCCTCTGAGGACCATCACTGCACCGGTGGTGGCGCGGGCCCTGATGGGGATTTTTACCCGAGTGGGATTCCCCAAGGTCGTGGTGTCAGATAGGGGCACGAATTTCATGTCGGCCTACATGCAGGCCATGTGGAAGGAGTGTGGAGTGACCTACCGGTTCTCCACTCCTTACCACCCCCAGACGAACGGGCTCGTGGAGCGCTTTAACAAAACCTTGAAGGGGATGATCAGGAGCCTACCCGAGGACTTGAGAAGGAAGTGGGACGTCCTCTTACCCTGTCTGCTCTTCTCCTACCGAGAGGTGCCGCAGAAGGGGGTCGGTTTCAGCCCCTTTGAGCTGCTCTATGGCCACCCCGTTCGGGGCCCCTCAGTCTTGTCAAGGAGGGGTGGGAGAAGTCTTCCTCGAAGCTTCCCCGTGATGTGGTCAGCTATATGCTGGCATTCCGCAGCCAAGTGGCCAAGCTGTGGAAGGAGGCCTCGGACAACCTAGAGGCTAGTCAGGCCGTCATGAAGACATGGTATGACCGGAACGCTCGGACGGTAGAGTTAGACGCTGGACAGAAGGTGTGGGTCATGGAGCCAGGAGAGCTTAGCGCCCTCCAGGACCGGTGGACTGGACCGTTTGAGATCTTGGAAAGGAGAGGCCAGACCACATATGTCGTCGATGTGAAGACCCCCCGTCAACCCCACAGGGTGTTCCACGTCAACCGCCTGAAGCCACACCAGGAGCGTTCAGAGCTCACTCTCCTGATGATAACAGATGGAAGTGAGGAGGAGGAGAGTGAGCCTCTTCCAGACCTTCTGGCGGCCCATGAGAAGGATGGTTCGGTAGAGGGAGTGGTCCTCGCCCCATCCTTGACCCCAGAGCAACAGAGGGACTGCCGCCAGGTCTTGGGGCAGTACGCCTCGTTGTTCTCCCTCACGCCTGGGATCACGCACCTGTGTACCCATGATGTGGACACAGGGGACAGTCCGCCAGTAAAAACCAAGTCTTACCGGCTGTCCGATAAGGTCAAGGCTAGTATCCAGGGTGAGGTTACCAAGATGCTAGAACTGGGAGTGATTGAGCCTTCCAGTAGCCCTTGGGCTAGTCCGGTGGTGTTGGTGCCGAAAGCGGCCCCACCGGGCACCACACCAGAACTTCGGTTCTGTGTGGATTACCGTGGACTCAACTCAGTCACCAAGACCGACGCTCACCCGATCCCTCGGGCGGATGAGCTCATTGACCGGCTGGGAGCAGCCCGGTATCTGAGTACCATTGATTTGACGTCAGGCTATTGGCAGATCGCCATGGCGGAAGGAGCAAGGGAGAAGACTGCGTTCTCCACCCCCGAGGGCCACTTTCAATTTCGGGTGATGCCCTTCGGGTTGAAAAATGCTCCAGCCACTTTCCAGCGGTTGGTGAACCAGGTGCTGTCTGGCCTAGAGGCCTTCTCTGCTGCCTACCTGGATGACATAGCTGTCTTCAGTAGCAGCTGGGAGGACCATCTGGAGCATCTCCAGGAGGTGCTACAGGCTCTGCAACGGGCTGGTCTAACCATCAAGGCCAGCAAGTGCCAGATTGGACAGGGATCTGTCGTGTACCTGGGACATCTGGTGGGCGGAGGTAAGGTGCAACCCCTCCAAGCCAAGATTGAGACCATCTTGGCCTGGGAGCCCCCAAGACCCAAACAGAGGTCCGAGCTTTTCTCGGCCTCACGGGGTACTACCGCCGGTTCGTCAAGGGATATGGAACCATCGTGGGCCCATTGACGGAATTGACTTCAAAGAAGCAGCCACGCAGAGTCATCTGGACGGCTGCCTGCCAGGAAGCCTTTGAGACCCTCAAACGTGCAATGTGCACCGCACCGGTGCTCAGGACTCCAGACTTTGGACGGGAATTTATCGTACAGACAGACGCTTCTGAGCATGGCATAGGAGCTGTGCTCTCGCAGCTGAATGACGATGGCCAAGACCAGCCAGTGGCCTTCATTTCCCGAAGACTACTCCCCGGGAACAGCGGTGGAGTACCATCGAACGAGAAGCCTTTGCCGTGGTTTGGGCTGTAAAGAAGTTGAGGCCATACCTTTTGGTTGTCACTTCCTGATCCAGACCGACCACAGACCCCTTCGCTGGCTCATGCAGATGAGAGGCGAAAACCCCAAATTGTTGAGGTGGTCCATTTCCCTCCAGGGGATGGACTTTCGGGTGGAACATCGACCCGGTGTAGACCACGCCAACGCTGACGGTCTCTCCCGGTTTTTCCGCCTTAGCGACGAGAACTCACTAGAGGTTGGGAAGCTCTCCCTCTTTCGGCTGGGGGACGCGTGTTAGACCTGTCAGCCCTAGGGTGGTCTTGCCCTGTTTTTTTCCCTTTGCGCCTCATTTTTGCCACCGTATTTTTACTGGACCTAGGTCTCCGGGCGCCTTGCCACTGCTAGCCAGTGCTGAGGTGCAGGTGCTCTCTCACTCAAGATGGCTGCCACAGGCCCCTGCTACTGCAGAGGGGCCTTACACGCATACACACTAGTAGCCAGGGTCAGGCTGGGACATAGGGATACAGTATCCATTCCGTCCCCGCCTCTGGGCCACATAGCCAGACATGTGGAAGGTTCCAGAACCTTCCGGGCTGTGGGAGGAGTTATGTTTTGCCGCCTTTGGGAGGGTCACCTGACCTAGGGGTATAAAAGGCTTGGAGGGAAAACTTTTAGTCAGTTGGGGCACCACTGATCCTGGGAGAACCTCTGCCGGAGTACAGGCTTTAGGGCCTAGGGGGAGACCTACACTACTGCTGCTGACAAGGCTTAGGCCCTGCTGTAGTAAGTTAGCTGAGGAACGCCCACCACCCACTGACCTTGCCCAGTGTGAGGGGACCCAGGGAACCACCTTCAGCGTGCTGGGAAGAACATCAAGCACTCCCAGAACCACCAACTCATTCCCCCTCATAAGAAGAAACTTCTGACAAGAAACTTTTGACAAGAAACTTATAATAAGAAACTTCTGACAAGAAACTCCTGACAAGAAACTCCTAAGAAGCAACCAATCTGAAACAGCCGCAAGAAACCTTAATCTGGGGAGGCCTGACCGTCCAGCAAGGCCTGAAACCTAAACTGCCACACTGGGGATCACCAGGTAAAGCGCCGTGCCCTGAAGCGCTAGACCTTCACCCCCTATCAACTCCTGCCTGCTGCTGGGCTGCCCCCCAAGAACCTTTCCAGTCAGCCCTGCCCACAGGCTGCTGGTGCGCCCGCGTTCTGTCTCCACGAGGGAGAAACTGCCCCCCTCAGGTCACTGACCTCGTGAGGGAATCACCGCCGCGGCCGCCGCCGCGTGAGGAGAAGTGCTGCTGTGAGGGAAGCCCTCCTCGAACCGTGTGGTGAGGTGCGCCGTCCGCGCCCTCACCGAAGGAAGCGCCATGGTGAGGGAGGCCCCTCGAGTGGATGTGGTGAGGTGCGCCGTCCGCGCCCTCACCGAATCCTCTAAATTTCCCCCAAGACATCACCGCCGGGCCCGGGGCCCCATCGCCGCAGTCGCGGCCGAAGAAATCACCGCTGCAGCCCAAGGGGGCCGCGTGAAGCAGCCGCGGCCTAGCGCGATCCGCGAGGCCTCCAGGCCCCGCCGACGCCGCTGCTGGGCAACCGGGGACGCCGGCCGCGCCCGGGAAGGCCGCGCAGCGATTGGGCGCCGGCTCCCGCCACGCCCCCAGCGCCGACGGAGGCCGAGGAAGAGCTCCGGCCGTGCAGAGGGAGATGGGGAGCTGGCCGGAGAGGACTGCCGGCTCCCGCTCCCCTTCCCGAAGTCCCGCAAGGCCTGCATCCACTCACCTGATCCCGGGGGCCGGAGGAGGGTGATACCGGCCCCCGCAACGTCCCGCAAATAAACTTCCTTGATCCCGGGGGCCGGAGGAGGGTGATACCGGCCCCCGCAACGACCCGTAATTCCGG
Organism: Calotriton arnoldi; assembly: GCA_963921515.1. Taxonomy (NCBI): domain Eukaryota; kingdom Metazoa; phylum Chordata; class Amphibia; order Caudata; family Salamandridae; genus Calotriton; species Calotriton arnoldi. Next base: position 219,711 of record CAWUFW010016575.1, read on the forward strand.
CCAAAAGGGCCGAGGTACCCCGACCGGTCCCCGCCCTCCAGAACACGGGCCGGGCCTGGAGATTGCCAGTCGCTAGGAAGCGCGACCAACGACCACGCATCAGGTGAGCCCAGGAGGCCCCTAGGGCCCACAGAAACGCCACTGGGGGCCAGGGGCCACATTAACCCTTGAATTAAACCTGTGTAACTTTCCCCATGAGGCGAGGCCCCGGAGAGGAGTGGGCCTAGCCTGGAATTAACCCCTGAGGGACACAGAAGCCCCAGAATACAGGACATGTTGAGGGGTTCCCCACATTGTTTATTCATTTAATGCTGATGCCCATTGTAATTACTGCCTAGGCCTATGCTTATAACTGCAAAGTCTTTATCTAAGGGGGAAAGTGATTAATTGAATTGAGCTGAAGTGTACACCGCCAAGAGTTGAAGTGTTTTATGTTACAGGTGTACTGGAGTTGCGACGCCCACTGTACTGAATGTGGGTGCGCCTAGATTAATGCAGGCCTATTGAAATGTAACGTGAAAAGCCTTCTTTTAAGTAATTGAATATGCTTGAAGTGAACTGCATGTTTAGGCCCATGTTTTATTAATGCACCTTGTGATCATTATTGGTGCTACGTTTAGGAGATGATTCCTGTGGCCTCTTAGTGGCCTACAATGTTGATGAGCTATGATGCTTTATTAAGAATGTGCACCAGTTGCGTAATGCAATGATTTTAAATGTAGATCTGAATTAATCTGCCTCATCTGATGCTACCTTGATTTATATATAAAAGATCTTGATTTTAAATACACAAGCCTGGTGTGGTGTCATGTTATTGCGTTCGCATTTCTGAGTCAAAGTAAGAGTGTGCTGCACAACTGCCTTACACATTGCCTTCGCGTGCTTTCCCGCCTCGCGCCATGCTACTGTGGCGGACTCGGTAAACCCGGTTCCAACACCACACATGCACTGCACAGTACTGTATTATTTCTGTATTGTACCATTCACAGGCACACATACACCTGGCACGTAGATACCACACATGCACTGCACAGCACTGTATTATTCCTGTATTGTACCGTTCACAGGCACACATACACCGGGCACATAGATGCCACACACGCACTGCATTACTCCTGTGCTGTACCGTTCACAGGCACACATACCCCAGGCACGTAAATACCATACTTGCACTGCACAGCACTGCATTACTCCTGTGCTGTACCTTTCACAGGCACACATTTACCAGACACATGGATACGACACACGCACTGCACAGCACTATTCCTGTATTGTACTATTCACAGGCACACATACACAAGGCACATAGATACCACACACGCACTGCACATCACTGTATTATTCCTGTATTGTACCATTCACAAGCACACACACACCAGGCACATAGATACCACACACACACTGCACAGTACTGCATTACTCCTGTGCTGTAACATTCACAGGCACACATACACCAGGCACGTAGACACCACACATGCACTGCACAGTACTGCATTATTTCTGTATTGTACCATTCACAGGCACACATACACCAGACACATAGATACCACACACGCACTGCACAGTACTGCATTACTCCTGTGCTGTACCATTCACAGGCACACACACACCAGGCACGTAGATACCACACACGCACTGCACAGTACTGCATTACTCCTGTGCTGTACCATTCACAGGCACACATACACCAGGCACGAAGATACCACACACGCACTGCACAGTACTGCATTACTCCTGTGCTGTACCATTCACAGGCACACATACACCAGGCACGTAGATAGCACACACGCACTGCACAGTACTGCATTACTCCTGTGCTGTACCATTCACAGGCACACATACACCAGGCACGTAGATACCACACACGCACTGCACAGTACTGCATTACTCCTGTGCTGTACCATTCACAGGCACACAAACACCAGGCATGTAGATACCACACACGCACTGCACAGTACTGCATTACTCCTGTGCTTTACCATTCATAGGCACACATACACCAGGCACGTAGATACCACACACGCACTGCACAGTACTGCATTACTCCTGTGCTGTACCATTCACAGGCACACATACACCAGGCACGTAGATAACACACACGCACTGCACAGCATTATTTCTGTATTGTACCATTCACAGGCACACATACACCAGGCACGTAGATACCACACATGCACTGCACAGCACTGCATTATTTCTGTATTGTACCATTGACAGGCACACATACACCAGGCACGTAGATACCACACATGCACTGCACAGTACTGTATTATTCCTGTATTGTATCGTTCACAGGCACATACATACCACACACGCACTGCACAGCACTGCATTATTTCTGTATTGTACCATTCACAGGCACACATACACCTGGCACGTAGATACCTCACATGCACTGCACAGCATTACTCCTGTGCTGTACCTTTCACAGGCACACATTCACCAGACACAAAGATACCACACACGCACTGCACAGCACTGCATTATTTCTGTATTGTACCATTGACAGGCACACATACACCAGGCACGTAGATACCACACATGCACTGCACAGTACTGTATTATTCCTGTGCTGTACCATTCACAGGCACACATACACCACGCACGTAGATACCACACATGCACTGCACAGCACTGCATTATTTCTCTATTGTACCATTGACAGGCACAAATACACCAGGCACGTAGCTACCACACATACACTGCACAGCACTGCATTATTTCTGTATTGTAACATTGACAGGCACACATACACCAGGCACGTAGATACCACACATGCACTGCACAGTACTGTATTATTCCTGTATTGTACCGTTCATAGGCACATGGATAACACACACGCACTGCACAGCACTGCATTATTTCTGTATTGTACTATCCACAGTCACACATACACCAGGCACATGGATACAACACACGCACTGCACAGCACTGCATTATTTCTGTATTGTACTATTCACAGGCACACATACACCAGGCACATAGGTACCACACACGCACTGCACAGTACTGCATTACTCCTGTGCTGTACCATTCACAGGCACACATACACCAGGCACATGGATGCGAAACTCGCACTGCATTATTCCTGTATTGTACTATTCACAGGCACACATACACAAGGCACATAGGTACCACACATGCACTGCACAGCACTGTATTATTCCTGTATTGTACCATTCACAGGCACACATACACCAGGCACATAGGTACCACACATGCACTGCACAGTACTGCATTACTCCTGTGCTGTACCGTTCACAGGCACACATACCCCAGGCACGTAGATACCACACATGCACTGCACAGCACTGCATTATTCCTGTGTACAGTTCACAGGCACACATACAGCAGGCATATGATGCCACACACACACACTGCACAGCACTGTATTATTCCTGTATTGTACCATTCACGGGCACACATACACCAGGCAAAATGTATACCACACACGCACTGCACAGTACTGCATTACTCCTGTGCTGTACCATTTACAGGCACACATACACCAGGCACATGGATACAACACACGCACTGCACAGCACTGCATTATTCCTGTATTGTACTATTCACAGGCACACATACACAAGGCACATAGATACCACACATGCACTGCACAGTACTGCATTACTCCTGTGCTGTACCATTCACAGGCACACATACACCAGACACATAGATACCACTCACGCACTGCACAGCACTGCATTATTTCTGTATTGTACCATTGACAGGCACACATACACCAGGCACGTAGATACCACACATGCACTGCACAGTACTGTATTATTTCTGTATTGTACCATTCACAGGCACACACACACCTGGCACGTAGATACCACACATGCAATGCACAGCACTGTATTATTCCTGTATTGTACCGTTCACAGGCACACATACACCGGGCACATAGATGCCACACACGCACTGCATTACTCCTGTGCTGTACCGTTCACAGGCACACATACCCAAGGCACGTAGATACCATACTTGCACTGAACAGCACTGCATTACTCCTGTGCTGTACCTTTCACAGGCACACATTTACCAGAAACATTGATACCACACACGCACTGCACAGCACTGCATTATTTCTGTATTGTACCATTGACAGGCACACATACACCAGGCACGTAGATACCACACATGCACTGCACAGTACTGTATTATTCCTGTATTGTATCATTCACAGGCACATACATACCACACACGCACTGCACAGCACTGCATTATTTCTGTATTGTACCATTCACAGGCACACATACACCTGGCACGTAGATACCTCACATGCACTGCACAGCATTACTCCTGTGCTGTACCTTTCACAGGCACACATTCACCAGACACATAGATACCACACACGCACTGCACAGCACTGCATTATTTCTGTATTGTACCATTGACAGGCACACATACACCAGGCACGTAGATACCACACATGCACTGCACAGTACTGTATTATTCCTGTGCTGTACCATTCACAGGCACACATACACCACGCACGTAGATACCACACATGCACTGCACTGCACAGCACTGCATTATTTCTCTATTGTACCATTGACAGGCACACATACACCAGGCACGTAGATACCACACATGCACTGCACAGCACTGCATTATTTCTGTATTGTAACATTGACAGGCACACATACACCAGGCACGTAGATACCACACATGCACTGCACAGTACTGTATTATTCCTGTATTGTACCGTTCATAGGCACATGGATAACACACACGCACTGCACAGCACTGCATTATTTCTGTATTGTACCATTCACAGGCACACATACACCTGGCACGTAGATACCACACATGCACTGCACAGCACTGTATTATTCCTGTAGTGTACCGTTCACAGGCACACATACACCGGGCACATAGATACCACACACGCACTGCACAGTACTGAATTATTCCTATATTGTACCAATCACAGGCACACATACACCAGGCACATAGATACCACACACGCACTGCACAGTACTGAATTATTCCTGTATTGTACCATTCACAGGCACACATACACCAAACACAGATACCACACATGCACTGCACAGTACTGCATTATTCCTGTGCTGTACCGTTCACAGGCACACATACCCCAGGCACGTAGATAACACACATGCACTGCACAGCACTGCATTATTCCTGTGTACAGTTCACAGGCACACATACAGCAGGCATATGATGCCACACACACACTGCACAGCACTGTATTATTCCTGTATTGTACCATTCACAGGCACACATACACCAGGCAAAATCTATACCACACACGCACTGCACAGTACTGCATTACTCCTGTGCTGTACCATTTACAGGCACACATACACCAGGCACATGGAGACAACACACGCACTGCACAGCACTGCATTATTTCTGTATTGTACTATTCACAGGCACACATACACCAGGCACATAGGTACCACACACGCACTGCACAGTACTGCATTACTCCTGTGCTGTACCATTCACAGCCTTACATACACCAGGCACATGGATGCGAAACTCGCACTGCATTATTCCTGTATTGTACTATTCACAGGCACACATACACAAGGCACATAGGTACCACACATGCACTGCACAGCACTGTATTATTCCTGTATTGTACCATTCACAGGCACACATACACCAGGCACATAGGTACCACACACGCACTGCACAGTACTGCATTACTCCTGTGCTGTACCATTCACAGGCATACATACACCAGGCACATGGATATGAAACACGCACTGCATTATTCCTGTATTGTACTATTCACAGGCACACATACACAAGGCACATAGATACCACACATGCACTGCACAGTACTGCATTACTCCTGTGCTGTACCGTTCACAGGCACACATACCCCAGGCACGTAGATACCACACACGCACTGCACAGTACTGAATTATTCCTGTATTGTACCAATCACAGGCACACATAAACCGAACACATAGATACCACACATGCACTGCACAGTACTGCATTACTCCTGTGCTGTACCGTTCACAGGCACACATACCCCAGGCACGTAGATACCACACATGCACTGCACAGCACTGCATTATTCCTGTGTACAGTTCACAGGCACACATACAGCAGGCATATGATGCCACACACACACACTGCACAGCACTGTATTATTCCTGTATTGTACCATTCACGGGCACACATACACCAGGCAAAATGTATACCACACACGCACTGCACAGTACTGCATTACTCCTGTGCTGTACCATTTACAAGCACACATACACCAAACACAGATACCACACATGCACTGCACAGTACTGCATTATTCCTGTGCTGTACCGTTCACAGGCACACATACCCCAGGCACGTAGATAACACACATGCACTGCACAGCACTGCATTATTCCTGTGTACAGTTCACAGGCACACATACAGCAGGCATATGATGCCACACACGCACTGCACAGCACTGCATTATTCCTGTATTGTACTATTCACAGGCACACATACACAAGGCACATAGATACCACACATGCACTGCACAGTACTGCATTATTCCTGTGCTGTACCGTTCACAGGCACACATACCCCAGGCACGTAGATAACACACATGCACTGCACAGCACTGCATTATTCCTGTGTACAGTTCACAGGCACACATACAGCAGGCATATGATGCCACACACGCACTGCACAGCACTGCATTATTCCTGTATTGTACCATTCACAGGCACACATACACCAGACACATAGATACCACACACGCACTGCACAGCACTGCATTATTTCTGTATTGTACCATTTACAGGCACACATACACCAGGCACGTAGATACCACACATGCACTGCACAGTACTGTATTATTTCGGTATTGTACCATTCACAGGCACACATACACCTGGCACGTAGATACCACACATGCACTGCACAGCACTGTATTATTCCTGTATTGTACCGTTCACAGGCACACATACACCGGGCACACAGATGCCACACACGCACTGCATTACTCCTGTGCTGTACCGTTCACAGGCACACATACCCAAGGCACGTAGATACCATACTTGCACTGCACAGCACTGCATTACTCCTGTGCTGTACCTTTCACAGGCACACATTTACCAGACACATTGATACCACACACGCACTGCACAGCACTGCATTATTTCTGTATTGTACCATTGACAGGCACACATACACCTGGCACGTAGATACCACACATGCACTGCACAGTACTGTATTATTCCTGTATTGTACCGTTCACAGGCACATAGATACCACACACGCACTGCACAGCACTGCATTATTTCTGTATTGTACCATTCACAGGCACACATACACCTGGCACGTAGATACCACACATGCACTGCACAGCACTGTATTATTCCTGTATTGTACAGTTCACAGGCACACATACACCAGGCACATAGATACCACACACGCACTGCACAGTACTGCATTACTCCTGTGCTGTACCGTTCACAGGCACACATACCCTAGGCACGTAGATACCACACACGCACTGCACAGCACTGCATTATTCATGCATTGTACCGTTCACAGGCACACATACACCAGTCAAATAGGTACCACACACGCACTGCACAGCACTGTATTATTCCTGTATTGTACCATTCACAGGCACACATACACCAAGCACATAGATACCACACATGCACTGCACAGTACTGGATTACTCCTGTGCTGTACCGTTCACAGGCACACCTACCCCAGGCACGTAGATACCACACACGCACTGCACAGTACTGAATTATTCCTGTATTGTACCAATCACAGGCATACATACACCAAGCACATAGATACCACACATGCACTGCACAGTACTGCATTACTCCTGTGCTGTACCGTTCACAGGCACACATACCCCAGGCACATAGATACCATACATGCACTGCACAGCACTGCATTATTCCTGTGTACAGTTCACAGGCACACATACACCAGGCACATGATGCCACACACACACTGCACAGCACTGTATTATTCCTGTATTGTACCATTCACAGGCACACATACACCAGGCACAATGTATACCACGCACGCACTGCACAGTACTGCATTATTCCTGTATTGTACTATTCACAGGCACACATACACAAGGCACATAGATACCACACACGCACTGCACAGTACTGCATTACTCCTGTGCTGTACCATTCACAGGCACACATACACCAGGCACATAGATACCACACACGCACTGCACAGCACTGCATTATTCCTGTATTGTACTATTCACAGGCACACATACACAAGGCACATAGATACCACACAAGCACTGCACAGTACTGCATTATTCCTGTGCTGTACCGTTCTCAGGCACATATACACAAGGCACATAGATACCACACACGCACTGCACAGCACTGCATTATTCCTGTATTGTACTATTCACAGGCACACATATACCAGGCACATGGATACGACACACGCACTGCACAGCACTGCATTATTCCTGTATTATACTATTCACAGGCACACATACACAAGGCACATAGAAACCACACACGCACTGCACAGTACTGCATTATTCCTGTATTGTACTGTTCACAGGCACACATACATCAGGCACATGGATATGACACACACACTGCACAGTACTGCATTATTCCTGTATTGTACTGTTCACAGGCACACATACATCAGGCACATAGATACCACACACGCACTGCACAGTACTGCATTATTCCTGTATTGTACTGTTCACAGGCACACATACACCAGGCACATGGATACGACACGCACTGCACAGCAGTGCATTATTCCTGTATTGTACTATTCACAGGCACACATACACAAGGCACATAGATACCACACACGCACTGCACAGTACTGCATTATTCCTGTATTGTACCAATCACAGGCACACATACACCAGGCACATGGATACAACACACGCACTGCAGAGCACTGTATTATTCCTGTATTGTACCAATCACAGGCACACACACCAGGCACATGGATACGTCACACGCACTGCACAGCACTGCATTATTCCTGTATTGTACTATTCACAGGCACACATACACAAGGCACATAGATACCACACACGCACTGCACAGCACTGTATTATTCCTGTATTGTACCATTCACAAGCACACATACACCAGGCACATAGATACCACACACACACTGCACAGTACTGCATTACTCCTGTGCTGTACCATTCACAGGCACACATACACCAGGCACAAAGTATACCACACACGCACTGCACAGCACTGTATTATTCCTGTATTGTACCATTCACCGGCACGCATACACCAGGCACATAGATACCACACACACACTGAACAGTACTGCATTACTCCTGTGCTGTACCATTCACAGGCACACATACACCAGGCACATAGATACCACACACACTGCACAGTACTGCATTACTCCTGTGCTGTACCATTTACAGGCACACATACACCAGGCACATGGATACGACACACGCACTGCACAGCACTGCATTATTCCTGTATTGTACTATTCACAGGCACACATACACCAGGCACATAGGTACCACACATGCACTGCACAGTACTACTCACCAAACCGATGTAGGCCAAGGATGAGTTAAGCACACAGCAGCAGAACTTTACGTGATTGAGCCTGTAGGACTGACTCCAGTGACAGAGTTAGCAAAGTCCTTTTCACTCCCACAGATCACTACACTGTATTCTGCCACCTCTGCACTTGTGCTGCTTAACTCCTGGTAGAGGCGGTAGGCTTCCACCACGATGAGGATAGTGCTTTGGGTGCCACCCCCCCTCCCCAGTTCAACAAGACTGAAATCCGTGAAGCAGGCTTATGCCATGGTGTACATGCAAGATCCGTGTTTGCCTATGACAACAAATTAAGCATTAGGGATACAGATATTACAGTTGTGGCACTTGGGTCGGGGGAGCGGTCCATCACCGTGCGAGAGATGCCTCTGTACCAAAAACCATATAGTTTCATGAAAGGATTATTAGTGCACCTGTGCCCCACACATCATAACAACTCTAGGGCTTGGCCAAGATAACAAATGAAGCCTGGCATCCTGCCTAGAAGGGAAAAGATGCCATTTGCATGAAGCCCAGTACTACCCAAAGGACTAGGAGGAGGGTCAAAGGTTAAGGGACACCAAAGGAGCTGACAATGGGGATTTAATTTTGGCGCAGAAAGACATAAAGTGCCCACATTAATATTTTGTACTAGAGAGCAACCCCTAGGCAGAGCCTTTATCTTATATGGTGGAGCAGCATAATTTAGGAGTTTAGTGCTCTACCCCTCTGTATGTCATTTATATACTTAACACATGTTTAAGGGTATTAATCAGTGTGCATTCATTAATCAAGTGAAGTAGGTGACCACATTTACATTAAGAGTCACCTGTATACCTATCTGAATTATAATCAACGTCCTCACATTGAATAGAACAATGTATACCTTCTTTAAATGCAACCAATGTATTTGCTTATGCTAAATGTACTTGCGTACACACATTTTTATTTAACATTGGCTTAACTTGTAACCAGGCCCCAGTAACATGAGTTTCATATTATTAAATTTGTGTTCTTCTTTCCACTGTAGGTGTCTCATCAAGCCTTTTAAGTTAGAATAGACTTATTGTTTACTCTACTAGACTGATATGTGGCTGACGCTTAATCAGAATTTGGCTTTGGATCTGAAGCTTGAAACGGTGGGAGAGAGCCTCCTGTACCAAGCAGACCAGGCCGATGTTACATCCAAAGTCCAGCAGATGTGCCACTCTTTGTTCAAAGCTGGGAAATTAGGGAGTCTAACTGCTCCCAGAGAACACGGTCTATGGATTGGACCACTTTGGGGGGAACTGATACAAGCCTTCTAGAACCTTCCTTCATGCTTTAATTGTATGCACCATAGAATAGTTTAGCAGATCCTGTCCTGACTTCACTGAGAGAAGACTCCTCCTCAACTCTGCTGATCTCCGCTGTCGATGGTGTTAAGCTTCATGCTTGAACGCTCACGCTCTTTCCTCCGAACCTTAAACTGGGTTTATCTGGTGATGATACCTTCTTCCTCATAGAAATCCTCTTGAAACTTTTCATGCTTTAATTCGAGTAGGGTAACTCCTTTATGGAACCTGTTTTTGTGATATGCTTTACATGATTACATTTTGCATCTTTTTCTCGAAATACAAACATTTCGTTTGCATGATAATTTTAATATGTATGCTCTTGTAATATATAAACTGAGCCTTTCCTTACTGGTTGGACTGTGATCTTGAATAATTTGCTAAAAACACCCATGATGTTTGAACACCGTCCTCTGTTGTTTCTATGGAGCCATATTGATTTCTTTGTAAATTGAAATGTATTGCTAAGTACAGCTTGTTCTTCACTTCAAGTCAACAATCAAAGGTCTGTACGATCAGTGAGGGACTCTTTGATGACTACACCAAGGGACTGAGGGTCAATGATCCCCGCTCTATCAATGGGTTACTGGGAACGATGGAGAATGGAGAGGGGAGGGAGATAGGAGAATTCTCCAGATAGTTGGAGTCTCACAGGCCTACGGTAAGGGATGAATCTCACAAGATTTGTATGTGTGTGGTATTTGTTGAACGTAAACCTGACTAAAAGGCAGTGGTCTGCTGTACAGGGTTATAGAAAGAGGTACATTCGGTGAGAGATTGTAGGGGAGCCTCAGATCTGAAATCAGAGATTGACTGTTACTGAACTCTTACTTTGTTATGAAGTTGTGCTATTAAGAGGCTTGTGTTCAGCTCTCTCCTAAATTGGGGCAGTGTTTTGGCAGTTATGATAGATGCAGGGACTTGATGTTGATTTTGGGTGCATAAATGGAGAAGGCCTGTTGCCCTGTATCTCCAGTCTGCTGTCTTGGCGGTGGTGAGCTGACAGTGGGGCTGGCCAGTATCTTGAAGTGAAGGTGTTCCATCAGTTCTGTGGGCTCGTCAGGGAGTGTGCTCAGGCGGAGTCTGGATTTGTGGACGATGGCGATTCCTCCTCCTGGGCGGGTGGGGCGGTCCTTCCTGGAGATCTTGTATCCTTGGGGGATGGCGATGGCGATGTCCGGTCCCGAGGGGGTGTTGGTCCAGGTTTCGGTGAAGAACGCTACGTCCGGGGTGGTGCTGTCGAGGAGGTCCCAGATTTCTGTGGCGTGTTTGTGGAGGGATCGGACGTTGAGGAGGATGCATTGCAGGGTCTTCGGTTCGGTTGTGTTCTTGTTGTGCTGGATCCGTGTTCTTGGCAGTGCTGCAGGTGTGCCGGCAGCGGTGACAGCTGAAGGGTCAGTGGGAGTCGGCTGGTGATGCTAGCTTGCAGCTGTTGTTGCGGCCTGGGTTGAGTGCGTGGAATGCTGCTGGGTCGTAGCGTTGGCGGGGCGGAGGTCCAGGGTTCCTGGCGCTGGTCGCGGTCGGGTCGCGGACGGGCGCAGACGGGCTTGCCTTTGACGCGCCTTCGGCGCCCCAGCGGCGCGCCCGCAGCTTGCGGCCGCCATTAAGTAGGGGTCGGGGAGGGCTGGACAGCTGGGAGGCGGGAGCGGGGAGGGGAGCTGGATTGGGCCGGTCGCACTGGGGGGGTGGGGCCGCGGGGACAGCAGCGGCGGGGAAAGGTAAAGGGAGGAAATAAGGGATAAAGAAAAAAGGGAAAATAGGCAGAAATAAGGCACAAAAGAGCAGAGATGCAGAAAGGAGAAAGATAAAAGAGGGTAGAAAAACGAGTGAAAACAAGTGAAAGGGCAGAGCGAGAGGAAGGGAAAATGAGCAGAAATAAGGCACAAAAGAGCAGAGATGCACAAAAGTGCAGAAAGGTGAAAGATAAAAGAGGGTAGAAAAACGAGTGAAAACAAGTGAAAGGGCAGAGTGAGAGGAAGGGAAAATGAGCAGAAATAAGGCACAAAAGAGAAGAGATGCAGAAAAGTGCAGAAAGGTGAAAGATAAAAGGTAGAAAAACGAGTGAAAGAGCAGAGTTAGAGGAAGGAGACAGAGGTCCACTGGACCACCAGGGATGAGGCGCAGGGAAACCTGTGGGTGGAGGAGGGCCTCGATCACCAACACTCAAGAGTGCAGGGGCAGGGGCAGGCCTCACTTAATGGTGGAGCTGCGAGGGTGGGAGAGCAATTTCACTGACGAGTGCAGAGAACTTTTCTTTCCTATGAGCGTACCCTCCAGATTCGCTGTCTCTGTGCTGCAGCATGATCTGAAGCCAGATTGGTAGTCACGTAGGAGATGGGTGGCGTTGATGTGATCTTGGAATTGTGTGCAGACTGCTTTTTCAGTGATCTTGTCTATAAAGGGTAGGTAGTTATCAAGGTCAAGAGGGTCTAGTGAGGATTCCTTAAGGATTGGGAAGATCTGGCCGGCCTTGAAAAGGTCTGGGAAGATGCATTTAGTGAGGGAGGTGTTGATGATGGTGAGTAGAGGAGAGACAACTTCTCTAGCGAGGGCTTTAATGAAGGAAAAGGGTAAGACATTATCATCATCATAGGAGAGGACTTTAAGGAAGTCGAGGATGTTGGTGAGGTCTGTGAGAGACAAGAGTCTGAAGGAAAATGTTGGGGGTTGGGTGTCTGAATAGAAGCAGCATCGATGTTGTAAATGTGCTGCTTGGACATCTGCATTTTTCTCACTGAAGCAATGGTTGATGGCATTCCACTTGTCTATGGGTGTTGGGTTGGAGGGTCAGGCAGGAGGTTGATGAAGTGCTTGATTGCCTTGAAGTGCATTCTGCTTCTGTTGACACTTTCATTGATTGTACTCCTGAAACCAGTGTTGGCATAACGTTAATAATTTTGTGTATCTCCTATCACAGTATAATCTCAGTTTACCCTCAAGTAATCCTAAAGTCACTTAGGTATCCTGATTATCTAAGGGTTTAGTTATTTCGCTGCTTCCTCCACTTGACAAGTCTACTTATCCCTCACTGTCCGGAGCCTTGAAAGAAACAAAATTGAGGTCTGGGCCTCTTTTCTCAGTGCCTTTTTCATCATGTCAAGCATTTTTGAAACCTTGCTGCAGTCATAGGTCTCTCAGCTGGGCATCTGTGAATCCGGTAACCCTAGTCCTGAATCTCATTCCTCTTGTTTGACTCTTCTTGTCATAATCCAGGGTCACCACTGTCGTTCACCGTCCATCCTTAGCCTTCCCGTTAGAATGCAAAGAGCCTTGAAAATAAGCAATTCACCTTCGTGAAGTTCTGGTTGGACTTCCTTCCTTAAGAATGCTTTAAGGATCACTGTTCGCATTGATCCACCTTGAATTCTCCAAGCCTTCTACCTGGCTTTAAGAATGCTTTAAGGATCACTGTTCGCATCGATCCACCTTGAATTCTGCAAGCCTTCTACCTGGCCTTATGAATGCTTTAAGGATCACTGTTCGCATCGATCCACCTTGAATTCTGCAAGCCTTCTACCTGGCCTTATGAATGCTTTAAGGATTACTGTTCGCATCGATCCATCTTGAATTCGGCAAGCCTTCTACCTGGTCTTCCAGATGGTAGATATTTTCAAGGGAACAATTTTGGAACATAAGAGTTTTCGTAGCATCCAATTGAATTTTTCCTCTGTTAAGGAGGCCTTCTTCTGGAGTCCGTCAGCTGAGTATCCACTTAATCCAGCTACTCCTCATAAGCCTCTAGCCCATCTGTAGTTTCCAACGTATCCATTAAATTGCTTATCACCGCCATTAGCATTGTCGCTCTCCACTCGGGAGGTCTGACATATTATCTTCCTTTACTGTAGTCTGCTTGCCTGTCTTGGAACCACTTCACCCAAAATGGGCCTCTCAGCTGCTGGAGCAAAGAGTTGCTTCCCATAACCCAGATGTCCCTCTTAATGGATTTTTCCCATGGTGCCCTCCAACTGTGGACTAGGCATCAACACAGTAAGCTCCTCAGTCATCATAGGAGTTAGATTTATTTGTTTCCCTACTACTCTGGTAGCCTTTGCCCCAATGTAAACATGCACAGCTGGAGTAAACAACCTCCCCTGTCCATCTACTCTACTGCCCACTCTTCAAAGGTAGAAGCTCCACAGCTGCTGGCCTGACTATAGAGCTCCTTTGACCACCACTGGTGTCCTACCTCCTCAGACCGCACAACATTGATGGCCATCTTGGATTACTTTCAGTGCTGAAGTCCATGATTTCAACCCTCAGACTCTGAGCCTTGAGTGCCCATGTTCTCTGCTGTATGAGCACAGTGTCTCTGCAGTTTCATGACCTGTAGAGTATGCATAAGGCTCCAATTCAACTACTACAGTGAACTTTGGAAGATTGCAAACCCATAAACTTAGCAGGGTAGAATGTTACGTCTTCACTCGAGTTCATATGGCCAACTCCTTCTCCCTTCTTGATGGAGCCTCGATCCTTCCTTGTAGATGTGTTCTCATCAGTTGCTATTGGCACAGAGTGGACATTGTCAGGGGGTGTCTGGACTATAATAGTCTGCTAGGGCTCTTCGAGAAAGTATATTTTCTGCTATAGCGAGTCTGTTGCAGAATTGTTCAGAATTCTTCTGCATTCCTGCCGTGAGTCCAGGCTCAGAATACAATGGTGAGATCTGTCATTTATTTGTCAGGTCCCAGGCCCTGTGCACTCTGGCGGGGCTGTTTTTCACTGGGCAGTGGGTCTTCTGCCAAGCCTGGATTCCCCTGTAATTCAGGGGCAGCTCCCAACAGGGGCTATTCACTCGTTTGGGATGTATTTCAGATCTGTAACACATTCAGGCCTTTTGTGACAGACTCCAGTCTTTCTTGTAGGGTCTCAGTTCTGCTCCCAGAGGCAGGAGGATGGCATAGCTTCATGACAAGTGGACTCCGGGAAAACTGGTGCTCTTCGCAGTGTTTCCAGTGATCCCCATATGCAGCTCTTGATTCCGGAAGCAAGCATGGTACTCACTGTGAGCAAACCCATATTGTCTTGTGTATTATGGTTCTCCCTTCTACTGTCCCTTGCCAAAGACCAGCAGGGGAGAGGGGCATCTGGTGTCTCGAAGCTCCTTTGACGGCTGTGCCCACCCTTTGCTCTGCCTCCATATTGTTTACTTGGTCTGTCATCTATTCCTTTGAGCTTCATCTTTTGAGGTTAGGTGTTGTTTTTTGTTACCTTGGTGTAGTTGTTATTAGCCCCTCACCGCAGATGGTGCCTCCTTGAAGCCACTGAAGTAGCTCGGCTGATGAGGTCTGAAGTGTAGGACACAGCTTCTGTCACTCGACCACACAGAGGTGCTTTTTGATCTGGACCCTTTTCTCTTCCCAGAGTGGTTTTGTCTTTCACAGGGCTGTCCTGGTTATTTATCCTGCTGGTGTACGAGAGGTGAGTCTGTGATGTCTGGAGGGCACTTATGGTTTGTCTGTACAAGTCTTGTCCTGGTGGGACTTGCAACCAGCCATTGGTCACCCTCAGTTTCTCAGGGCTTGATAGGGTGAAACGTCTGTTGTGAGAAAGGATCCTTATTTTACCTGTTAACTCATCAGCCACTTTTCCTTTACCGATGTTTATTTATGCTAATCTCTGTTAGTTAACAGTCTCCTGCACTGTGGTATTAGCTGAGATTTCAGGACTGCTTCTACTTATGCTTGTTTGGCTCTGCTGGCCTTGGGACTGACGACATCTGAAGCATACGGGTCTCTGAAGTGGAGCCACCTCAAAAGTAAGTACTGTGAGGAAGATTACTGACAAGTTCTGGGTCATTTACATTTTACACCTACATTTTCATTGCACAAATGGTGAGAAGAAAGTTGGGACCAGGAAGCTTTGAACAATGGGGAGAGGAGTTGGCCTAACGGCTAGGGCTGTCGACCTCGAATCTGGGGAACTGGGTTCGAGTCTTGGCAATGACGCTGAACATCCTGTGATTCTGGGCAAATCACTTAATCTCCCCGTGCCTAACAAAAAATAAATGTGTCCTCATGTAACGCAACTGGTGCTATGTAAAGTGCTCTGATACCCGATACCTTCGGGTCAAGTTCGCGCTATATAAAACTTCGTAAAAAAAAAAATGTGCATGGAGCATGCCTGTAGGAAAGTGGGATCTGCTTCTTATGGTTACCCCCACTTTTTGCTGATGTTTCACTGTTTTTGGACTAGTCTGACTGGGATCCTGCTATCCAGGACCCCAGTCTCTCTGCTTTCTCCCCTAAATTGCAATGTCTGTACTTTAGGTACACTCCAGATTGGATACTGGGGTACCTTTGCAAGTCCCTAGTATATGGTATACTATGTACTCAGGGCCTAGCATGTATTATGCCACCCATGAGAGGCCATTCAAATTGACACAGCAGGTCTGCTACTGCAACCTGTGTAAGCTGGTGCCTGCACCACTTACTTAGATATAGTATTCCTATATCTATATATATGTCACTACACTTAAAACCTACCAGTCACCCCTATAGCAGGCCTTATCGATCCTGAAGGCAGGGTGCTGGGTTTTACGCGAGAGGGTGCCCCTGCACGAGTAGGGCCTCTCTGCAGCCCTCGAAGACCATTCTCCTGGGTTGTATGTGACACAGCCAGACATAGTTTAATATTATCTTTTAAACGGGTTCTTAGAAACATGTCGTGTTTGGTGTCAAACACCTTGGAATCATACCTCCACACCAGTAACTGGTGTGGGAGGTATGATTCCACCCTTCTAAGGGGACATGTGTGGGTCACCGGGCTACCCGGTACCAGCTTTCCTAAACCCGGGCAGCACAAAATGGACGCTACCAGCCACAGACACATTTCTGCCCTCCTGCTGCTGAGCCAAGCTCGAGGAGAGGAAGGCATGACAATAGGTATCCTGTCGCAGGGAGGTGTGACCACCTCCCAGACAGGGTTTAGTGTATTGGGGCTGGGTGGGTGCACTCAGAGTGCCAGAAAGTCTGCACTGTGGGCACATTTGGTGTCCCTGTGCATAGTCCAGCTAGAACCAGTTCTGGGAGCCGTTGGCTCGTGCTCTGGTGCGAAACTGGACAAAGGACATGGGTGTAGCCACCCCTCTGTCCTGCCCCTCCCCTAGGAGGGAGACCTGAATCTTTCCTACCCTCGCAAGTGGGTATAAAAGGGCTTACCTGACTTAGGCACTTTGGATTTTACCTGGACAAGATTCTGCTACAGAAGAGACCAAGTACTTTGACTGTCTGCATGACGCTGGACGACTGAAGAATCTCCCTTGGAGTAAAGGAGTTACTCCCCTGCACTAGCAGGCACCTAAGCGCATCTGACTAGCTTGTATCTCCCGAGCTCCTGAGGACTCTGAAGATTTCTGCAACACAGGAGGTGGGTTTCTGAAGGTCACTAAGGTCGATCTGCCCTCTCAGCAATTCTGAGGCCAGTATCCCTCGTGGGGACTGCGTGACCTGAACCCCTGTGCACGGCATACATTTGCCCCTGCATATGCCTGTTGGCATTCTCTGAGCTTGTGCATTGGACTTCGTGTAGTCCTGACCCCAAGCAGTATTTGCACCCAAGATTTCCGGCCTCCCTGCACCGAGTGCTCCGTGGGCTGGTACTTTGTGAACTTGCTCGAGGTCTCCTCGCGATCCCTGGTCCGTTGGCCTGTGGGTCCTGGCGAGAGTCACCTTGTTTGTTCTTGGGCTTTCCTGGTTGCTCCTGACATGCCCTGACTCTCCATTGCTTGGATAGTCCCCTGGACCTTGCTGGTCCACACCGTAACCTATTTGTCCTTCATGCGTGGGTTGCGCTTGCCAAGGCTTGTTGGTGCTCCAGCCGGAAGCCGACCCCTCAGCACTCGACATCCTTTGTGGTACAGCTCATATCTGGCTCCTGGTTGTCCTCAACATCCCCGGGTCCTTGTGGCTGAAGAGTCAAGCATCCCCTCAACGGGCCTGAAGCATCCGACATCGGTGGGCATTCGACTACCGAGCCCCTGGTCACCTGAAGTGACCCAAACTCTGTCCCCTCTGCTTTCAGGTTCCCTGCATCTAGAATCCAGGCTTGGATTCCCACGGACACTTTTTCCCTTCACGGCACCAGTACTTCCTTTCAGCACTCCATGGAAAACGACGGAGGTTTCCGACACCAATTGAACTAGGGGTGGGCGGAATTAGCGTAGTCGCGCTACGCAAAGCTCCGCGAAACGGTAAAAAATCTCCACGAGCACGCAGAAATTCAGCGAAAACACGCTTGTTCCGCCCGTTCGCAATGCTTTTTTTCTGTTCACGAATGCTGTTTGCGTGCTCGGGGGGATATGTCTCGCGAACACGCATTTTGAAAGCGCGAACAAGCAAAAAATTCCACAAAGCCGCGGATCGCAGAATTTTTGGCAATTCCCCGTTCTCCGCGGAACGCGAAATTACCCAAATTCCGCGAACGGAATTTACTGCCCACGCCTAACTTGAACCCTATGCACCTGGGTCCTCTGGGATAGGTAACTCGGGTACCTTGGTATCCACGGGGGGGTTGGCCTTAGAACCTCTTAAGTTCCAAAGGGTTTGCTCGAAGTCCTCCTAGAAGTATCCTTAAACTGTAATTTTCCAACTGCGACTTTCTCAGAGTTGTACAGAGCCCGCACTAGTGTTTACACACTGCACCCGTCCTCCGTGGGGTCCCGATCTACTCACCTGGGGTGGTTCCTTTGGGTCCCAGCGATTCTACGTGCTCTAGGCACAGTGGCTATTTAAGTCGTGGTTGTTATACCATTTTTTTAGTATATGATTCGGTCTCCCCCGGGAGCCCGCTGTGTATTGTGCTACTTACAACTGTTCTATTGATATCGTATTGTGTGCTTTTGTGTTCTATTCTCGTGTAGAGAATAGTAGAGAGTATTTTAGTAATAAATACATATTTTTATATAAACACTTTGTGGTTCTCCTTTCATTTAGTCATTCAAGAGGTGATACTCTGGTAAAACAAGCTGCTTTACATTCCTTCAAGATTAAACCTGAAGGCTGCTCTCCATAGTTACCACTAGGATAGCTTTCTAAAGGTTATCTTTGACCTTGAACATCATAAGGGTCGTCTGGACTGGTGCACGGTGCCCACTTTAATTAGTGGACCGCATATACCAGGCCAACTTCTCCCAATGCCTAACTCAGTTCTATGCTTTCAAGACAGTAAATTGGCTAAAACATAGTACTGGGTAAAGTGAGGTTCAGGTAATAGAGAACTTGAACTATGGACTGTTCATTTAAGGTTTCCTAATATGACAAAAATACTTACAGCGGGTAAGACTGTCACTGGTCCTGCACACTAATGATGCTCCCACGACTCATTTTAATCTCAAAACATTAAAATGTTATGAAGGTTCTTTCTTGTTATTTCTGCTTTATTATAAACCACTTTCAGCTGCATGTTCTCCAACATGAAAAACATGTTTAGAAAGGTAAGAATTTATTACCTTGCAAGTATAAAGTTTAATTTCTACACACAAAATATCACCTATGTTTCCCTGTACTTTTAGGTAACAAAACCCTTCTGTGCTAGTGATCCCATCGGAACGACTTCCACATCTACCGATTCAAGGCTGAATTATCGCAACGCAATGGCGTATGTATCTGGAGTCACCTCAGGTTCCCATGGAGCGCCACCAGTGGGCTCAGAATAGGACATCACGATAGGTGACCAGGTCCATCGCTTGGTATGAGATGCACAGAGGCATGACAACGTTGTGCCTCATCACTGTCAGCCACTGGAGAGCTGCAGGACTGGAGACTTGTTCTCTCCATTTTAAAACAAGGGAGAGAGAGCAATTCCAAGCACACCCTATTTCAATTACGGCCACCCCAAAATTTCGGTGCTGTGCAAATTCTTCAAATACCAGCTGGTACAGATGCCCAATATTTAAACATAAATCTGGTGCAAAAAGTAACACACTGTTCCTAATTATTCAAAATATACAGAGTCCACAAAATTAGATTTCTTCAAAAGTTAACCATTTTATTCATATTCTTATTTCATCCAGCACGAAAATCAGCCAACACGTGTTTCGTCTTCCCTTAGACTTTTTCAAGGCGATTGACAAGAAATATGTCATCCCACGTATTGCATGTGGAGAAGAATTGTAACGTCCCTCATGTAGATCAAGTCTCACACACCGAAGAATGGAGATGTTATGTAGACATTCGGCAAATTTATTTCCATCCATCCCCCGCGTTTTACAGAGAAATCGATAGTTAACTGGAGGGCAACCCTGATAAGTATCCCTCCGCAAGTCCGTGGAGATACGTCCTCCACCTTGTCTCTGTTATTGGCTACTGCGTGTTGGCACGGGGGATGGATGGAAATAAATTTTGCCGAATGTCTACATAACATCTCCATTCTTCGGTATGTGAGAAATAAGAATATGAATAAAATGGTTAACTTTTTGAAGAAATCTAATTTTGTGGACTCTGTATATTTTGAATAATTTGGAACAGTGTGTTACTTTTTGCACCAGATTTATGTTTAAATATTGGGCATCTGTACCAGCTGGTATTTGAAGGAATTTGCACAGCACCGAAATTTTGGGGTGGTCGTAATTGAAATAGGGTGTGCTTGGAATTGCTCTTCTCCCTTGTTTTGTATATTTACACAGTGTGTTACCTCTGTGATAATAGCATCTTTTGGTAGTAGGTGCAAGTGAGCTAAATTAGCACCCCATGTTAGAATCCAATAGGAATATTGATTGTTCATTGATTCACACTATATAAAGTTACTAGCTAAATACCTATTCTTACTGACTGTGCGGTGTTTTCCCGAGCATGGGAACTGCTACTACCAATATATATCTCTCCATTTTAAAGATGGAATAGACGTGAAGTAGCAGAGTTCCAGAGCATGTGTAGTCTACAGAGGAGGAAAGCTGGTGCCCCAAGGTAAACCTACCTTGCCTGAGTCCAAGCAGGACAGAACTAGGGCTATGGTGGCCTGTGCACCCGGTGACAGAATCTCAGGAAGGGGTAAATATGTCTCCAGATTCTAAGGAACACAGAGGAGGACTGTTTGCTTGTGGGGTGGACAGAGATCAGTATGTATCCTTGATATCTCCATCGGTTCTAACCAAGCTTGGAAATGGTTGGGGAACTTCTAAGGTCCCTGGGCCATTGAATTGGAGGTAAAACATTTATGGACTCGGAGATGACTTTAAGACTTCAACACCTATCTGCAATATAGTACACAAAATGTGTTCAAATACTTAAACATGTAATACTAAACCAAGATACTCTTGACGAGAGGATTATTGACAAATATGTTCGACTTCCTGAATATCTAGTACTGGAAACTAAGCAGTAATATACATATTGTAATGAGGGAGACTGATAATATTTTCACAGTCAATGGCCCCTTCCTTCACCATCAGGAAGTTTAGAGTGGATGCTTTCCCATCTATTCAGGGACATGAAGACACTTGAGTTGGATAGAGTGTCTAAAGAAGACCACCACTCCTCATACAAATACTTCTTAGCTGCCAAGGTCTTTGATTCAGTTTATTATTAGCCTAGTATGATGTAGTTTTAGTTCCATTTTTTGTCAGAAATAAAATATCCAGGACGAGGGCTTCAACATCATCTCTGAACGCTATGCAGTGTTTTGCTGCTGATCCACAGTTATGTAGCAGGTGCTCTGGGGAGGGTAGGGAGTTGATTATGGAGGGTGTCGGAGGTGTGCTTTAAAGCTGAAGTTTCGTAGGAAGGATTGTATGGTTTGATGAGGGAGGGTGTCGGAGGTGTGCTTTGATGTTGGGGTTATGTAGGGAGGATTGTGTTTGATTATGGAGGGTGTCGGAAGTGTGCTTTGGTGTCGGGGTTTTGTAAGGAGGATTGCATGGTTTGATGAGGGAGGGTGTCGTAGGGGGGCTTTGGTGTCGGGGTTTTGTAGGGAAGATTGTATTGTTTGATTATGGAGGGTTTCGGAGGTGTGCTATGGTGTCGAGGTTTCTTAGGGAGGATTGTATGGATTGATTATGGAGGGTGTCGGAGGTATGCTTTGATGTAGATGTTTTGTAGGGAGGATTGTATGGTTTGATGCGGGAGGGTGTCGCAGGTGTGCTTTGATGTCGGGATTTGTAGGGAGGATTGTATGGTTTGATAAGGAAGGGTGTCAGAGGTGTGCTATGGTGTCAAGGTTACGTAGGGAGGATTGCATGATTTGATTATGGATGGTGTCGGAGGTGTGCTTTGTGGTCGGCGTTTTGTAGGCAGGATTGTATGGTTTGATGAGGGCGGATGTCGGAGGTGTGATTTGGTGTCGGGGTTTTGTAGGGAAGATTGAATGGTTTGATGAGGGAGGGTGTCGGAGGTGTGCTTTGGTGTCAGGGATTTGTAGGGAGGATTGTATGGTTTGATAAGGGAGGGTGTCAGAGGTGTGCTATGGTGTCAAGGTTTACGTAGGGAGGATTGTATGGTTTGATTATGGAGGGTGTCGGAGGTGTGCTTTGGTGTCGGGGATTTGTAGGGAGGATTGTATGGTCTGATTTGGTGTCAGGGTTTTGTAGGGAACATTGAATGGTTTGATGAGGGAGGGTGTCGGAGGTGTGCTTTGGTGTCGGGGATTTGTAGGGGTGATTGTATGGTTTGATGAGGGAGGGTGTCGGGTGTGCTTTGGTGTCGGGTATTGTAGGGAGGATTGTATGATTTGATGAGGCAGGGTGACGGAGGTGTGCTTTGGTGTTGGGGTTTTATAGGGAGGCTTGTATGGTTTGAGGAGGGAGGGTGACGAAGGTGTGCTTTGGTGTCGGGGATTTGTAGGGAGGATTGTATGGTTTGATGAGGGAGGGTGTCAGAGGTGTGATTTGGTGTCGAGTTTATGTAGGGAGGATTGCATGGTTTGATTATGGAGGGTGTCGGAGGCGTGCTTTGATGTCGAGGTTATGTAGGGAGGATTGAATGGTTTGATTACGGAGGGTCTCTCTCTCTCTCAGGGAGGCTCCTTCCTTGATCGGTCACTGAATCAAATAGCACTCTTTCGAATGTGCAGAGAGAGACGGGCTCTCCCTTCCTCCAGCCTCAACTCTCTCTCTCTCTCTCTCTCTCCGGGAGGCTTCTTCCTTGATCAGTCACTGAATCAAAGAGCACTCCTTGGAATGTGAAGAGAGCCGGGGTCTCACTTCCTCCAGCCCCATCTCTCTCCAGGAGGCTCCTTCCTTGATCGGTCACTGAATCAAAGAGCACTCCTTGGAATGTGCAGAGAGAGCCAGGCTCTCTCTTCCTCCAGCCCTATCTCTCTCACTAAGAGGCTCCTTCGATGATCGGTCACTGAATCAAAGAGCACTCCTTGGAATGTGCAGAGAGAGCTGGGATATATATATATATATATATATATATATATATATATATATATATATATATATATATATATATATATATATATTCACTGAAAAACCGTAGGTTTCAGGCACGTTATAGTTACAAATTAGCATTTTAAAAACCTTTGAAATTCACTGAAAAAACCATAGGTTTCAGACACGTTATAGTTAGAAATTAGCATTTAAAAAACCTTTGAAATTCACTGAAAAAACCATAGGTTTTAGGGACAGTTATAGTTAGTTGGACATTGCACTCGTACAAAACCCGAGAAATTCCCCCGTTATAGTTAGTTCAGCTAACTATAACTCGCGCCCCCGCAATGCACTGCTGATGACGTCACATATTACATCACTCATGACATGGTCAGTGACATCACTGATGACATCACTGATGACATCTCAAATGACATCACTGATGACATCATCCAGTGACTGTGTGTTTCTGTAAAGTTTAAATATGTTTAATATATATAGGGAAAGGCGTATTGAAGAATGAGTGGGTGTATAAGTGTCTGTATGGATGATTTAGTAGGTGCGTGACTGACTCTATAAGTGAGTGATTTAACGTATCTTACTGAATGCATGGGTTAGTGACTAAACTGGGTGAATGTCTGTATCCGTCTGTCTGTTGCTGTGTAAGTGGCTGCATGTGTTTGTGAATAGCTACATGAGTGTGTATATGAGTTATTGAATGGTTGTCTGAGTATCTGTATGGGTGCCTGAGTGTTTGTGTGGGAGGGTGTGTGCGACTCTGTGCATAGATGTGTGAGTGGGTGATTCACTGGGTGGATGGTTTCAAGAGTGCATCTGTGATAGACTGTATGGGTGGGTAAGTGTGTGTAAGAGTGTGTTAGTGAGTGAATGTATGTCCCAGTGGTACATGTGTGAGTAACTACATATGTGAAAGGCAGTATATATGTGTGTTGGAGTATATAAATAGCTATTAGCGAGAGTGAGTGATTGTGATAGTGGCTGTATGGATAAGTGTGTGCTTGTATCAGTGATTGTATAAGAGCGTAACAATGTGCTAGTATTTGTATGATTAAGTGAGCTGGTGTGTGTATAACTGTATAGGTGAGTAAATGGCAGTGTGTTTAATTATTTGCATGACTGACTAGGTGTGTGAGTACCTCTATGGATGAGTGGCGGTGTGTGAGTGTCTATATAGGAGTAAGAGTGCATATGATAGTCCTGTACTGAGTGACCATAAGTATGAGTGACTGTACGGGTGAGTGAGTGGATGTGTGTGTGTAGACCTAAGAATCAGTGAGTGGGTATGTAGTTATTGGTGTTGGAGTGTCTATGGTTTTGCGAATGGCAGTCTGTAATTTAGAGTGGGTGTATCAAAGGTTATATTAGGGTGTGAGGAGGT
Source organism: Calotriton arnoldi (assembly GCA_963921515.1). Lineage (NCBI taxonomy): Eukaryota > Metazoa > Chordata > Amphibia > Caudata > Salamandridae > Calotriton > Calotriton arnoldi. The sequence goes on from CAWUFW010016575.1 coordinate 245,268, forward strand.
GCATCAGATTATCACGTGGATGATGTCATCAGTGATGTCATCAGTGATGTCATTTGAGATGTCATCAGTGATGTCATCAGTGATGTCACTGACCATGTCATGAGTGATGTAATATGTGACGTCATCAGCAGTGCATTATGGGGCGCCAGTTATAGTTAGCTGAACTAACTATAACGGGGAATTTCATGGGTTTTGTACGAGTGAAATGTCCAACTAACTATAACTGTCCCTAAAACCTATGGTTTTTTCAGTGAATTTCAAAGGTTTTTTAAATGCTAATTTCTAACTATAACGTGTCTGAAACCTATGGTTTTTTCTGTGAATTTCAAAGGTTTTTTAAATGCTAATTTCTAACTATAACGTGCCTGAAACCTATGGTTTTTTCAGTGAATTTCAAAGGTTTTTTAAATGCTAATTTCTAACTATAACGCCCCTAAAACCTATGGTTTTTTCAGTGAATTTCAAAGGTTTTGTAAATGACAATTTTTAAATGTATTAATTGTTATATTTATTTTTTTGATACTGATTTACTACATTTTTTAAAACTATTTATTTTTAGATATTTTATTTATTAAATTACATTGTAATTACATTATACATTACATTACAAAATATACTTTCTCTGAATGAATTACTTTAGTTTAAATAGTTTGCAAATAGGCAATAGACTTTTAAGTACAGTAGTTACAGTTGTTGCAATGGGCAACACAATTTCAAACACAATGCAACATTGAGCTGAATGTGAATTTCTAGTTAAATGCAATTAGTTACTTTATGGATTACTTTTCTAACCACAGGACTGGATCCTAGATTCAGTCCTGGGACATCTCCTGTAAACAGTTGAGTAAAAGCGTTTTGGTTACAGTAGTGATTTTTAAGGAATATTATTGTATTTTAAAAGTTGACACTTAGAAACTTTTTCACATAGAATCACCAATGTTATCCTATGGGAGGAAATTCACTTAGCAGGTAAGTAGTGTTATCGTTACTTTTTCTTACTCAGTGGTGGATCCTGGATCCAGCACTGGTGCATCTCCTGTAAACAGTTGAAAGAATGCGTTTAAGTCATACAGGAGATTTTTAAGGAATATTTGTAGTTTGTGAAAATCGACACTGAAACTTTTCTGCTGAAAACCAGACAATGGATTCCTATGGAAGGAAATATAAGTTACTGGTAAGTACGGTTAGAATTACTTTTCAGGGTCAGTGCTGGGCTAAAAGATGCAGCACTGGGTTCTCTCCTGATAACAGGTGAGTAAATCGGAATTCGTAGTTCGGTTGATTTTAGAGGAATATTATAAAGTTCCAAAACTCCACACTTAGAAGATTTTCCAAGTGAAACCAGTCAATGTTAGCCTATGGAAGGAAATTCAAGTTGCTGGTAAGTACGGTTAAAATTACTTTTCAGGATCAGTACCGGGCTGAAAGATGCAGCACTGAGGTCTCTCCTGATAACAGGTGAGTAAATCGGAATTCGTATTTCGGCTGATTTTAGAGGAATATTATAAAGTTTCAAAATCGACACTTAGAAGAATTTCCAAGTGAAACCAGTCAATGATATCCTATGGAAGGAAATTCAAGTTACTGGTAAGTACGGTTAAAATTACTTTTCAGGATCAGTACTGGGCTGAAAGATGCAGCACTGAGGTCTCTCCTGATAACAGGTGAGTAAATCGGAATTCGTAGTTCGGCTGATTTTAGAGGAATATTTGTATGTTTCAAAAATCGACACTTAGAAACTTTTTCAGCAAAAAGCAGGCAATGATATCCTATGGAAGGAAATTCAAGTTACTGGTAAGTACGGTTAAAATGACTTTTCAGGATCAGTGCTGGGCTAAAAGATGCAGCACTGGGTTCTCTCCTGATAACAGGTGAGTAAATCGGAATTCGTAGTTCGGCTGATTTTAGAGGAATATTTGCACAATGGTGAAGGGAGGGGCGGGGCCTGAGGTGACATCTGTGCAAACGCGCCCGTGGCACGTTTTAAGTTGGGGGATTAAGTCCCCTTGAATCATGAGGGTCCCTGGGGCCAACTAGCCCACCAGGAACCTCCAGTATGCGCCAGGGGCTGCGTTGCAGAGACGTGTACAGAGGCCACACCCCTTTTACACCTCTCTGCAACACAGCTCTGTGGCGCTTTCTGGACGTACCTGTTGGGCTAGTTGGCCCCCAGGGACCCTCAGGATTGAAGGGGATTTAATTCCCATCTTAAAACACGACACGGGGCCTGTTTGCACACATGTCACCTGAAGCCCCGCCCCTCCCTTCACCACTGTGCAAACGCGCCCGTGGCGCGTTTTAAGTTGGGGGATTAAGTCCCCTTGAATCCTGAGGGTCCCTGAGTCCAACTAGCCCACCATGTACTTCCAAAAGCGCCACAGAGCTGCGTTGCAGAGAGGTGTAAAAGGGGCGTGGCCTCTGTACACCTCTCTGCAACGCAGCCCCTGGCGCATACTGGAGGTTCCTGGTGGGCTAGTTTGCCCCCAGGAACCCCCAGTATTCAAGGGGAATTACTTCCCCTTCTCAAATGGCACCAGGGGGCGCGTTTGCAGACTGCTGCAGGGAGGGGGCGGGGCCTCCGGCACGATGCCAGTCTTTTTTTTTTTTGATTGGGAGGGGGCTGCGTGGCCCCCTTCCCTTGGCTACCTTTGGCCCCGGGGACCCCATCCCCCGGGGCCTGAGCATTTTATTTTATTTTTAAATAAAAAAAAACGGGAAGGGGGCCGCGTGGCCCCCTTCCCTGGGCCTGTTTTGGCCCCGGGGACCCCATCCCCGGGGCATGCCCTCAATTTTTATTTTTTTAATTTGGAGGGGGCTGCGTGGCCCCCCTCCTCAGGCCATTTAAGGCCCCGGGGACCCCATCCCCCGGGGCTGGCCTTGCCCTTTTTTTAAAAAAAAATTATAATTTGGGGAGGGGGCTGCGTGGCCCCCCTCCCTGGCCACTTATGGCCCCGGGGACCCCATCCCCGGGGCCTGGCCTCTGGTTGGGGACTGTGGGGGTCCCCAATCCCCCACAGTCCCAGCCGGCTCCCCGCCTCCTGCGCGAGCCGGCATTGCTTTTCCACATGGGGAGCAGCTAACATGCTGCTCCCCATGTGGAAAGCAATTAGTTTGCATTTTGAAAGAGAGAGCAGGTTTCCTGCTCTCTCTTTCAAAATGCAAACTAAGTTTACTATGACAGGACGGGAGCCGCGAGGCTCCCGTCCTGTCATAGCAAACTACAGTGTCCCGGGGTAAGCACCCCGGGACACTGCAGGAGCCGGCCCTGGGGGTGGCGGTCCCCAGGGCCATCAAGGGCTCCAGGAGGGGGCCGCGCGGCCCCCTCCCATCCAGTGCACAGCCCCGGGAGGTGGTGGTCCCCGGGCTTTGGGGTCCGTAACGGACCCACATATTCAAATCTTTAGTGCCCGGGGAGGTGGCGGTCCCGGGCGTGTGGGGGCTGGAGCCCCCCACACAGGTCAAAAATTTAAAAAAGAAGCCCCGGGAGGTGGCGGTCCTCGGGCAGCGGGAGGGCAAAGAGCCCTCCCGCACCATTATTTTTTTTAAGCCCCGGGGGGTGATGGTCCCCGGGGCTTGAGGGGGCCTTAGAGGCCCCCCACATATTAAAAAGAAACCCTGCATGCCCCCGGGACTTGGCCCACCCGGGGGCCAATTAACAACGAAGCGCAGGAGACCGCGCTTTGTTTTTACTTTTTCTCGGCGGGATCCTCGCACCCTGAGCGCATCCCGCCGTTTTTTATTTTTAAAAAAAATGCTTTTTTCTGCGCAGGGGGTCCTTGAGGGACCCCTGAGCAGACCTAGGGGTCAGGGTGTTTCTACCCTGCCCCCTTTGTGCGTTTGCGCACTTGTTTCTTCTGGGTTTTTCTAATCGGCAGGATCCGCGCACCCTGAGCGCATCCTGCCGATTTAAAAAAAAATGCTTTTTCTGCCCAGGGGGTCCTTGTGGGACCCCCTGAGCAGACCTAGGGGTCAGGGTGTTTCTACCCTGCCCCCTTTTGCGCTTTGCGCACTTGTTTCTGTCCCTCAGTTCTACCGAGGGACAAAATGGCTGCCAACACTTCCTGATTTGGAGTGTTGACAGCCACTTGACAGCCAATTAGCATGCAGCTCGTGATCGGGAGGGTGCGCGAATCCGACGCGGCCATAGATATATATGTGATTTTCCTTTGATTTTCTCTGGAACTACTGAACGGATTTACACCATTTAACAAAAAGGGTTCTTTCTGAACCAAGAACTACCTCTTTGCCAAATTTGGTGTAATTCCGTTCAGCAGTCGGGCTGTAGCCGTGTCTAAAGTTTCCTATGGGAAAATGAATGGGAAAACACGTTTTGGGACCCCCTTTTTCTCGGCCCCGCTTGACGAATCACCCCGAAACTTTCAGGGTAGGAGCGGACCGGAGCGGGCCATAAAGTTTGAAAATTTCGCGAAGATTCGTCAACCGGCAAGAGAGTTATTTCAAATAGAATGTCGCGGATTTCCTATGGAAAATAGGTCCTAACTATAACTATCTACTGGCGACCGCCAGTAGATAATATATATATATATATATATATTATCTACTGGCGGTCGCCAGTAGATAGTTATAGTTAAAACCTATTATCCATAGGAAATCCGCGACATTCTATTTGAAATAACGTTGGCGCCGGTTGATGAATCTTCGCGAAAGTTTCCAACTTGTTGGGGCGCTCCGGTCCGCTCCTATCCTGAAAGTCTCGGGGTGATACGTCAAGTGGGGGCCGAGAAAAAGGGGGTCCCAAAACGCGTTTTCCCCATTCATTTTTCCATAGGAACCTTTAGTCGCAGCTACAGCCCGAACTGCTGAACGGAATTACACCAAATTTGGCAAAGAGGTAGCCCTTGGTTCAGTGTCGTGCCTTTTGCTTAAATGGTGTAAATCCGTTCAGTAGTTCCTGAGAAAATCAAAAGTAAAGTCACATATATATCTGGGTGGAGCCTAACCACACATGTCATTGTGAGATCTGATTGGCTGTCAGCACTTCATCCTGGAATTGCTGGCAGCCATCTTGGGACCAATATAAATGATAGTACCTCATTGAAATGCATTGTAGTGAATAGAAGATTTTGAGGGTCACCAAAAGGAGAACTATAAAGGGTGATAACAGGCTTTAGTTACATTAGAATTTATTTGTTGATGGTACCATACAAATTTTAGGAATTGTGGTGTATTCTAAGGTGATTTTACCATGTGAAAAACCTTCTGCTGGGATATCATGAATCATGTTTGAGAGAACACTATTTTCTCATGCTTGTCCCATGTAGGTTTGGAAGGTGCTCCAGAAGCTAGAATGAGAGCATATTAATTTAAAAAGGAACAAAATGAGGGGGTTCATTTTGTCATAGAAATTATGGTTAGTGCTGTAGAAAGAAAAATTAGGACATATTTCAAGTGTGATCTCAAATATCTTCCTGTTATATTTCAACAGGAGCAGCCTGCCAGTTGATGCCTTTGTGTTCTACTGCAGCTTCCCAGAGTGTTCTAAAGAACAACTAGAGCGCTAACAGCCTTACTTATGACAAAAGTATGGCACACCTGAAGCCATCTTGATTGGAATAAACCGGTAACACTTAAAACATTTAATTTAAAAAGGAACAAAATGAGGGGTTCTTTTTGAAAATAGAAATTATGGTTAGTGCTGCAGAAAGAAAAATTAGGGCATGTTTTAAGTGAGATCTCAAATCCTCTTCTATTTCATTAGAAAATTCTGACATGCAGACTGAAACAATCACTTTCAATACCAGCAGCAGACTACCAGTTAACTCCCTGGTGAGCAGTAGCTTTACTCCAGTGATCTAATGAGCAACTAGAGTGCTAACATTCTGAATTTATGGCAGATGTGAGACACATCTGAATGCCTTCTTGATGGAATCAAAGTAAAAACTGAAAGCATTTCCTACTGAGGAGACTGCAGTAAATGAAGAAATTAGGAAACTTCATAACAAAGAAGTCTTCCAAGATGGCCACCAGTGAAAAAAGAGCCCAAATGTAGCACAAATATTACCCAGATGTAGCCCACATATAGTCCAATGACAAAAGTGTGCAAAACACTTTTTATTTTTAGTTTTTTTGCAGTTTTATGTAGTGCAGACTGGTCAGGTATTGGAGCATTGCATCTTAAAACATGACCCCCTACACTACAAAAACACCACTGCACTACCTTAAACCCTAAAACACTACCCCCAGCACGACCCCTACACTACCCAAACACCACTGCACTAACCTAAATCCTAAAACACTACCCCCAGCACGACCCCCTACACTACCCAAACACCACTGCACTACCCTAAAACATGACCCCCTACACTACACAAACACCACTGCACTACCCTAAACCCTAAAACACTACCCCCAGCATGACCCCCTACACTACACAAACCCCACTGCACTACCCTAAACCCTAAAACACTACCCCAGCATGACCCCTTACACAACACAAACACCACTGCACTACACTAAACCCTAAAACACTACCCCCAGCACGACCCCCTACACTACCCAAACACCACTGCACTACCCTAAAACATGACCCCTACACTACACAAACACCACTGCACTACCCTAAACCCTAAAACACTACCCCCAGCACGACCCCCTACACTACACAAGCACCACTGCACTACCCTAAACCCTAAAACACTACCCCCAGCACGACCCCCTACACTGCCCAAACACCACTGCACTGCCCTAAACCCTGAAACACCAGCCCCTGCATGACCCCCTACACTGCCCGAACACCACTGCACTGCCCTAAACCCTGAAACACCACCCCTAGCACGACCCCCTACACTGCCCGAACACCACTGCACTGCCCTAAACCCTGAAACACCACCCCCAGCATGACCCCCTACACTGCCCAAACACCACTGCACTGCCCTAAACCCTGAAACACTACCCCCAGCAAGACCCCTACACTGCCCGAACACCACTGCACTGCCCTAAACCCTGAAACATCACCCCCAGCAAGACCCCCTACACTGCCCGAACACCACTGACCTAAACCCTGAAACACCATCCCCAGCACGACCCCCTACACTGCCCGAACACCACTGCACTGCCCTAAACCCTGAAACACCAGCCCCAGCACGACCCCCTACACTGCCCGAACACCACTGCACTGCCCTAAACCTTGAAACACCAGCCCCTGCATGGCCCCCTACACTGCCCGAACACCACTGCACTGCCCTAAACCCTGAAACACCAGCCCCAGCACAACCGCCTACACTGCCCGAACACCACTGCACTGCCCTAAACCCTGAAACACCAGCCCCAGCACGACCCCCTACACTGCCCGAACACCACTGCACTGCCCTAAACCGTGAAACACCAGCCTCAGCACGACCCCCTACACTGCCTGAACACCACTGCACCGCCCTGAACCCTGAAACACCAGCCCAGCACAACACCGTACACTGCCCGAACACCACTGCACTGCCCTAAACCCTGAAACACCACCCCGTGCACGACCCCCTACACTACCCAAACACCACTGCACTGCCCTAAACCCTGAAACACCACCCCCTGCACAACCCCCTACACTGCTCGAACACTACTGCACTGCCCTAAACCCAGAAACACCATCCCCAGCACGACCCCCTATACTGCACGAACACCACTGCACTGCCCTAAACCCTGAAATACTACCCCCAGCAAGACCCCCTACACTGCTCGAACACCACTGCACTGCCCTAAACCCTGAAACATCACCCCCAGCAAGACCCCCTGCACTGCCCGAACACCACTGCCCTAAACCCTGAAACACCACATCCAGAAAGACCCCCTACACTGCCCGAACACCACTGCACTGCCCTAAACCCTGAAACACCAGCCCCAGCACGACCCCCTACACTGCCCGAACACCACTGCACTGCCCTAAACCCTGAAACACCCCCCTGCACGACCCCCTACACTGCCCGAACACCACTGTACTGCCCTAAACCCTGAAACCCCACCCCCAGCATGACCCCCTACACTGCCAGAACACCACTGCACTGCCCTAAACCCTGAAACACCACCCCTGCACGACCCCCTACACTGCCCGAACAATACTGCACTGCCCTAAACCCTGAAACACCACCCCCAGCACGACCCCCTACACTGCCCAAACACTACTGCACTGCCCTAAACCCTGAAACACCAGCCCCAGCACAACCCTGTACACTGCCCGCACACCACTGCACTGCCCTAAACCCTGAAACACCAGCCCCAGCACAACCCCGTACACTGCCCGAACACCACTGCACTGCCCTAAACCCTGAAACACCAGCCCCATCACGACCGCCTACACTGCCCGAAAACTACTGCACTGCCCTAAACCCTGAAACACCACCCCCAGCAAGACTACCTACACTGGCCGAACACCACTGCACTGCCCTAAACCCTGAAACACCACCCCCTGCAAGACCCCCTACACTGCCCAAACACTACTGCACTGCCCTAAACCCTGAAACACCACCCCTCAGCACGACACCCTACACTGCCCGAACACCACTGCACTGCCCTAAACCCTGAAACACCACCCCAGCATGACCCCCTACACTGCCCGAAAACCACTGCACTAAACCCTCAAACACCACCCCCTGCACGACCCCCTACACTGCCGGAACACCACTGCACTGCCCTAAACCCTGAAACACCACCCCCAGCACGACCCCCTACACTGCCCTAACACCACTGCACTGCCCTAAACCCTGAAACATCACCCCCAGCACAACCCCCTACACTGCCTGAGCACCATTGCTCTGCCCTAAACCCTGAAACACTAGCCCCAGCACGACCCCCTACACTGCCCGAACACCACTACACTGCCCTAAACCCTGAAACACCACCCCCAGCACGACCCCCTACACTGGCCGAACACGACTGCACTGCCCTAAACCCTGAAACACCAGCCCCAGCATGACCCCCTACACTGCCCGAACACCACTGCACTGCCCTAAACCCTGAAACACCAGCCCCAGCACGACCCCCTACACTGCCCGAACACCACTGCACTACCCTAAACCCTGAAACACCAGCCCCAGCAAGTCCCCCTACATTGCCGAACACCACTGCACTGCCCTAAACCCTGAAACACCAGCCCCAGCACCACCCCCTACAATGCCCGAACACCACTGTACTGCCCTAAACCCTGAAACACCACCCCTGCACCGCCCCCTACACTGCCTGAACACCACTGCACTGCCCTAAACCCTGAAACACCACCCCCTGCACGACCCCCTACACTGCCCGAACATCACTGCACTGCCCTAAACCCTGAAACACCACCCCCTGCACCACCCCCTACACTGCCCGAACACCACTGCACTGCCCTAAACCCTGAAACACCACCCCCTGCACCGCCCCCTACACTGCCCGAACACCACTGCACTGCCCTAAACCCTGAAACACCACCCCCAGCATGACCCCCTTTACTGCTCGAACACCACTGCACTGCCCCAAACCCTGAAACACCACCCCCAGCATGACCCCCTACACTGCCCGAACACCACTGCCCTAAACCCTGAAACACCACCCCTGCATGACCCCCTACACTGCCCGAACACCACTGCACTGCCCTAAACCCTGAAACACCACCCCCTGCACGACCCCCTACACTGCCCGAACACCACTGCACTGCCCTAAACCCTGAAACACCACCCCCAGCACGACCCCCTACACTGCCCGAACACCACTGCACTGCCCTAAACCCTAGAACACTACCCCCAGCATGACCCCCTACACTACCCGAACACCACTGCACTACCCTAAACCCTAAAATACACTCCCCAGCATGACCCCCTACACTACCCGAACACGACTGCACTGCCCTAAACCCTAAAACACTTCCCCCAGCACGACCCCCTATACTACCCGAACACCACTGCACTGCCCTAAACCCTAAAACACTCCCCCCAGCACGACCCCCTACACTACCTAAACACCACTGCACTGCCCTAAACCCTAAAACACTACCCCTGCATGACCCCCTACACTACCCAAATACCAATGCACTACCCTAATCCCTAAAACACTACCCCCCACACAACCCCCTACACTACCCAAAGACCACTGCACTACCCTAAACCCTAAAACACTACCCCCAGCAGTATCCCCTACACTACCCAAACACCACTGCACTACCCTAAACCCTAAAACCCTAAAACACTAACCCCAGCACGACCCCTACACTACCCAAACACCACTGTACTACCCTAAACCCTAAAACACTCCCCCAGCACGACTCCCTACACTACCCAAACACCACTGCACTACCCTAAACCCTAAATCTACCCCCAGCATGACCCCCTACACTACACAAACACCACTGCACTACCCTAAACCCTAAAACACTTCCCCAGCACGACCCTCTTCACTACCTAAACACAACTGCACAATTTGTTACAGGCGTTGCAACGCAGGCCTGTGGTGCTTACTGGAAGTACCTGGTGGGCTAGTTGGGCCCCAGGGACTCTCAGGATTCAAGGTGACCTAATCCCCCAACTTAAAACGCGCCACGGGGCGCGTTTGCACAGTGGTGAAAGGAGGGGCGGGGCCTCAGGTGACATGTGCACAAACACGCCCTGTGGTGCGTTTTAAGTTGGGGAGTTAATTCCCTTTGAATCCTGGGGCCAACTAGCCCATCAGGTACCTTCAGTAAGCACAACAGAGTTGCGTTGCAGAGAGGTGAAAAAAGGTGCGTGGCCTCGGAACGCCTCTCTGCAACTCAGCTCTGTGGTCCTAACTGTAGGTACCTGGGGGATAGTTGGGCCCCAGGGACCCTCAGGATTCAAGGGGACTTAATCCCGCAACTTAAAACGCACCACGGGGCGCGTTTGCACACATGTCACCTCAGGCCCCCTCCCTTCACCACTGTGCAAACGCGCACTGGCTCTGGTTAGTCAGAGTCAGTTACCACCAGTACCCGTCTGAAAAAGTTGTGGGCACAGGATGATTTTGCAACAAGGCCTCTTTCTGCTCCTCTGTTGGTTCTTTCTGCACATCTTTTGCTTCTTTCTGTGCGTTTTTTTCTTCTTTCTTCACATGTCCTACCTCTGTTGGCATAGTTAGAAACTAGCATTTAAAAACCTTTGAAATTCACTTAAAAAATCATAGGTTTCAGGCACGTTATAGTTAGAAATTAGCATTTAAAAAACCTTTGAAATTCACTGAAAAAACCATAGGTTTCAGGCACGTTATAGTTAGAAATTAGCATTTAAAAAACCTTTGAAATTCACTGAAAAAACCATAGGTTTCAGGCACGTTATAGTTAGAAATTAGCATTTAAAAACCTTTGAAATTCACTGAAAAAACCATAGGTTTCAGACAAGTTATAGTTAGAAATTAGCATTTAAAAACCTTTGAAATTCACTGAAAAAACCATAGGTTTTAGGGACAGTTATAGTTAGTTGGACATTGCACTCGTACAAAACCCGTGAAATTCCCCTGTTATAGTTAGTTCAGCTAACTATAACTCGCGCCCCGCAATGCACTGCTGATGACGTCACATATTACATCACTCATGACATGGTCAGTGACATCACTGATGACATCTCAAATGACATCACTGATGACATCATCCATGTGATAATTTCATGCATCTTCTCACACCCTAATATAACTTTTGATACACCCACTCTAAATTACAGACTGCCATTCTCAAAACCATAGACACTCCAACACCAAAAACTACATACCCACTCACTGATTCTTAGGTCTACACAGACATCCACTCACTCACCTGTACAGTCACTCATACTTACAGTCACTCAGTACAGGACTATCATATGCACTCATACACCTATATAAATACTCACACACCGCCACTCATCCATAGAGGTACTCACACACCTAGTCAGTCATGCAAAAATTAATCACACACCCATTTACTCACCTATACAGTTATACACACACCAGCTCACTTACTCATACAAATACTAGCACATTCTTACGCTCTTATACAATAACTGATACAAGCACACACGCATCCATACAGCCACTCTCACAATAACACACTCTCACTTATAGCCATTTAAATACTCTAACACACATATATACTGCCTTTTACATATGTAGTTACTCGCACATGTACCACTGAGATATACATTCACTCACTAACACACCCATACACACACTCACCCACCCAAGCAGTCCATCACAGATGCACTCTTGAAATCATGCACCCAGTGAATCACCCACTCACACATCTATGTATAGAGTCACACACACCCCACCCACACAAACACTCAGGCAGCCATACAGATACTCAGAGAACCAATCAATAACCCATATAGACACTCATGTAGCTATTCGCAAATCCATGCATCCACTTACACACCAACAAACAGACGGATACAGACATTCACACAGTTTAGTCACTAACCCATGCATTCAGTAAGATACGTTTAATCACTCACTTGTAGAGTCAGTCACTCACGTACTAAATCATCCATTCAGACACTTATACACCCACTCATTCTTCAATACGCCTTTCCCTATATATATTAAACATATTTAAACTTTACAGAAACACACAGTCACTGGATGATGTCATCAGTGATGTCATCAGTGATGTCATTTGAGATGTCATCAGTGATGTCATCAGTGATGTCACTGACCATGTCATGAGTGATGTAATATGTGACGTCATCAGCAGTGCATTATGGGCGCGAGTTATAGTTAGCTGAACTAACTATAACAGGGGAATTTCACGGGTTTTGTACGAGTGCAATGTCCAACTAACTATAACTGTCCCTAAAACCTATGGTTTTTTCAGTGAATATATATATATATATATATATATATATATATGTAGCTCTTTGGGGATTTGTCCATCAAATAAGCCGCACTCGAGTCACAGGTAAGCGTTTCCCCACTTGCTTTTATTGGTATGGGCAGTCGCGCATTCAATTCACCGCACCTGATATAGCCCAACGCGTTTCGAGTCATCTCTTCTTCAGGGGCCAATCAGAAGAGAGCATGCGAATCATCTTCTCCTGATTTGGCGATATCGTGCGCCCAGATGGGCTGCTCTTTATGAGACCACACGTTGCCTTCTGGGAGTTGAAGTTCGAAAATTAAATCTTGGATGGATGCCCTCTCAATCCCATGAGGTTTGCTCCTGTCCTCAATCCATGCCCTGTGCCCCACTCATGGGCCCAATACATCACGAGCTCAGTGGCCCCCTTCTCTCGGGGTGGTGCAGGCTCAGCGGCAGGACTGCCCCTGATGAAGAGATGACTCGAAACGCGTTGGGCTATATCAGGTGCGGTGAATTGAATGCGCGACTGCCCATACGCTTACCTGTGACTCGAGTGCGGCTTATTTGATGGACAAATCCCCAAAGAGCTACATATATATATATATATATATACCACACAAGAAAGGTTGTCCCTAGTGAAGACGCCTCGCATGAGAGAGTTACTCCGTGCAAATTGCAGGCTGCAGTGGTGACAGCTTCCTACTTAAATCCTGCATCCAAAGCCAAACGCGTTTCGGACAGCACTCTGTCCTTGTTCACTGGCACAAACGAAGCAACAGCAGCCATTGTGGAACTCCTTTATTTGAATCACACCAAGTCCCGCCCATGTGGGCGTGTGCAGCATTGCCTCATGGTACTTGTAGTTTCCACACAATAAATCCACAGTGGGTGCTGCTGTGCTCGTATTCTTAAAAGTTATAATATCCCCAGTGGGTCGATGTAAATGGAAAGCTGCTCCTCCTGCCATTACCAAGTCCCAACAAGACTGGACTCTCACATTCTCACAGCGCCTTGAATTTCAAGCGCCGCAGAGCCGCTTATCTGCAGCGGGGCGTCTTCGCGACCGGACCGGCCGCTAATATACCACACAAGAAAGGTTGCCCCTAGTGAAGACGCCTCACATGAGAGAGTTACTCCGTGCAACTTGCAGGCTGCAGTGGTGACAGCTTCCTACTTAAATCCGGCATCCAAAGCCAAACGCGTTTCGGACAGCACTCTGTCCTTGTTCACTGGCACAAACGAAGCAACAGCAGCCATTGTGGAACTCCTTTATTTGAATCACACCAAGTCCCGCCCATGTGGGCGTGTGCAGCATTGCCTCATGGTACTTGTAGTTTCCACACAATAAATCCACAGTGGGTGCTGCCGTGCTCGTATTCTTAAAAGTTATAATATCCCCAGTGGGTCGATGTAAATGGAAAGCTGCTCCTCCTGCCATTACCAAGTCCCAACAAGACTGGACTCTCACATTCTCACAGCGCCTTGAATTTCAAGCGCCGCAGAGCCGCTTATCTGCAGCGGGGCTTCTTCGCGACCGGACCACCGCTAATATACCACACAAAAAAGGTTGCCCCTAGTGAAGACGCCTCACATGAGAGAGTTACTCCGTGCAACTTGCAGGCTGCAGTGGTGACAGCTTCCTACTTAAATCCGGCATCCAAAGCCAAACGCGTTTCGGACAGCACTCTGTCCTTGTTCACTGGCACAAACGAAGCAACAGCAGCCATTGTGGAACTCCTTTATTTGAATCACACCAAGTCCCGCCCATGTGGGCGTGTGCAGCATTGCCTCATGGTACTTGTATTTCCACACAATAAATCCACAGTGGGTGCTGCCGTGCTCGTATTCTTAAAAGTTATAATATCCCCAGTGGGTCGATGTAAATGGAAAGCTGCTCCTCCTGCCATTACCAAGTCCCAACAAGACTGGACTCTCACATTCTCACAGCGCCTTGAATTTCAAGCGCCGCAGAGCCGCTTATCTGCAGCGGGGCGTCTTCGCGACCGGACCGGTCGCTAATATACCACACAAGAAAGGTTGCCCCTAGTGAAGACGCCTCACATTGTTGGGACTTGGTAATGGCAGGAGGAGCAGCTTTCCATTTACATCGACCCACTGGGGATATTATAACTTTTAAGAATACGAGCACGGCAGCACCCACTGTGGATTCATTGTGTGGAAACTACAAGTACCATGAGGCAATGCTGCACACGCCCACATGGGCGGGACTTGGTGTGATTCAAATAAAGGAGTTCCACAATGGCTGCTGTTGCTTCGTTTGTGCCAGTGAACAAGGACAGAGTGCTGTCCGAAACGCGTTTGGCTTTGGATGCAGGATTTAAGTAGGAAGCTGTCACCACTGCAGCCTGCAAGTTGCACGGAGTAACTCTCTCATGTGAGGCGTCTACACTAGGGGCAACCTTTCTTGTGTGGTATATATATATATATATATATATATATATATATATATATATATATTCACTGAAAAAACCATAGGTTTTAGGGACAGTTATAGTTAGTTGGACATTGCACTCGTACAAAACCCGTGAAATTCCCCGTTATAGTTAGTTCAGCTAACTATAACTCGCGCCCCGCAATGCACTGCTGATGACGTCACATATTACATCACTCATGACATGGTCAGTGACATCACTGATGACATCACTGATGACATCTCAAATGACATCACTGATTACATCATCCAGTGACTGTGTGTTTCTGTAAAGTTTAAATATGTTTAATATATATAGGGAAAGGCGTATTGAAGAATGAGTGGGTGTATAAGTGTCTGAATGGATGATTTAGTACGTGCGTGACTGACTCTACAAGTGAGTGATTAAACGTATCTTACTGAATGCATGGGTTAGTGACTAAACTGTGTGAATGTCTGTATCCGTCTGTTGGTGTGTAAGTGGATGCATGGATTTGCGAATAGCTACATGAGTGTCTATATGGGTTATTGATTGGTTCTATGAGTATCTGTATGGGTGCCTGAGTGTTTGTGTGGATGGGGTGTGTGCGACTGTGCATAGATGTGTGAGTGGGTGATTCACTGGGTGGATGGTTTCAAGAGTGCATCTGTGATAGACTGTATGGGTGGGTAAGTGTGTGTAAGAGTGTGTTAGTGAGTGAATGTATGTCCCAGTGGTACATGTGTGAGTAACTACATATGTGAAAGGCAGTATATATGTGTATTGGAGTATATAAATAGCTATAAGCGAGAGTGAGTGATTGTGATAGTGGCTGTATGGATGAGTGTGTGCTTGTATCAGTGATTGTATAAGAGCGTAACAATGTGCTAGTATTTGTATGATTAAGTGAGCTGGTGTGTGTATAACTGTATAGGTGAGTAAATGGCAGTGTGTTTAATTATTTGCATGACTGACTAGGTGTGTGAGTACCTCTATGGATGAGTGGCGGTGTTTGAGTGTCTATATAGGAGTAAGAGTGCATATGATAGTCCTGTACTGAGTGACCATAAGTATGAGTGACTGTACGGGTGAGTGAGTGGATGTGTGTGTGTAGACCTAAGAATCAGTGAGTGGGTATGTAGTTATTGGTGTTGGAGTGTCTATGGTTTTGCGAATGGCACTCTGTAATTTAGATTGGGTGTATCAAAGGTTATATTAGGGTGTGAGGAGCTGCATCAGATTATCACGTGGATGATGTCATCAGTGATGTCATTTGAGATGTCATCAGTGATGTCATCAGTGATGTCACTGACCATGTCATGAGTGATGTAATATGTGACGTCATCAGCAGTGCATTGCGGGCGCGAGTTATAGTTAGCTGAACTAACTATAACGGGGGAATTTCACGGGTTTTGTACGAGTGCAATGTCCAACTAACTATAACTGTCCCTAAAACCTATGGTATTTTCAGTGAATTTCAAAGGTTTTTTAAATGCTAATTTCTAACTATAACGTGTCTGAAACCTATGGTTTTTTCAGTGAATTTCAAAGGTTTTTAAAATGCTAATTTGTAACTATAACGTGCCTGAAATCTACGGTTTTTTCAGTGAATTTCAAAGGTTTTTTAAATGACAATTTTTAAATGTATTAATTTTTATATTAATTTTTTTCATACTGATTTACTACATTTTTAGAAACAATTTCTTTTACATATTTTATTTTTTAAATTACATTGTAATTACATTATACATTACATTACAAAAAATACTTTCTCAGAATGAATTACTTTAGTTTAAATACTTTGCACATAGGCAATAGACTTTTAAGTACAGTAGTTACAGTTGTTGCAATGGGCACCACATTTTCAAACACAATGCAACATTCAGCTCAATGTGAATTTCTAGTTAAATGCAATTAGTTACTTTATGGATTACTTTTCTAACCACAGGACTGGATCCTAGATTCAGTCCTGGTACATCTCCTGTAAACAGTTGAGTAAAAGCGTTTTGGTTACAGTCGTGATTTTTAAGGAATATTATTGTATTTTAAAAGTTGACACTTAGAAACTTTTTCTCATAGAATCACCAATGTTATCCTATGGAAGGAAATTCACTTAGCAGGTAAAAACTGTTATCGTTACTTTTTCTTACTCAGTGTTGGATCCTGGATCCAGCACTGGTGCATCTCCTGTAAACAGTTGAAAGAATGCGTTTAAGTCATACAGGCGATTTTTAAGTAATATTTGTAGTTTGTGAAAATCGACACTTTGAAACTTTTCTGCTGAAAACCGGACAATGGATTCCTATGGAAGAAAATATAAGTTACTGGTAAGTACGGTTAAAATTACTTTTCAGGACCAGTACTGGGCTGAAAGATACAGCACTGAGGTCTCTCCTTATAACAGGTGAGTAAATCGGAATTCGTATTTCGGCTGATTTTAGAGGAATATTTGTATGTTTCAAAAATCAACACTTAGAAACTTTTTCAGCAAAAAGCAGGCAATGATATCCTATGGAAGGAAATTCAAGTTACTGGTAAGTACGGTTAAAATTACTTTTGAGGATCAGTACTGGGCTGAAAGATGCAGCACTGAGGTCTCTCCTGATAACAGATGAGTAAATCGGAATTCGTATTTCGGCTGATTTTAGATGAATATTTTAAAGTTCCAAAACTCCACACTTAGAAGAATTTCCAAGTGAAACCAGTCAATGTTAGCCTATGGAAGGAAATTCAAGTTACCGGTAAGTACGGTTAAAATTACTTTTCAGGACCAGTACTGGGCTGAAAGATACAGCACTGAGGTCTCTCCTGATAACAGGTGAGTAAATCGGAATTCGTATTTCGGCTGATTTTAGATGAATATTTTAAAGTTCCAAAACTCCACACTTAGAAGAATTTCCAAGTGAAACCAGTCAATGTTAGCCTATGGAAGGAAATTCAAGTTACCGGTAAGTACGGTTAAAATTACTTTTCAGGACCAGTACTGGGCTGAAAGATACAGCACTGAGGTCTCTCCTGATAACAGGTGAGTAAATCGGAATTCGTATTTCGGCTGATTTTAGAGGAATATTTTAAAGTTCCAAAACTCCACACTTAGAAGAATTTCCAAGTGAAACCAGTCAATGTTAGCCTATGGAAGGAAATTCAAGTTACTGGTAAGTACGGTTAAAATTACTTTTCAGGACCAGTACTGGGCTGAAAGATGCAGCACTGAGGTCTCTCCTGATAACAGGTGAGTAAATCAGAATTCGGATTTCGGCTGATTTTAGAGGAATATTTGTATGTTTCAAAAATCAACACAGAAACTTTTTCAGCAAAAGCAGGCAATGATATCCTATGGAAGGAAATTCAAGTTACTGGTAAGTACGGTTAAAATTACTTTTGAGGATCAGTACTGGGCTGAAAGATGCAGCACTGAGGTCTCTCCTGATAACAGGTGAGTAAATCGGAATTCGTATTTCGGCTGATTTTAGAGGAATATTTTAAAGTTCCAAAACTCCACACTTAGAAGAATTTCCAAGTGAAACCAGTCAATGTTAGCCTATGGAAGGAAATTCAAGTTACTGGTAAGTACGGTTAAAATTACTTTTCAGGACCAGTACTGGGCTGAAAGATGCAGCACTGAGGTCTCTCCTGATAACAGGTGAGTAAATCAGAATTCGGATTTCGGCTGATTTTAGAGGAATATTTGTATGTTTCAAAAATCAACACAGAAACTTTTTCAGCAAAAGCAGGCAATGATATCCTATGGAAGGAAATTCAAGTTACTGGTAAGTACGGTTAAAATTACTTTTGAGGATCAGTACTGGGCTGAAAGATGCAGCACTGAGGTCTCTCCTGATAACAGGTGAGTAAATCGGAATTCGTATTTCGGCTGATTTTAGAGGAATATTTTAAAGTTCCAAAACTCCACACTTAGAAGAATTTCCAAGTGAAACCAGTCAATGTTAGCCTATGGAAGGAAATTCAAGTTACTGGTAAGTACGGTTAAAATTACTTTTCAGGACCAGTACTGGGCTGAAAGATACAGCACTGAGGTCTCTCCTGATAACAGGTGAGTAAATCGGAATTTGTATTTCGGCTGATTTTAGAGGAATATTTTAAAGTTCCAAAACTCCACACTTAGAAGAATTTCCAAGTGAAACCAGTCAATGTTAGCCTATGGAAGGAAATTCAAGTTACTGGTAAGATACGGTTAAAATTACTTTTCAGGATTAGTACTGGGCTGAAAGATGCAGCACTGAGGTCTCTCCTGATAACAGGTGAGTAAATCAGAATTCGTATTTCGGCTGATTTTAGAGGAATATTTGCACAATGGTGAAGGGAGGGCGGGGCCTGAGGTGACATCTGTGCAAACGCGCCCCGTGGCGCGTTTTAAGTTGGGGGATTAAGTCCCCTTGAATCATGAGGGTCCCTACGGGCCAACTAGCCCACCAGGAACCTCCAGTATGCGCCAGGGGCTGCGTTGCAGAGACATGTACAGAGGCCACACCCCTTTTATACCTCTCTGCAACGCAGCTCTGTGGCGCTTTCTGGACGTACCTGTTGGGCTAGTTGGCCCCCAGGACCCTCAGGATTGAAGAGGATTTAATACCCCATCTTAAAACGCGCCACGGGGCCTGTTTGCACACATGTCACCTGAAGCCCCGCCCCTCCCTTCACCACTGTGCAAACGCGCCCCGTGGCGCGTTTTAAGTCGGGGGATTAACTCCCTTGAATCCTGAGGGTCCCTGGGGTGCAACTAGCCCACCATATACCTCCAAAGCGCCATAGAGCTGCGTTGCAGAGAGGTGTAAAGGGGCATGGCCTCTGTACACCTCTCTGCAAGGCAGCCCCCTGGCGCATACTGGAGGTTCCTGGTGGGCTAGTTGGCCCCAGGGACCCCCAGTATTCAAGGGGAATCGTTCCCCTCTGCAAACGCGCCAGGGGCGCGTTTGCAGAGTGGTGAAGGAAGGGGCGGGGCCTACGGGCCCGATCGTTTTTGTTTTTTTGTTTTACTGTGTGGCCCCCTTCCTTTTTCCTATTTTTAGGCCCTGGGACCCCATCCCCCAGGGCCTTACCCCACTCATTTAAAATTAAAATAAAAAAACAACGGGAAGGGAGCCGCGTGGCTCCCTTCCCTGGGCCTGTATTGGCCCGGGGACCCCATCCCCGGGGCATGGCCTCTTTTTTTATTTGGAGGGCTGCGTGGCCCCCTCCTCAGGCCATTTAAGGCCCGGGGACCCCATCCCCGGGGCCGGCCTTGCACTTTTTTTTCCCCATTTTTTTACTTTGGGGAGGGGGCTGCGTGGCCCCCACCGTGGCCACTTATGGCCCCGGGGACCCCATCCCCGGGGCCTGGCCTCTCGTTGGGGACTGTGGGGGTCCCCAAGCCCCCACAGTCCCGCCGGCTCCCCGTGTCCTACGGGAGCCGGCATTGCTTTACACATGGGGAGCTGCTAAGATGCAGCTCCCCATGTGGAAAGCAATCAGCTTTGGATATTGGAAGAGAGAGCAGGTTTCCTGCTCTCTCTTCCAATATCCAAAGCAGTTTGCAATGACAGGACGGAGCCGCGAGGCTCCCGTCCTGTCATTGCAAACAGCAGTGTCCCGGGGTAGGCACCCCGGGACACTGCAGGAGCCGGCCCTGGGGGTGGCGGTCCCCAGGGCCACCACAGGCTCCAGGAGGGGGCCGCGTGGCCCCCTCCCTACATTTTGAAAGCCCCGGGAGGTGGTGGTCCCCGGGGCTTGGGGGTCCAAAACGGACCCCCATTATAATTTTCTTAGTGCCCCGGGAGGTGGTGGTCCCCGGGCGTGTGGGGGCTGGAGCCCCCCACACAGGTTTTTAATTTAAAAAGAAGCTCCGGGGAGGTGGTGGTCCTCGGGGCTGCGGGAGGGCTCAGAGCCCTCCCGCACCATTATACATAAAGCCCCGGGGGTGGTGGTCCCCGGGGCTTGGGGGCCCTTAGAGGCCCCCACACATAAAATTAACCCCCCAGCATGCCCTCGGGACTTGGCCCACCCGGGGCAATTAACTATCGAAGCGCGGAGACCGCGCTTCGATGTTTTTTTCGGCAGGATTCGCGCTCCCTGAGCGCATCCTGCCGATTTTTAAAAAAAAAAAATTTTTTGCCCAGGGGTCCTTGTGGGACCCCCTGAGCAGACCTAGGGGGTCAGGGTGTTTCTACCCTGCCCCCTTTGTGCGCTTTGCGCACTTGTTTCTGTCCCTCGGTTCTACCGTGGGACAAAATGGCTGTAGATATATATTATCTACTGGCGGTCGCCAGTAGATAGTTATAGTTACAACCTATTATCCATAGGAAATCCGCGACATTCTATTTGAAATAACTCTCTTGCCGGTTGACGTATCTTCGCAAAATTTTCAAACTTTGTGGCCCGCTCCGGTCCGCTCCTACCCTGAAAGTCTCGGGGGATTCGTCAAGCGGGGGCCGAGAAAAAGGGGGTCCCAAAACGCGTTTTCCCCATGCAATTTTCCATAGGAAACTTTAGACACGGCTACAGCCCGAACTGCTGAACGGAATTACACCAAATTTGGCAAAGAGGTAGTTCTTGGTTCAGAAAGAACCCTTTTTGTTAAGTGGTGTAAATCCGTTCAGTAGTTGCTGAGAAAATCCAAAGTAAAAGTACATATATATCTATGGCCGCGTCGGATTCGCGCACCCTCCCGATCACGAGCTGCATGCTAATTGGCTGTCAACACTCCAAATCAGGAAGTGTTGGCAGCCATTTTGTCCCTCGGTAGAACCGAGGGACAGAAACAAGTGCGCAAAGCGCCCTTTGGGTAGAAACACCCTGACCTCCTAGGTCTGCTCAGGGGGTCCCACAAGGACCCCCTGGGCAAAAAAAAAATGTTGTTTTTTTTTTTTTAAATCGGCAGGGTGCGCGAATCCTGCAGAAAAAAAAAAAATCGAAGCGCGGTCTCCCGCGCTCGATGCATTGGCCCCCGGGTGGGCCAAGTCCCGAGGGCATGCTGGGGGGGTTAATTTTATGTGTGGGGGCCTCTAAGGGCCCCCAAGCCCCGGGGACCACCACCCCCGGGGCTTTATGTATAATGGTGAGGAGGGCTCTGAGCCCTCCCGCAGCCCCGGGACCGCCACCTCCCCGGGGCTTCTTTTTATTTTTGAAAAACCTGTGTGGGGGCTCCAGCCCTCACATGCCCCGAGGACCACCACCTCCCGGGGCACTAAGAAAATTACAATGGGGGTCCGTTTTGGACCCCAAGCCCGGGGACCACCACCTCCCGGGGCTTTCAAAATGTAAGGAGGGGGCCCCCTCCTGGAGCCTGTGGTGGCCCTGGGGACCGCCACCCCCAGGGCCGGCTCCTGCAGTGTCCCGGGTGCCTACCCCGGGACACTGCTGTTTGCAATGACAGGGACGGGAGCCTCGCGGCTCCCGTCCTGTCATTGCAAACTGCTTGGATATTGGAAGAGAGAGCAGGAAACCTGCTCTCTCTTCCAATATCCAAAGCTGATTGCTTTCCACATGGGGAGCAGCATGTTAGCTGCTCCCCATGTGTAAAAGCAATGCCGGCTCTCGTAGGACACGGGAGCCGGCGGGACTGTGGGGGTTTGGGGACCCCCCACAGTCCCCAACGAGAGGCCAGGCCCCGGGGGATGGGGTCCCCGGGGCCATAAGTGGCCACGGAGGGGGCCACGCAGCCCCCTCCCCAAAGGTAAAAAAAAGTTTAAAAAGTGCAAGGCCGGCCCCGGGGATGGGGTCCCCGGGGCCTTAAATGGCCTGAGGAGGGGGCCACGCAGCCCCCCTCCAAATAAAAAAAAAGAGACCATGCCCCGTGGGATGGGGTCCCCGGGGCCAATACAGTCCCAGGGAAGGGGGCCACGCGGCCTCCTTCCCGTTTTTTTTAAATTTTAATTTAAAAGGGGGTAAGGCCCTGGGGGATGGGGTCCCCAGGGCCTAAAAATAGGAAAAAGGAAGGGGCCACACAGTCCCCCTTCAGGGGAAAAAACAAAAAAAACGATCGGGCCGGAAGGCCCCGCCCCCTTCCTTCACCACTCTGCAAACGCGCCCCTGGCGCGTTTGCAGAGGGGAACAATTCCCCTTGAATACTGGGGGTCCCTGGGGCCAACTAGCCCACCAGGAACCTCCAGTATGCGCCAGGGGCTGCCTTGCAGAGAGGTGTACAGAGGCCACGCCCCTTTACACCTCTCTGCAACGCAGCTCTGTGGCGCTTTTGGAGGTATATGGTGGGCTAGTTGCACCCCAGGGACCCTCAGGATTCAAGGGAGTTTATCCCCGACTTAAAACGCGCCACGGGCGCGTTTGCACAGTGGTGAAGGGAGGGGGCGGGGCTTCAGGTGACATGTGTGCAAACAGGCCCCGTGGCGCGTTTTAAGATGGGGAATTAAATCCCCTTCAATCCTGAGGGTCCCTGGGGGCCAACTAGCCCAACAG
The DNA here is from genome assembly GCA_963921515.1 of Calotriton arnoldi. Lineage (NCBI taxonomy): Eukaryota > Metazoa > Chordata > Amphibia > Caudata > Salamandridae > Calotriton > Calotriton arnoldi. The sequence goes on from CAWUFW010016575.1 coordinate 268,848, forward strand.
GTACGTCCAGAAAGCGCCACAGAGCTGCGTTGCAGAGAGGTGTAAAAAGGGGTGTGGCCTCTGTACATGTCTCTGCAACGCAGCCCCCTGGCGCATACTGGAGGTTCCTGGTGGGCTAGTTGGCCCGTAGGGACCCTCATGATTCAAGGGGACTTAATCCCCCAACTTAAAACGCGCCACGGGGCGCGTTTACACAGATGTCACCTCAGGCCCCGCCCCCTCCCTTCACCATTGTGTAAATATTCCTCTAAAATCAGCCGAAATACGAATTCTGATTTACTCACCTGTTATCAGGAGAGACCTCAGTGCTGCATCTTTCAGCCCAGTACTAATCCTGAAAAGTAATTTTAACCGTACTTACCAGTAACTTGAATTTCCTTCCATAGGCTAACATTGACTGGTTTCACTTGGAAATTCTTCTAAGTGTGGAGTTTTGGAACTTTAAAATATTCCTCTAAAATCAGCCGAAATACGAATTCCGATTTACTCACCTGTTATCAGGAGAGACCTCAGTGCTGTATCTTTCAGCCCAGTACTGGTCCTGAAAAGTAATTTTAACCGTACTTACCAGTAACTTGAATTTCCTTCCATAGGCTAACATTGACTGGTTTCACTTGGAAATTCTTCTAAGTGTGGAGTTTTGGAACTTTAAAATATTCCTCTAAAATCAGCCGAAATACGAATTCCGATTTACTCACCTGTTATCAGGAGAGACCTCAGTGCTGCATCTTTCAGCCCAGTACTGATCCTCAAAAGTAATTTTAACCGTACTTACCAGTAACTTGAATTTCCTTCCATAGGATATAATTGCCTGCTTTTGCTGAAAAAGTTTCTAAGTGTTGATTTTTGAAACATACAAATATTCCTCTAAAATCAGCCGAAATACGAATTCTGATTTACTCACCTGTTATAAGGAGAGACCTCAGTGCTGTATCTTTCAGCCCAGTACTGGTCCTGAAAAGTAATTTTAACCGTACTTACCAGTAACTTGAATTTCCTTCCATAGGCTAACATTGACTGGTTTCACTTGGAAATTCTTCTAAGTGTGGAGTTTTGGAACTTTAAAATATTCATCTAAAATCAGCCGAAATACGAATTCCGATTTACTCACCTGTTATCAGGAGAGACCTCAGTGCTGCATCTTTCAGCCCAGTACTGATCCTCAAAAGTAATTTTAACCGTACTTACCAGTAACTTGAATTTCCTTCCATAGGATATCATTGCCTGCTTTTTGCTGAAAAAGTTTCTAAGTGTTGATTTTTGAAACATACAAATATTCCTCTAAAATCAGCCGAAATACGAATTCTGATTTACTCACCTGTTATAAGGAGAGACCTCAGTGCTGTATTTTTCAGCCCAGTACTGGTCCTGAAAAGTAATTTTAACCGTACTTACCAGTAACTTGAATTTCCTTCCATAGGCTAACATTGACTGGTTTCACTTGGAAATTCTTCTAAGTGTGGAGTTTTGGAACTTTAAAATATTCCTCTAAAATCAGCCGAAATACGAATTCCGATTTACTCACCTGTTATCAGGAGAGACCTCAGTGCTGCATCTTTCAGCCCAGTACTGATCCTCAAAAGTAATTTTAACCGTACTTACCAGTAACTTGAATTTCCTTCCATAGGATATCATTGCCTGCTTTTTGCTGAAAAAGTTTCTAAGTGTTGATTTTTGAAACATACAAATATTCCTCTAAAATCAGCCGAAATACGAATTTCGATTTACTCACCTGTTATCAGGAGAGACCTCAGTGCTGCATCTTTCAGCCCAGTACTGGTCCTGAAAAGTAATTTTAACCGTACTTACCAGTAACTTATATTTTCTTCCATAGGAATCCATTGTCTGGTTTTCAGCAGAAAAGTTTCAAAGTGTCGATTTTCACAAACTACAAATATTCCTTAAAAATCGCCTGTATGACTTAAACGCATTCTTTCAACTGTTTACAGGAGATGCACCAGTGCTGGATCCAGGATCCAACACTGAGTAAGAAAAAGTAATGATAACAGTTTTTACCTGCTAAGTGAATTTCCTTCCATAGGATAACATTGGTGATTCTATGAGAAAAAGTTTCTGTCAACTTTTAAAATACAATAATATTCCTTAAAAATCACGACTGTAACCAAAACGCTTTTACTCAACTGTTTACAGGAGATGTACCAGGACTGAATCTAGGATCCAGTCCTGTGGTTAGAAAAGTAATCCATAAAGTAACTAATTGCATTTAACTAGAAATTCACATTGAGCTGAATGTTGCATTGTGTTTGAAAATGTGGTGCCCATTGCAACAACTGTAACTACTGTACTTAAAAGTCTATTGCCTATGTGCAAAGTATTTAAACTAAAGTAATTCATTCTGAGAAAGTATTTTTTGTAATGTAATGTATAATGTAATTACAATGTAATTTAAAAATAAAATATGTAAAAAAAAATTCTAAAAATGTAATAAATCAGTATGAAAAAAATTAATATAACAATTAATACATTTAAAAATTGTCATTTACAAAACCTTTGAAATTCACTGAAAAAACCGTAGGTTTCAGACATGTTATAGTTAGGAATTAGCATTTAAAAACCTTTGAAATTCACTGAAAAAAACATAGGTTTCAGATAAGTTATAGTTAGAAATTAGCATTTAAAAACCTTTGAAATTCACTGAAAAAACCATAGGTTTTAGGGACAGTTATAGTTAGTTGGACATTGCACTCGTACAAAACCCGTGAAATTCCCCGTTATAGTTAGTTCAGCTAACTATAACTCGCGCCCCGCAATGCACTGCTGATGACGTCACATATTACATCACTCATGACATGGTCAGTGACATCACTGATGACATCTCAAATGACATCACTGATGACATCATCCACGTGATAATCTGATGCACCTCCTCACACCCTAATATAACCTTTGATACACCCAATCTAAATTACAGACTGCCATTCGCAAAACCATAGACACTCCAACACCAATAACTACATACCCACTCACTGATTCTTAGGTCTACACACACACATCCACTCACTCACCCGTACAGTCACTCATACTTATGGTCACTCAGTACAGGACAATCATATGCACTCTTACTCCTATATAGACACTCAAACACCGCCACTCATCCATAGAGGTACTCACACACCTAGTCAGTCATGCAAATAATTAAACACACTGCCATTTACTCACCTATACAGTTATACACACACCAGCTCACTTAATCATACAAATACTAGCACATTGTTACGCTCTTATACAATCACTGATACAAGCACACACTCATCCATACAGCCACTATCACAATCACTCACTCTCGCTTATAGCTATTTATATACTCCAATACACATATATACTGCCTTTCACATATGTAGTTACTCACACATGTACCACTGGGACATACATTCACTCACTAACACACTCTTACACACACTTACCCACCCATACAGTCTATCACAGATGCACTCTTGAAACCATCCACCCAGTGAATCACCCACTCACACATCTATGCACAGTCGCACACACCCCATCCACACAAACACTCAGGCACCCATACAGATACTCAGACAACAAATCAATAACTCTTATAGACACTCATGTAGCTATTCACAAACCCATGCAGCCACTTACACAGCAACAGACAGATACAGACATTAACCCAGTTTAGTCACTAACCCATGCATTCAGTAAGATACGTTTAATCACTCACTTATAGAATTAGTCACGCACCTACTAAATCATCCATACACACACTTATACACCCACTCATTCTTCAATACGCCTTTCCCTATATATATTAAAAATATTTAAACTTTACAGAAACACACAGTCACTGGATGATGTCATCAGTGATGTCATTTGAGATGTCATCAGTGATGTCATCAGTGATGTCACTGACCATGTCATGAGTGATGTAATATGTGACGTCATCAGCAGTGCATTGCGGGCGCGAGTTATAGTTAGCTGAACTAACTATAACGGGGGAATTTCACGGGTTTTGTACGAGTGCAATGTCCAACTAACTATAACTGTCCCTAAAACCTATGGTTTTTTCAGTGAATATATATATATATATATATATCACAACCAATCCTGCTCCACTTGAGAAGAAGGCACGCACTCGAGGCTGTAAGTATATGGCTTTCTTTATTTCCTCAGGTCTCCCTCGACCCTGCGACTGAAGAGACGCGTTTCGGCTGACGCAGCAGCCTTTATCAATCTGACCAGCGCCATTTTTTCAAAAAAGTTAAATACCCAGTACCTATCATAAACATAGAGGAAATTTGTAATTTGACGAATAAGGCAATGTATTTCCTAACGCATTACTTGCACATTTATGATTGTCATTTTATAAACACAACGTGCTGTGTGGAAAATTTAATGACTGTTTTGCTAAACAATGCATAGTGCATCTGAATGTTCACATTGAGTGCCTAGTGCACAAACTAACCACTACGCAATGCACAAAATAAGGGAAGTTGCCTAATTTAGTTCAAAGAAAGGTACTGAAATAAAACATTCTTAAAGATAAAAAACATCGCGCTGACCCTTCAGGCAACACTTATTACAAATTAAAACATCATGCTGCATTTTATAATATAGCGGAAAAAAGTCCATCTGTGAGGCTAAAACTTCCTTCATTTCATGGAAGCTCAATAGAGCAATGTTCGGGCCGATAGATGTACGCTCAGCTATTAAACTAGCAGTTATTTTCTGTGGCATCGAAGTGCAGATTTTTCAACACAAACCATGTGCCGGTATGTATACAGGACTTTAAAAACACACCCGGTGCGCTGGTGTATATATATATATTTTGCCACAGATCCAACAGTTTTAGCCGGAACACAAGGAGAGCACTCGCAGGTCCGTAATCCGTGTAAACTTTATTTGTGCATCACCCCCCCCCGTCACTGACAGACGCGTTTCAGTGACCTGCCTTCCTCTGTGTCAGCACGGCCAAGTGCAAAACAGCGTTTTAAAGTGCAAAAGTGCAGTGTGCAAATTGAAAGCATAGAAACAAAAGATGGCTTGATAAACAGGCTGCTGAATATGGAATACATGGTGGCCATCTTTAGACGTCTTTTCAGCTGTTACATTTAAATACATGTTGAATACTCTCATATTTCATACATTTGTAAAAATGTTAAAATAGTGGTATAAATGTCTCCCTTCTTTTAAAAAACATTTTTCACATTAAAACCATATAATATACAATTTCAATTATAAAAAATATTTCTCAAAACTAGTCTTGTAATTAATTTCATAAGTGGCTGGTGCATACAAAAATACATTTGTTATATTTTTATGTCACATAAATTGTGTAATACAATTTACCCCATGTTTAAAACCACTTTGAGAGTATTCATTAGATATAAAATTAAGCCCTGAATGGGCTAATTCATGTTGTAAACATTGTGAGGGGAAACTAAACTACTTATTAGTCAATTGGTTTTCTCATTTGTAGCAATAGTAGGGAACTGGACTTTTTCAGTTGCAGGCGGAGACAGGTAAGGATGAAGTAAATGCCTTCATATCAATCTAGATGGGTCCATAATTCTTCATCCATGTTCAAACCTAACGGTACCTTCGTTTGTAAATCTATGATGTAATTTGATTCTAGAGCTCTTAAAGCTTTAACTCTGTCTCCACCTCTTTCGTTCTTGGGGACCTGATCGATGCAAAAATAACGCAATTGACTGCAATCACTGTTGTGCATTTGTTCAAAGTAACGAGCCATAGAATATGTCTGGTCTCTCTTTGTGATGGCTCGCATATGCTCAAGTATACGTTTCTTTGTGGGATGTATGGTACTGCCCACATACCTTTTAGAGCAGGGGCATTCCAAGATGTATACTACAAAATCAGAATTGCAGTTCAGAAGACGATTAATCTTTCTTGTCTTCCTAATTCTTAGATCAGGCTCAAGGGTAGTAAAATCCAACACCTTCTGACTTCGTTTGCATGCCTTACAATTAAGGCAAGGGAAAAAGCCTCTCACCTTAGGGCTTTGTCCTATTGGTGACCTGAGGTGACTGTGTACTAAATGATCACCAATGGATTTACTCCGTCTATGTGATCAGAGGGTGGTCTGGAATCACTTTTTTCAAAATAGGATCTGTTTTAAGGATATGCCAGTTTTTCTTGAAAACCTGGACCATTTCAGATGATTTAGTGTTATATCGGGTAATCATTCTGGCTGGAGTAACTTTGGAAGTTAATTTTGATTGTGAGGTCTTAGGTATCAATAATTGCACTCGCTCCATTTGGTCCGTTTTAGACACAGCCTGAGACAGAATATTAGGGAATATCCTCTGTTGGTAAATCTCTGTAGAGCCTCTTTTTTGCTTTATTATATTCTACAGAGTTTGAACAATTTCTTTTCAGACGAAGTAATTCTCCATAGGGGATGTTATGGATCATGCTTTTAGGATGGGCACTCTTTGTGTGGAGTACTGCATTACCCGCTGTAGGTTTTCTATACAGACGAGTAAGAATGTTAGAATTCTCTATATATACTTCCACGTCTAGGTAAAAGACATTGGTGCTGCTAATGGATCCGCTAAAATAGAGATTCAAATCATTACAGTCAAGGAAGGCGATATAATTCTCCGCAGCCAGCCGGCTGCCCTTCCGTACGATGAACAAATCATCGATATAGCGTGCCCATAAAACAATATGGTCCATCAATCTTTCAGGTACATCGCTCCAGGCCACGTGCTTCTCCCACCAGCCAACAAAAAGATTTGCATAACGGGGGGCGAAGCACGTGCCCATAGCCGTACCGCGTTGCTGTTTGTAAAGCTGGCCTGAGAACATAAAAATATTGTTTTCCAAGCAGAAAGTAAGCATTGTTAGCAGCATTTCATTATGTTTTAAATATTTCAAGGGTCGTTTATTGAGGAACCATTTCACTGCCTTTGTCCCATCCTTGTGATCAATACACGTGTAAAGGCTGGTGATATCCAAAGTGATTAAAAGCATACCCTCCTCCCAGCCCACACCTTCAATGATCCTCAAAAAATCACCCTTATCTTTTATGAAAGAACTCAGATCTTTAACCCAAGGAGCCAGGAAGAAATCAATGTAGGTAGAGCAATTCTCTAGTAAACTATTGATGGAGGAAACTATTGGTCTACCTGGTGGTCTACTGGCATGCTTGTGAATTTGAGGGAGGTGATAGAATGTGGGTATGACAGGATGTTCACAGAACAAAAAATGATATTCGTCCATATCAATCATCCCTTCCTCCCTCCAACCCAATAACAGTTGATGATACCTTTGTATGCAATTAATGTAGACATTTTTATTTGTTGGCAAATAACAAGCTTTGTCTTGTAATTGGCGGAGAGCTTCTGCCAAGTAGTGTTCACGAGAGAAGACAACAATATTACCACCATTGTCTGAGGGCTTGATTATTATTGAGTCGTCAGATCTCAACGATTGGATGGCTTGCCATTGCTTCAATGGAAGGTTGTAATTTTTCTTTTGCCCAGGATTGTCATATCTTAATTTTTTTAGATCAGTCATTACCGCATCATTGAAAACGTCAATTGCATCAAAGGCCGTTTGTGGGATCCTTCTTGATTTTTTCTTTAAGCCACTTTTACCACCAATCTGAGCGAATCCCGCTACAGTCAGGGAATTGTCATTATGTTGTTGTTGTTCAAGGTCTGAGTCCGAGGTTTCTAAAAGTTGTAATGCTAGAAGAGTATCCAAATCAGAACCAACGAGAAGATCCATTTCATTATCGCTAGCACCCTCCTGTCTTGTTGATGGTGAAGGATGCAATAGATGGATTTTTTGCAGTTTGAATTTGCGCGTATATTTAAACAGGTCCACTCTTGTTTCCACAAAGTCAATCCTAGTTCTAGTACTCTCATTTCTGCATCTCTAAGCACTCGTTTTAGAGATTGATTACAGTTTTGGGCATTACCATTTGCCTCGTCTGCCCCTGCTGCGAGTTATTCTGGGGGAAGGGGCATCCCTTGCCTCCTTTCTTACCCCTTCTGGTTTTTCGCCTCTTTTTTGTTGTTGGGCTGGCGGATGTGTTCGTTGCGCCGGTCTTTGGCGATTCTCCCGGATCAGCTTGTATTCTTGAAAAAAAGTAGTGGTATTGGAGCCAGTCACCAATTCTCTGTCCTCTGTTGGATTTTGTACACCCACTCATTCTTCAATACACCTTGGGATATATATAAAACATAATTAAACTTTATAGAAACACACATTCACTGGATGATGTCATCAGTGATGTCATTTGAGACTTCATCAGTGATGTCATTTGAGACGTCATCAGTGATGTCACTGACCATGTCAATATGTGACATCATCAGCAGTGCATTGCGGGGGCGCGAGTTATAGTTAGCTGAACTAACTAGAACTGCCGAATTTCTCTGGTTTTGTACGAGTGAAATGTCCAACTAACTATAACGTGCCTGAAACCTATGGTTTTTTCAGTGAATTTCTAAGGTTTTTTAAATGCTAATTTCTAACTATAACGTCCCTGAAACCTGTGGTTTTTTCAGTGAATTTCAAAGGTTTTTTAAATGCTAATTTCTAACTATAACGTCCCTGAAACCTGTGGTTTTTTCAGTGAATTTCTAAGGTTTTTTAAATACTAATTTCTAATTATAATGTTCATTAAACCTGTACTTTTTTCAGTGATTTTAAATTATCATTCCATTCTCAACCTGGTGAAAACAGCCAATAGCCAGTTTTCCACCAATCGCTTCTGCAAAAAAAATTGCCACAAATGAGAGCAACAACTAACACTAATAATATGGAGAGTAGCCGTTCCTGTGCAAAAATAACACGAAAACACCACTTCCTGATATTTTCAACGAGCAGCCAAATCTGCGGTACGATCCAAAAACAGGCGATAAGCTGCGTTAGCAGTAGGACTGTAACATCTGCATTTTACTGGTGTAAAGTAGGACGACTACCTACAGTGTGAAAGGGAGCCCAGCCCAGAATCACATCTGAACACCAACACATGTCATAGAGCTACTGATCATGCACCTCCGACACCCAAGAAGCCCACAAAACGCACTACCACCACCCTCAGGACCTCCCCCCCGGATCCCCCCCCACTACCACCAAGGCAGCGCACAACAGGACCGCAGACCTTTCAAAAACAGCATGTTCCCCTCAGCCACACAATAGGTGAATATTGCGAGATGTTGCAACCAAACATGTGTGAACGATGCAAGTTACCCACCAATAATAATGCACACAATACCAAGTGTAGCGGTGATGTGCTGGACAGACTTCACTATGCAGAGCACAAACCTCTCCATGTGTACATTTACTGCTGGTGCTTATAGTGTTGTGGACAGTGGACGCAACCATGTTACCTCAGGCAGTGGGGAAGATCTCGGTCATGAACCTGTGTCGTCGTCCCCTGTAAGCGGAAGCGCAGTGGGCTGCTCCAAAGTACGCCACTTCAGCGTAGAAGTGTGAATAAATAGGCCGGGGCTCTGGGCGTGGTTCACTTGTGTGAAAGCCAACGCGTCTGCCAGAGCGGCGACCCTCACCCTGCCACGTGGCTGCCGCCATGACCGCGGCCCTCCTCGACACAAGCCCCCTGCGAACACAGCTACACAGCACCGCAGAGTTATGCCTGTATACACTACTGTCTTCGATCTACACTGCGGACAGCAAGGCTGTGAATTCAGATAGAGTCGCGATTGCAGATGACGCAGTCCAGTACGCAAGACACATTGCTACCAGTGCGGCCCGCCCGGACCACGCATCATCGCAGGCTCCGCACACGCTGAGCGCCAGAGGTACCTCTAACTCAGTGCACCACAAGTCAACGCCACGTGGCCTTATTAAGGCAGAATTTATTAGACGAGAGATATTCCTACCAGTGCGGCCCGCCCGGACCACGCATCATCGCAGGCTCCGCACACGCTGAGCGCCAGAAGTACCACTAACTCAGTGCACCACAAGACACCATGTGGCCTTATTAAGGCAGAATTCATTACACGAAAGACATTCCTACCAGTGAGGCCCGCCCGGACCAGGCATCATCACAAGCTGCATACACAGTGACCGCCAGAGGTACCACTAACTCAGTGCACCACAAGTCAATGCCACGTGGCCTTATTAAGGCAGAATTCATTACACGAAAGACATTGCTACCAGTGCGGCCCGCCCGGACCATGCATCATCACAGGCTTCGCACACGCTCAGTGCTTCAGGTGCCACTAACTCACTGCACCATAAGTCATCGCCACGTACCCTTATTGAGGCAGAATTCATTAGACAAAAGACATTGCTACCAGTGCAGCTCGCCCGGACCACGCATCATCGCAGGCTCCGCACACACTGAATACTTCTGATGGCACTAACTGTGCAGCTCAACTCAACGCCACGTGGATGTGGGCCCTTAGTGACCGCTGCCTCTGGCCTACACTGCGGTCACCAGGGCTCACAATTAAAATTAAGTCTTGATTCATTAATTACAGAGTCTAGTACGCAAGTAACTACAACGTCCCTCAAACCTACACAATATCCTTTTAGTATCCTTGCTTCAAGAACTTTTTGATAACAATTATAGCTGTAGTATAATGACCAAATTCATCTTGCAAGTCCAAAGGAACACTAAATAACAGTCTACACTGCGGTCAGCAGAGCTCACTCTTCAAATTCAGTCTTGCTTTATTAATTGCACACACAATTGTACTCTATGATCTCTGATTTTCTCAACACGAAGTAAAAAAAAAATGGATTCCTCGATCTCTGTGCTCACTACTGCCTTCCATATACATTGCGGACTGCAGGGCTCACAATTCAGTCTTGCTTTATTAATTCCACACATGATTCTACTCTATGTTCTCGGATTTTCTCAACACGAAGTGAAAAAAATGGATTCCTCCATCTATGTGCTCACTACTGCCTTCCATATACATTGCGGACTGCAGGGCTCACAATTCAGTCTTGCTTTATTAATTCCACACACAATTGTACTCTATGTTCTTGGATTTTCTCAACACGAACTGAAAAAAATGGATTCCTCGATCTATTTGCTCACTACTGCCTTCCATATACATTGCGGACTGCAGGGCTCACAATTCAGATCGAGTTGCGATTGCAGATGACGCAGTCCATGGCAGTCTACACTGCGGTCAGCAGAGTTCACACTTCAAATTCAGTGTTGCTTTATTAATTCCACACACAATTGTACTCTATGTCCTCGTATTTTCTCAGGACGGAAGTGAAAAAAATGCATTCCTCGATCTGTGTACTGACTACTGCCTTCCATCTACATTGTGGACTGCACGACTCACAATTCAGATCGAGTTCCGATTGCAGATGACGCAGTCCAGTAGGCAAGAGACATTAGTACCAGTGCGGCCCTCCCGGACCACGCATCATCGCTAGCTGTGCACACGCAGAATGCTTCTGATGCCCCTACCTCAGTGCACCACAACTCATGGACCCTTTATGATAGAATCTTTTCTGTATAATTTCACATCTGCTCTCCTACCTCACTCTACCAAAAGTCATGAACCCTTTACGATAGAATGTTTTGTGTATTATTTCACATCTGGTGCCCCTAAGTTAGTGCAGCACAACTCATGGACCTTTTATGATTGAATCTCTGTGCGTGATCCGATGATTACTGTTGTACTTGTTACCAGCACCAACCATTCCTGGAGGGCTGGCTTACACTCACCCCACACGCATCCAGCACAGACGTCACTGGACATTTGACCCTGGTAATAAAAAGGAGTCGAGCGCACGTGCCCGTACCCAGTTCCACTATCTATCTGTGTCCGTGTGTGCATTATGTATGCAAGATGCTGCCCCTGGGCCCTACCACATTACATTGTGCTGTGGACAGCGTATGCAACCATGTTACCTCTGGCAGTGGGGGAAAACTTCGGTTATATAACTTTGTCTCGGTCATTGTACAAATACGTACATAAAGACTTCATCATTAGTGTACTGCAAGGAGAGTGTATAGTGAATTTATAAGTGCTTGGGGATTGGCGGAGTGATTGTATAACTACATATGTGGGCGCAGCCTAACCCCGAACACGAGCTTGGCTCTAATTGGCTGCCCTCCATGTGCCAAAAAATGAAACTTAAACTTTCCATGACCCTTTATTGGTACAGCTGCAACACTCCACTGAATGTGCAATAAACATTCGTATCCACACAGATGTGTCATGTCCACCATCTTTCATGTGTGGAACTATGGATGAATGTAGGGTCAGTGATTCCCTGTACCTTCCATGTCGGCCATGTTGTGGGACTTGGCTCACAGAGTGACACATTGGCGCTTGCGACCCGGATGACGGCAGCACTACAACACGGACACCCGCATCAGTTGATTCCTCATACAGCTCACCACAGAGCCACGCCCATAGCTCCGGAGTCATTCTTCACAGCCTCACGCAGGACTGCCATACGCCAGCCTACCCCACCCCACTACGCTTACAGGAAAGGACAACAACGCTACATGCCCAGATTTTCATTGCAGTGATCTGCTGCTCACAGGCCTAGTTGTCAGTACGTCACAGCCACTCCCTCGCGGCTGGTATACACCCACACCACACCCATCCAGCACAGATGTCACAGGACACGTGACCTGACAATAAAAAAGACCGGGCGCACGTGCTCTACGCCATTTTAGAGTTGCTCGCACCGGACACGTGACCCAGCCAATAAAAAGACTGCGCGCACGTGCCCTACGCCATTTTAGAGTTGCTCGCACCGGATGCACTGCGGCCAGCAGAGGCACACCGGCACGGGACGGTGACTTTCGGTCCAACGAGGTACGGGTACCGTAACTACTGAGCGGGTGTGCAGCCTGCGGTGATGGCCCGTCCCGGCGGTCTGAACAGCTCAGATTTTGTGTGCCCTCCTAGACCGCAGTGTAGGCCTGAGCCATGAGACACGTGGCGTTGTCTCGCAGTTCACTGAGTTAGTGCCACCGCAAGGCCTGAGCGGGTGTGCAACCTGCGATGATGGCGGGTGGACTCGTATGTCCTCTCCCATACTGAAATCAAGACACAGCACCACACGTGAGACCTGGTGGCCTGCGGAGCGGCGCTGCATTGTGTGGAGGGTGCCCTGTCCGCGGAAAGGTGAGCAGTGAGGCCTGGGTGTGCAGGGGCGTGCAGACACCTCTGGGCGGTGGGAGTGGATGGGGTGCGTGCAGCAGCCTGGATGCACAAAGGCGGGACAGCGATTTAGGCGTGCGCACTCGTCTATACTCTACCATTACTCATTCCCTACTCTCTTTCAGATGAGTGAGCTTCAGGGCTCCACTATGCCCCGGCACGTGGTTAGAGACACACCGGTGGCGGAACAGTGAGCTGTGAGGGTTTTGTCCACAGTGTGGGCACTCACTGTCCCTCTCCATCTCTACCTTTCTCTCCCTCACATTCTTTCTCTCTCTCTTCCTCTTTCTCACACTCTTTCTCTTTCTCTCTCTCTCTTCCTCTCACTGTTTCTCTCTGTCTTCCTCTCACTCTTTCTCTCTGTCTTCCTCTCACTCTTTCTCTGTCTTCCTCTCACTCTCTCTCTCTTCCTCTCTCACACTTTCTATCTATCTCTCTCTCTCCTTTGATAGACGCATGACTCACAATCTTGCGTGGCCATCCTCACAATAAACAGCCAGACTGAATTGTGAGCTGCCCTGACTGGGTGTACGCAACAGGTGAGAAGCTTGCCTCGGCACGTGGTGGACCCTCTTACACACATGTCGATGGGGTGCAGCAGCGTGGGTGCGCAGGGGCGAAACAGAGAATTACGCATGTGCAGTTGTCTGCCATGACTGATTCTCTACTATCTTTCAGATCACTCAACTTGAGGACCCCAATATCTCCCGCCACCTGGTTGGAGACACACCGGTGACAGAAAGGTGAGCTGTGAGGATTTTCTCCACAGTGTCAACACTCACTCTCCCTCTCCATCTCTTCCTTTCTGTCACTCACACTCTTTCTCTCTTCCTCTCTCTCTCTCTCACACTGTTTCTCTTTCTCTCCCTTGCATCTCACTCTCTCTTTCTCTGTCTTCCTCTCTCTCTCACTCCTCTCTTTCTGTCTTCCTCTCTCTCAATCTTCTTTCTTTCTCTCTCTCTTCCTCTCTCCCACTCTTTCTCTCTTTCTCTCTCTCTCCTTTGATGGAGGCATGACGCACAATCTTATCTTGCTTTTTGTCTTGCAGGCTCTGATTTACAAATGGTCCAAGGATCACACGCGACGGCTGTACATAGTTTAATTTGTTATTCTTTTGTTCAAATAAAATATTTTATATATAAATACAAGTTTTATTTGTTGTTCTTTTGTTTAAATAAAATGTTTTATATGTAAATCCATACATGACTGTGATTCTTATTTGTCCAACCTCACATGCATCTTCTTAATTATAATTGTGCGACATAAGCCAATTTCTTACGTTCCAGATTTCCTATGGTTCCTGTCATATTTCTTTGTGTGGGGGGGTGAGGGGGGAATGGTGGACAAGGGGCTCGTAAAGGGGGGTGTCTGAGCAGCGTTGAGTGTCCGAGCTCCATGATCGTTCGCTCCATTGCATCTGTTGTCATTCCGGTGTGACTCTGCGCTGGGCTCCCTTTCATCTTTTAGGTTGTAGTCCGACTTTACACCAGCTCAGAGCAGGTGTAAACTTCCTGCTACTAACGCACCATATCACCTGTTTTCTACTCTCTTCGACGATCTTCCTGGTGGTTGAAAAACTTAATAAATTATGTGCTCTTTGCACGGGAACGCCTACTCTCCATCTCTAGCAATATTTGCCGGGGTCATCCGTGAAGATGCTTTTTGAGACTGGTAAACTGGTGATATAGCGGTTTGCTCCAGCTTGTGAATGGAGCGTTAAATTTATCACCATTTTGGTTCCGAAAAAGTGCAATTAAGTCACTGATGTGTCCTTGAGAATATACCCCTCGGTGTTTGAAAGACTTAAGAAGTTCTCGAGTGCCACACTGAGAAACTAAAAAAAAAAAAGTACACTTTCACTAATTTACATTCGCCTCGGGGACCCCATTCCCCGAAGCATACCGACATCATCATTATTTAAATAAAAAAAGAAAATACAAAAAAACACAAGAACAGGACCGCGTCAGCCCCCCCTCCCGTGGACAATTCCGGCCCGAGGACCCATCCCCCGGGGCCTGGCCTCACCGTACGGAGAGCCCCAATGCCCCCACGGTCCCGCCAGCTCCCCGCGTCCTGTGGGACCCGGCATTGCTTTTCCACACGGGGAGCTGCTGACATGCACCTCCCCGTGTGGAAAAGCATCCAGCTTTGGATTTTGCAAGCGAGAGCACGTTCCCCAGCTCTTGCTTCCAAAATCCAAACCAAGTTTGGTATGACAGGGCGGAAGCCGCGCGGCTCCCGCCCTGTCATAGCAAACAGCACTGTCCCGGGGGTGGGCACCCCGCGACACTGCGGGAGCCGGCCCTGGAGGATAGCGGTCGCCAGGGCCATCACGTGCTCCAGGACGGGGGCCGCGCGGAGGGAGAGCTACGCGCCGCCGGCTCGCAAAAGCACAGCAGCATACTGGCTCGCAGAGGAAGACCAACGGGCCAACAGGCCTGCTAGCAGAGACACAGCTACTAGCTAACGTGCTTGATCGCAGAGGTACTGCTGTGTGCCCGAGCTGCGACCCGACAGGCTGACTCGCAGAGGAAGAGTAACGGACCGACGGGCCTGCTAGCACAAACACACCTACAAGCTAACTGAGTGGCTCGCAGAGGTAGACCTGCGGGCCCGACGACTCGCAGACGCAGAGCTGCGAGCCGACGCACTGGCTTCTGTTATGTTATGTTATGTTAATGGGAACTTTTCTAGCGCTCGTTCACCAACAGTTTCTTGGCGCTGACGGAGTTGCTTTCCTGAAGGAGTTACTGGTACGGATGGTCCTGGTCTAACTGTAAGCTTGGGTGAAGAGCCAGGTCTTCAACGTCTTCCTAAAATGAAAGAGATCTGACTCAAGTCTCAATGAGAGCGGAAGGGCGTTCCAGAGTTTGGGTCCTAATATTGAGAAGCGTGAGCCTCCTGTTCTTTTTCGTCTACAAACTGGGACCTCTAGGTAGTTCATGTGCATAGATCTTAAAGTACGGTGGGGGATGTACTTGTGAATTTTTGATGAAATGTACTTAGGGCCGATCCCGTGCAAGGCTTTAAAAAGAATACAACTGGCTTTAAACTTGAAACGTTGCTCCACTGGAAGCCAGTGCAACTCTTTTAGCAGCGGCTTGATGTGACAACGTCTGTCTTGTTGGAATATAATTCTGGCTGCCTGATTTTGTATTAGCTGTAGACGATGTATCTGATTGCGCTGAAGACCTAGGTATATAGAGTTAGCATAATCAATTCTTGACATAATCAAAGAGATGACAATTTGGATACATGCCTCTCTACTGAAAAATCTTCTGGTTTTCCTCAGTTTACGCAGTTGGAGGATGCAAGCGGAGGTAACTGCTCCAATCTGCGTATTCATGTTTAGGTCTGAGTCAATGTGTATGCCTAGGCTTTTTATCGAGTTTTTTAATGCCGGAGGCGGGCCTAACTCAGAGGGCCAGTGGGCGGGGGTCCAATGCTGGAGTTTATTGTGGGGGATGATGATTTCTGTTTTTTCGGCATTTAGTTTTAATTGATTTTTGTTCATCCATTTCATGATGAACAGCATGGATTTTTAAGAGATTCCTGAGACTCTATAGATTCATTGATGGGGAAGACTAGCTGCATATCATCAGCATAGTTGTAGATTTGCACTCCCATCTGTCGTAACGCAACGATAAGAGGACGGATATAAATATTGAAAAGATGTGGGGATAGGGATGAGCTCTGTGGCACTCCACACTTCATATTTACTGTGCCCGATTTGTACGGAGAGAGCCAAACTGACTGTTTTCTATCTGCAAGAAATGATTGAAACCATTTCAGGGCCGTACCACTGAGACCTTCTGCAGCCAGACGGTCCACCAAGATGTTGTGGTTGACAGTATCAAAGGCTGCAGACAGGTCCAGGAGAATCAGTGCTTGAGTGCTGTCGACATCTGCCTTCCCCTTTAGGTCATCCATTACAGACAGAATAATGGACTCCGTGGAGTGGGCTGCGCGGAAACCAGCCTGATGTGGATCTAGGAAGTTTGTTTTTTCAATGAAGGAGCTAAGAGTCTTTGCTATGTGTTTCTCCAACACCTTAGCCGAAAAGGGGAGGAGAGATATTGGCCTATAATTGTCCAGCCTCTGGGGATCAACTCCCTGCTTTTTCTGAAGTGGAATAATCACTGCTTCTTTGAAAGCTTGTGGGACTGTCCCTTGAGTTAAGGATAGATTCAAAAGAGAGAGAGTGATCTTAGGGAATGCTTTGAAAATGGATTTTTGTACTTCAGGTGGACAGACATCATTTGGGGAGCCCCGATTTTATTATGTTTTGGTACTCCAAGAATAGATCTTGGTCTATGCATGGAAAAGTAGTCAGGATATCAGTGTTGGTATTTACAACCCAATTTTCCATCTCCTGATGTTTGGTATCTATGGATTCCTGAATTTTCTCTATTTTTCAATGAAGAAATTGCTTAGTTCATTGCAAAGTTTCTGAGTAGCGGGAATTGGTGGAGTAACACGATCAGGGTTAGATAATTCCCTTACTGTGTTAAAAATATCTTTGGTTTTATTAATTGAATTCAACACCTTATTGGAGAAGAATTGTTTTTTTGCCTCCATTATGGCGTGTTTATATTTCCTGAAATTAGTTTTATAATGTTCTTTGGATTCAGGTGAATAGGAGTTGCGCCATTTCCGCTCTGCCTGGCGAGTTTGGAGTTTGGCTAATCTTAAGTCTTCCGTAAACCATTTAGGTGCTTCCTGTTCCCTAATGCGTGAGGTTTGAGATTTTAGGGAGCATGAGAATTAATGGCTTTTCTTTGCCAGTCTACAATTTCTCGCTCCAGATTATCTACATTATCCTTAATTTTAGGAGGTTTCTGTTTTAAGGTGTCACATAATGCTTCCAAGTTAATGTGGTGCCAGTTTCTTGATAGAGTCTTTTGAGAAGGTGTTGTTCTGGACATGTAGATATTGCCTATTGCAAACCTGATTATATAATGGTCAGACCATATACATGGTTGTATTTCCAAATTATGGAGGGTAAGATTGATTGACCATACTTGGTCAAGAATGTGACCTTTGTTGTGTGTTGGCGCTTGAATATGTTGTGAGAGATTCAGGCTTTGTAGGGCGTCGGTCAATTCCCTGGCACTTTTTCCCCCTGTTACTTCATTTACCCAGTAATTTAGATCACCAATGACCAAGACTTTGGAGAAGTCAATTGTCAGGGATGCGATACAATTTGCAAAAGTTTTTGGGAAGTTAGGCATAGCAATTGGAGGTCTGTACACAAGTACACATATCATGGTGCTGTTGTTAAAGTCTAACTTGAAGACTAGGCTATCCACTAATTCTATCTCCAATGGAGAGACGTTGATGGCGGATAATCCTTTTTTATAGCAGCTGCCACTCCCCCCCCTTTTTTTCCTGTTCTATTTGCGGAGAGCAGGTAATAATTGTCTGGCAGTGCAGCTAAAATATCAGGCGTGGCTTTTTCCATCAGCCATGTTTCTGACAAGAACAATATATCGGGTGAATCAGTGTCGAGTAGGTTAAACAATTCTAATTTATGCTTTACTGCAGACCGGGTGTTTAAGTACAGTATGCTCAGTTCTTTTACCGAGCGTGCTGTGCTTTGGCTATTTGGTGCAGTAATCTGACTAGAGATTTGACCAGGATCTCTATTTTGCCAAACTCAGATGACTGACCAGATTGAAGGAGGCCGAGTTCATCTAGTAATTGTTGGCTGTCCAAGTTTAGGGGTTGTATATTCCATGGGGCTAAGGATTTAAGATCTGTTATGGTGTAAATAATTTTTGGGGCATAGTGACTGGCCCCTGGTCCCGGCCAGCCGCGGACGGGCGCAGACGGGCTTGCCTTAGGCGCGCCTTCTAAATGCATAAATGCGAGCTGGTGATGTGGGGAGAGAGACCGTGAAAGGGATATCTCGAGCAGACAGAGCTGCGGCATATTTTCAGTGTTGCCTCGCAGAGGTAGAACTACAGACCCGATGGCTTGTACACAGAGAAATGCGAGCTGACGGAGTGAATCACAAAATGGCTGCCAACACTTCCTAGTTTCAACCGTTCACAGCCAATCAGCCGCAAGCTCGTGCTCGTAACCCCTCAGCCAATCAGATCTCAGAATTCCCAAATATCGATATCTGTAAAATCTGATATTTCTCAAAAACTACTGAACGGATTTACACCATTTAAACAAAAGCGTGCTTTCTGGACCAAGACCTTTCTCCCTGCCAAATTTGGCGTAATTCCGTTCAGCAGTTTGACCTGTAGCCGTGGAAAATGCATTGAGAAAACACGTTTTGGGACCCCCCTTTTTTCTCAGCCCCCCCTTGACCAATCACCCCAAAACTTTCAAGATAGGAGCTGATCTGAAAAAAGGCATTTTTTGGAAAATTTCAAAAAAATTCGTCAAACGACGCCAAAGTTATTAGCAAATCAAAAATGCTTTTCCTATGGAAACTAGGTTCTAACTATAACTACCTACTGGCGACCGCCAGTAGGATATGGATATATATATATATATATATATATATATATATATATATATTATCTACTGGCGGTCGCCAGTAGATAGTTATAGTTACAACCTATTATCCATAGGAAATCCACGACATTCTATTTGAAATAACTCTCTTGCCGGTTGACGTATCTTCGCAAAATTTTCAAACTTTGTGGCCCGCTCCGGTCCGCTCCTACCCTGAAAGTCTCGGGGGATTCGTCAAGCGGGGGCCGAGAAAAGGGGGTCCCAAAACGCGTTTTCCCCATGCAATTTTCCATAGGAAACTTTAGACACGGCTACAGCCCGAACTGCTGAACGGAATTACACCAAATTTGGCAAAGAGGTAGTTCTTGGTTCAGAAAGAACCCTTTTTGTTAAATGGTGTAAATCCGTTCAGTAGTTGCTGAGAAAATCAAAAGTAAAAAGATAGTGATATCTATGGGCACGGAGGATTCGCACACCCTGAGCGCACCCTGCGCGCACCGTCCCGATCACGAGCTGCATGTTAATTGGCTGTCAGCTGGCTGTCAACATTCCGATTCAGGAAATGTTGGCAGCCATTTTGTCCCTCGGTAGAACCGAGGGACAGAAACAAGTGCGCAAAGCGCACAAAGGGGGCAGGGTAGAAACACCCTGACCCCCTAGGTTTGCTCAGGGGGTCCCACAAGGACCCCCTGGGCAAAAAAAAAAAAATTCAAATCCCCCAACTTAAAACGCGCCACGGGGCGCGTTTGCACAGTGGTGAAGGGAGGGGCTGGGCTTCAGGTGACATGTGTGCAAACAGGCCCCGTGGCGCGTTTTAAGATGGGGAATTAAATCCCTTCAATCCTGAGGGTCCCTGGGGACCAACTAGCCCAACAGGTACATCCAGAAAGCGCAACAGAGCTGCGTTGCAGAGAGGTGTTAAAGGGGTGTGGCCTCTCTACACGTCTCTGCAACGCAGCCCCTGGCGCATATTGGAGGTTCCTGGTGGGCTAGTTGGCCCCTAGGGACCCTCAGGATTCAAGGGACTTAATCCCCAACTTAAAACGTGCCACGGGGCGCGTTTGCACAGATGTCACCTCAGGCCCCGCCCCTCCCTTCACCATTGTGCAAATATTCTTCTAAAATCATCCGAAATACGAATTCCGATTTGCTCACCTGTTATAAGGAGAGACCTCAGTGCTGCATCTTTCAGCCCAGTACTGGTCCTGAAAAGTAATTTTAACCGTACTTACCAGTAACTTGAATTTCCTTCCATAGGATATCATTGCCTGCTTTTTGCTGAAAAAGTTTCTAAGTGTTGATTTTTGAAACATACAAATATTCCTCTAAAATCAGCCGAAATACGAATTCCGATTTACTCACCTGTTATAAGGAGAGACCTCAGTGCTGTATCTTTCAGCCCAGTACTGGTCCTGAAAAGTAATTTTAACCGTACTTACCAGTAACTTGAATTTCCTTCCATAGGATATCATTGCCTGCTTTTTGCTGAAAAAGTTTCTAAGTGTTGATTTTTGAAACATACAAATATTCCTCTAAAATCAGCCGAAATACGAATTCCGATTTACTCACCTGTTATCAGGAGAGACCTCAGTGCTGTATCTTTCAGCCCAGTACTGGTCCTAAAAGTAATTTTAACCGTACTTACCAGTAACTTGAATTTCCTTCCATAGGCTAACATTGACTGGTTTCACTTGGAAATTCTTCTGTGTGTGGAGTTTTGGAACTTTAAAATATTCATCTAAAATCAGCCGAAATACGAATTCCGATTTACTCACCTGTTATAAGGAGAGACCTCAGTGCTGCATCTTTCAGCCCAGTACTGGTCCTGAAAAGTAATTTTAACCGTACTTACCAGTAACTTGAATTTCCTTCCATAGGATATCATTGCCTGCTTTTTGCTGAAAAAGTTTCTAAGTGTTGATTTTTGAAACATACAAATATTCCTCTAAAATCAGCCGAAATACGAATTCCGATTTACTCACCTGTTATCAGGAGAGACCTCAGTGCTGTATCTTTCAGCCCAGTACTGGTCCTAAAAGTAATTTTAACCGTACTTACCAGTAACTTGAATTTCCTTCCATAGGCTAACATTGACTGGTTTCACTTGGAAATTCTTCTAAGTGTGGAGTTTTGGAACTTTAAAATATTCATCTAAAATCAGCCGAAATACGAATTCCGATTTACTCACCTGTTATAAGGAGAGACCTCAGTGCTGTATCTTTCAGCCCAGTACTGGTCCTGAAAAGTAATTTTAACCGTACTTACCAGTAACTTGAATTTCCTTCCATAGGCTAACATTGACTGGTTTCACTTGGAAATTCTTCTAAGTGTGGAGTTTTGGAACTTTAAAATATTCCTCTAAAATCAGCCGAAATACGAATTCCGATTTACTCACCTGTTATCAGGAGAGACCTCAGTGCTGCATCTTTCAGCCCGGTACTAATCCTGAAAAGTAATTTTAACCGTACTTATCAGTAACTTGAATTTCCTTCCATAGGCTAACATTGACTGGTTTCACTTGGAAATTCTTCTAAGTGTGGAGTTTTGGAACTTTAAAATATTCCTCTAAAATCAGCCGAAATACGAATTCCGATTTACTCACCTGTTATCAGGAGAGAACCCAGTGCTGCATCTTTTAGCCCAGCACTGACCCTGAAAAGTAATTTTAACCGTACTTACCAGTAACTTATATTTTCTTCCATAGGAATCCATTGTCTGGTTTTCAGCAAAAAGTTTCAAAGTGTTGATTTTTACAAACTACAAATATTCCATAAAAATCACCTGTATGACTTAAACGCATTCTTTCAACTGTTTACAGGAGATGCACCAGTGCTGGATCCAGGATCCAACACTGAGTAAGAAAAAGTAACGATAACAGTTTTTACCTGCTAAGTGAATTTCCTTCCATAGGATAACATTGGTGACTATATGAGAAAAAGTTTCTAAGTGTCAACTTTTAAAATACAATAATATTCCTTAAAAATCAGTACTGTAACCAAAACGCTTTTACTCAACTGTTTACAGGAGATGTCCCAGGACTGAATCTAGGATCCAGTCCTGTGGTTAGAAAAGTAATCCATAAAGTAACTAATTGCATTTAACTAGAAATTCACATTGAGCTGAATGTTGCATTGTGTTTGAAAATGTGTTGCCCATTGCAACAACTGTAACTACTGTACTTAAAAGTCTATTGCCTATGTGCAAAGTATTTAAACTAAAGTAATTCATTCTGAGAAAGTATTTTTTGTAATGTAATGTATAATGTAATTACAATGTAATTTAAAAATAAAATATGTAAAAAAAAATTGTTTCTAAAAATGTAGTAAATCAGTATGAAAAAAATTAATATAACAATTAATACATTTAAAAATTGTCATTTACAAAACCTTTGAAATTCACTGAAAAACCATAGGTTTCAGGCACGTTATAGTTAGAAATTAGCATTTAAAAACCTTTGAAATTCACTGAAAAAACCATAGGTTTCAGACACGTTATAGTTACAAATTAGCATTTAAAAAACCTTTGAAATTCACTGAAAAAACCATAGGTTTTAGGGACAGTTATAGTTACTTGGACATTACACTCGTACAAAACCCGTGAAATTCCCCCGTTATAGTTAGTTCAGCTAACTATAACTCGCGCCCCCGCAATGCACTGCTGATGACGTCACATATTACATCACTCATGACATGGTCAGTGACATCACTGATGACATCACTGATGACATCTCAAATGACATCACTGATGACATCATCCACGTGATAATCTGATGCACCTCCTCACACCCT
Source organism: Calotriton arnoldi (assembly GCA_963921515.1). Taxonomy (NCBI): domain Eukaryota; kingdom Metazoa; phylum Chordata; class Amphibia; order Caudata; family Salamandridae; genus Calotriton; species Calotriton arnoldi. Next base: position 292,222 of record CAWUFW010016575.1, read on the forward strand.
AATATAACCTTTGATACACCCACTCTAAATTACAGACTGCCATTCGCAAAACCATAGACACTCCAACACCAATAACTACATACCCACTCACTGATTCTTAGGTCTACACACACACATCCACTCACTCACCCGTACAGTCACTCATACTTATGGTCACTCAGTACAGGACTATCATATGCACTCTTACTCCTATATAGACACTCAAACACCGCCACTCATCCATAGAGGTACTCACACACCTAGTCAGTCATGCAAATAATTAAACACACTGCCATTTACTCACCTATACAGTTATACACACACCAGCTCACTTAATCATACAAATACTAGCACATTGTTACGCTCTTATACAATCACTGATACAAGCACACACTCATCCATACAGCCACTCTCACAATAACACACTCTCACTTATAGCCATTTAAATACTCTAACACACATATATACTGCCTTTCACATATGTAGTTACACACACATGTACCACTGGGACATACATTCACTCACTAACACACTGTTACACACACTTACCCACCCATACAGTCTATCACAGATGCACTCTTGAAACCATCCACCCAGTGAATGACCCACTCACACATCTATGCACAGTCGCACACACCCCATCCACACAAACACTCAGGCACCCATACAGATACTCAGACAACAAATCAATAACTCTTATAGACACTCATGTTGCTGTTCACAAACCCATGCAGCCACTTACACAGCAACAGACAGATACAGACATTCACCCAGTTTAGTCACTAACCCATGCATTCAGTAAGATACGTTTAATCACTCACTTATAGAATTAGTCACGCACCTACTAAATCATCCATACACACACTTATACACCCACTCATTCTTTAATACGCCTTTCCCTATATATATTAAAAATATTTAAACTTTACAGAAACACACAGTCACTGGATGATGTCATCAGTGATGTCATTTGAGATGTCATCAGTGATGTCATCAGTGATGTCACTGACCATGTCATGAGTGATGTAATATGTGACGTCATCAGCAGTGCATTGCGGGGCGCGAGTTATAGTTAGCTGAACTAACTATAACGGGGGAATTTCACGGGTTTTGTACGAGTGCAATGTCCAAGTAACTATAACTGTCCCTAAAACCTATGGTTTTTTCAGTGAATATATATATATATATATATATATATATATATATATATATATATATATATATATATATATTATCTACTGGCGGTCGCCAGTAGATAGTTATAGTTAGGACCTATTTTCCATAGGAAATCCGCGACATTCTATTTGAAATAACTCTCTTGCCGGTTGACGAATCTTCGCGAAATTTTCAAACTTTATGGCCCGCTCCGGTCCGCTCCTACCCTGAAAGTCTCGGGGTGATTCATCAAGCGGGGCTGAGAAAAAAGGGGGGTCCCAAAACGTGTTTTCCCCATTCATTTTCCCATAGGAAACTTTAGACAAGGCTACAGCCCGAACTGCTGAACGGAATTACACCAAATTTGGCAAAGAGGTAGTTCTTGGTTCAGAAAGAACCCTTTTTGTTAAATGGTGTAAATCCGTTCAGTAGTTGCGGAGAAATTAAAAAAATAATAGTCAAAAAATCAATTTCCGATAGGAAACTTTATGCAAGGCTACAGCCCGAACTGCTGAACGGAATTACACCAAATTTGGCAAAGAGGTAGTTCTTGGTTCAGAAAGAACCCTTTTTGTTAAATGGTGTAAATCCGTTCAGTAGTTGCTGAGAAAATCAAAAGTAAAAACACATATATATCTGGGCGGAGCCTAACCACACATGTCATCGTGAGATCTGATTGGCTGTCAGCACTTCATCCTGGAATTGCTGGCAGCCATCTTGAGACCAATATAAATGATAGTACCCCATTGAAATGCCTTGTAGTGAATCAAAGATTTTGAGGGTTACCAAAAGGAGAACTATTAAGGGTGATAACAGACTTTAGTTACATTAGAATTCATTTGTTGATGGTACCATACTAATTTCAGGAATTGTGGTGTGTTCTAAGGTGATTTTACCCTGTGAAAAACCTTCTGCTGGGATATCATGAATCATGTTTGAGAGAAAACTATTTTCACATGCTTGTCCCATACAGTTTTGGAAGGTGCTCCAGAAGCTAAAATGAGAGCATATTTTCTGTAAATTCACATTATCTTTCTCAGTCATGTGAGAATGAAGTCTGACATTCTCAGTAAAACATGTACATCCAACAAGGGCAGAGACTGTCAGTTGATTCCTTTGTGTTCTACTGCAGCTTCCCAGAGTGTACTAAAGAACAACTAGAGTGCTAACAGCCTTACTTATGACAAAAGTATGGCACACCTGAAGCCATCTTGATTGGAATAAACTGGTAACACTTAAAACATTTAATTTAAAAAGGAACAAAATGATGGGGTTCATTTTGTCATAGAAATTATGGTTAGTGCTATAGAAAGAAAAATTAGGACATGTTTCAAGTGAGTTCTCAAATATCTTCCTGTTATATTTCAACAGGAGCAGCCTGTCAGTTGATGCCTTTGTGTTCTACTGCAGCTTCCCAGAGTGTTCTAAAGAACAACTAGAGCGCTAACATCCTTACTTATGACAAAAGTATGGCACACCGGAAGCCATCTTGATTGGAATAAACCGTTAATACTTAAAACATTTAATTTAAAAAGGAACAAAATGAGGGGGTTCTTTTTTAAATAGAAATTATGGTTAGTGCTGCAGAAAGAAAAATGAGGGCATGTTTTTAGTGAGATCTCAAATCCTCTTCTATTTCATTAGAAAATTCTGACATGCAGACTGAAACAATCACTTTCAATACCAGCAGCAGACTTCCAGTTAACTCCCTGGTGAGCAGTAGCTTTAGTACAGTGATATAATGAGCAACTAGAGTGCTAACATTCTGAATTTATGGCAAATGTGAGACACATCTGAATGCCTTCTTGATGGAATCAAAGTAAAAACTGAAAGCATTTCCTACTGAGGAGACTGCAGTAAATGAGGAAATTAGGAAACTTCATAACAAAGAAGTCTTCCAAGATGGCCACCAGAGAAAAAAGAGCCCAAATGTAGCACAAATATTACCCAGATGTAGCCCACATATAGCCCAATGACAAAAGTGTGCAAAACACTTTTTATTTTTAGTTTTTTTGCAGTTTTATGTAGTGCAGACTGGTCAGGTATTGGAGCGTTGCATCTTAAAACATGACCCCCTGCACTACAAAAACACTACTGCACTACTCTAAACCCTAAAACACTACCCCAGCACGACTCCCTACACTACACAAGCACCACTGCACTATCCTAAACCCTAAAACACTACCCCCAGCATGACCCCCTACACTACACAAACACCACTGCACTACCCTAAACCCTAAAACACTACCCCCAGCACGATCCCCTACACTACCGAAACACCACTGCACTAACCTAAATCCTAAAACAATACCCCCAGCACGACCCCCTACACTACCCAAACACCACTGTACTACCCTAAAACATGACCCCCACACTACACAAACACCACTGCACTACCCTAAACCCTAAAACACTACCCCCAGCACGACCCCCTACACTACACAAGCACCACTGCACTACCCTAAACCCTAAAACACTACCCCCAGAACGACCCCCTACACTGCCCGAACACCACTGCACTGCCCTAAACCTTGAAACACCAGCCCCTGCACGACCCCCTACACTGTTCGAACACCACTGCACTGCCCTAAACCCTGAAACACCACCCCCAGCACGACACCCTACACTGCCCGAACACCACTGCACTGCCCTAAACCCTGAAACACCACCCCCTTCACGACCCCCTACACTGCCCGAACATCACTGCACTGCCCTAAACCCTGAAACACCACCCCCAGCACGGCCCCCTACACTGCCCAAACACCACTGCACTGCCCTAAACCCTGAAACACTATCCCCAGCAAGACCCCTACACTGCCCAAACACCACTCCACTGCCCTAAACCCTGAAACATCACCCCCAGCAAGACCCTCTACACTGCCCGAACACCACTGCCCTAAACCCTGAAACACCACCCCAGCACGACCCCCTACACTGCCCGAACACCACTGCACTGCCCTAAACCCTGAAACACCACCCCCAGCACGACCCCCTACACTGCACGAACACCACTGCTCTGCCCAAAACCCTGAAACACCAGCCCCAGCACGACCCCCTACACTGCTCGAACACCACTGCACTGCCCTAAACCCTGAAACACCAGCCCCAGCACGACCCCCTACACTGCCCGAACACCACTGCACTACCCTAAACCCAGAAACACCACCCCCAGCACGACCCCCTACACTGCCTGAGCACCACTGCACTGCCCTAAACCCTGAAACACCAGCCCCAGCATGACCCCCTACACTGCCCGAACACCACTGCACTGCCCTAAACCCTGAAACACCAGCCCCAGCACGACCACCTACACTGCACGAACACCACTGCACTGCCCTAAACCCTGAAACACCAGCCCCAGCATGACCCCCTACACTGCCCAAACACCACTGCACTGCCCTGCCCTAAACCATGAAACACTAGCCCCAGCACGACCCCCTACACTGCCAGAACACCATTGCACTGCCCTAAACCCTGAAACACCAGCCCCAGCACAACCCCCTACACTGCCCGAACACTACTGCACTGCCCTAAACCCTGAAACACCACCCGTGCACGACCCCCTACACTGCCCGAACACCACTGCACTGCCCTAAACCCTGAAACACCACCCCCAGCACGACACCCTACACTGCCCGAACACCACTGCACTGAACTAAACCCTGAAACACCATTCCCCCTGCACGACCCCCTACACTGCCCAAACACTACTGCACTGCCCTAAACCCTGAAACACCATCCCCAGCATGACCCCCTACACTGCACGAACACCCCTGCACTGCCTAAACCCTGAAACACTACCCCTAGCAAGACCCCCTACACTGCCCGAACACCACTGCACTGCCCTAAACCCTGAAACATCACCCCCAGCAAGACCCCTACACTGCCCGAACACCACTGCCCTAAACCCTGAAACACCACCCCCAGCAAGACCCCTACACTGCCCGAACACCACTGCACTACCCTAAACCCTACAACACTACCCCCAGCACGACCCCCTACACTACACAAGCACCACTGCACTACCCTAAACCCTAAAACACTACCCCCAGAACGACCCCCTACACTGCCCGAACACCACTGCACTGCCCTAAACCTTGAAACACCAGCCCCTGCACGACCCCCTACACTGTTCGAACACCACTGCACTGCCCTAAACCCTGAAACACCACCCCCAGCACGACCCCCTACACTGCCGAACACCACTGCACTGCCCTAAACCCTGAAACACCACCCCTTCACGACCCCCTACACTGCCCGAACACCACTGCACTGCCCTAAACCCTGAAACACCACCCCCAGCACGGCCCCCTACACTGCCCAAACACCACTGCACTGCCCTAAACCCTGAAACACTATCCCCAGCAAGACCCCCTACACTGCCCAAACACCACTCCACTGCCCTAAACCCTGAAACATCACCCCCAGCAAGACCCCCTACACTGCCCGAACACCACTGCCCTAAACCCTGAAACACCAGCCCCAGCATGACCCCCTACACTGCCCTAAACCCTGAAACACCACCCCCAGCATGACCCCCTACACTGCCCGAACACCACTGCTCTGCCCAAAACCCTGAAACACAAGCCCCAGCACGACCCCCTACACTGCCCAAACACCACTGCACTGCCCTAAACCCTGAAACACCAGCCCCAGCACGTCCCCCTACACTGCCCGAACACCACTGCACTACCCTAAACCCATAAACACCACCCCCAGCACGACCCCCTACACTGCCTGAGCACCACTGCACTGCCCTAAACCCTGAAACACCAGCCCCAGCATGACCCCCTACACTGCCCGAACACCACTGCACTGCCCTAAACCCTGAAACACCAGCCCCAGCACGACCACCTACACTGCACGAACACCACTGCACTGCCCTAAACCCTGAAACACCAGCCCCAGCATGACCCCCTACACTGCCCGAACACCACTGCACTGCCCTAAACCGTGAAACACTAGCCCCAGCACGACCCCCTACACTGCCAGAACACCATTGCACTGCCCTAAACCCTGAAACACCAGCCCCAGCACAACCCCCTACACTGCCCGAACACCACTGCACTGCCCTAAACCCTGAAACACCAGCCCCAGCATGACCCCCTACACTGCCCGAACACCACTGCACTGCCCTAAACCGTGAAACACTAGCCCCAGCACGACCCCCTACACTGCCAGAACACCATTGCACTGCCCTAAACCCTGAAACACCAGCCCCAGCACAACCCCCTACACTGCCCGAACACCACTGCACTGCCCTAAACCCTGAAACACCACCCACAGCACGACACCCTACACTGCCGAACACCACTGCACTGCCCTAAACCCTGAAACATCACCCCCAGCAAGACCCCCTACACTGCCCGAACACCACTGCCCTAAACCCTGAAACACCACCCCCAGCAAGACCCCCTACACTGCCCGAACACCACTGCACTGCCCTAAACCCTGAAACACCAGCCCCAGCACGACCCCTACATTGCCCGAACACCACTGCACTGCCCTAAACCCTGAAACACCACCCCCTGCATGACCCACTACACTGCCCGAACACCACTGCACTGCCCTAAACCCTGAAACACCATTCCCCCTGCACGACCCCCTACTCTGCCCGAACACTACTGCACTGGCCTAAACCCTGAAACACCATCCCCAGCACGACCCCCTACACTGCACGAACACCCCTGCACTGCCCTAAACCCTGAAACACTACCCCCAGCAAGACCCCCTACACTGCCCGAACACCACTGCACTGCCCTAAACCCTGAAACATCACCCCCAGCAAGACCCCTACACTGCCCGAACACCACTGCCCTAAACCCTGAAACACCACCCACAGCAAGACCCCTACACTGCCCGAACACCACTGCACTGCCCTAAACCCTGAAACACCAGCCCCAGCACGACCCCCTACATTGCCCGAACACCACTGCACTGCCCTAAACCCTGAAACACCACCCCTGCATGACCCACTACACTGCCCGAACACCACTGCACTGCCCTAAACCCTGAAACACCACCCCCAGCACGACCCCCTACACTGCCCGAACACCATTGCACTGCCCTAAACCCTGAAACACCACCCCCTGCACGACCCCCTACACTGCCCAAACACTACTGCACTGCCCTAAACCCTGAAACACCAGCCCCAGCAAGACCCCCTACACTGCCCGCACACCACTGCACTGCCCTAAACCCTGAAACACCACCCCCAGCAAGACCCCTACACTGCCCGAACACCACTGCGCTGCCCTAAACGCTGAAACATCAGCCCCAGCAAGACCCCCTACACTGCGCGAACACCATTGCACTGCCCTAAACCCTGAAACACCACCCCCAGCAAGACCCCCTACACTGCCCGAACACCACTGCACTAAACCCGGAAACACCAGCCCCAGCAAGACCACCTACACTGCCCGAACACCACTGCACTGCCCAAAACCCTGAAACACCACCCCCAGCACGACACCCTACACTGCCCGAACACCACTGCACTGCCCTAAACCCTAAAACTCTACCCCAGCATGACCCCCTACACTGCCCGAACACCACTGCACTGCCCTAAACCCTGACTCACCACCCCCCTGCACGACCCCCTACACTGCCCGAACACCACTACACTGCCCTAAACCCAGAAACACCACCCCCAGCACGACCCCCTACACTGCCCGAAAACCACTGCACTGCCCTAAACCCTGAAACACCAGCCCCTGCACGACCCCCTACACTGCCCGAACACCACTGCACTGCCCTAAACCCTGAAACACCACCCCCAGCACGACCCCCTACACTGCCTGAACACCACTGCCCTAAACCCTGAAACACCACCCCCAGCAAGACCCCCTACACTGCCCGAATACCACTGCACTGCCCTAAAGCCTGAAACACCACCTCCAACACAACCCCCTACACTGCCTGAACACCATTGCTCTGCCCTAAACCCTGAAACACTGCCCCCAGCAAGACCCCCTACACTGCCCGAACACCACTGCACTGCCCTAAACCCTGAAACATCACCCCCAGCAAGACCCCTACACTGCCCGAACACCACTGCCCTAAACCCTGAAACACCACCCCCAGCACGACCCCTACACTGCTCGAACACCACTGCACTGCCCTAAACCCTGAAACACCACCCCCAGCACGACCCCCTACACTGCCCGAACACCACTGCTCTGCCCAAAACACTGAAACACCAGCCCCAGCATGACCCCCTACACTGCCCGAACACCACTGCACTGCCCTAAACCCTGAAACACCAGCCCCAGCACGAACCCCTACACTGCCCGAACACCACTGCACTACCCTAAACCCAGAAACACCACCCCCAGCATGACCCCCTACACTGCCCGAGCACCACTGCCTGCACTGCCCTAAACCCTGAAACACCAGCCCCAGCACGACCCCCTACACTGCCTGAACACTACTGCACTGCCCTAAAACATGAAACACCATCCCCAGCACGACCCCCTACACTGCACGAACACCACTGCACTGCCCTTAACCCTGAAAAACTACCCCCAGCAAGACCCGCTACACTGTCCGAACACCACTGCACTGCCCTAAACCCTAAAACACCAGCCCCAGCACGACCCCCTACACTGCCCGAACACCACTGCACTGCCCTAAACCCTGAAACACCAGCCCCAGCACGACCCCTACACTGCCCGAACACCACTGCACTACCCTAAAACCATAAACACCACCCCCAGCACGACCCCCTACACTGCACGAACACCACTGCACTGCCCTAAACACTGAAACACCAGCCCCAGCATGACCCCCTACACTGCCCGAACACCACTGCACTGCCCTAAACCGTGAAACACTAGCCCCAGCACGACCCCTACACTGCCAGAACACCATTGCACTGCCCTAAACCCTGAAACACCAGCCCCAGCACAACCCCCTACACTGCCCGAACACCACTGCACTGCCCTAAACCCTGAAACACCACCCCGTGCACGACCCCCTACACTGCCCGAACACCACTGCACTGCCCTAAACCCTGAAACACCACCCCCAGCACGACACCCTACACTGCCCGAACACCACTGCACTGCCTTAAACCCTGAAACATCACCCCCAGCAAGACCCCCTACACTGCCCGAACACCACTGCCCTAAACCCTGAAACACCACCCCCAGCAAGACCCCCTACACTGCCCGAACACCACTGCACTGCCCTAAACTCTGAAACACCAGCCCCAGCACGACCCCCTACATTGCCCGAACACCACTGCACTGCCCTAAACCCTGAAACACCACCCCTGCATGACCCACTACACTGCCCGAACACCACTGTACTGCCCTAAACCCTGAAACACCATTCCCCCTGCACGACCCCCTACTCTGCCCGAACACTACTGCACTGGCCTAAACCCTGAAACACCATCCCCAGCACGACCCCCTACACTGCACGAACACCCCTGCACTGCCCTAAACCCTGAAACACTACCCCCAGCAAGACCCCCTACACTGCCCGAACACCACTGCACTGCCCTAAACCCTGAAACATCACCCCCACAAGACCCCCTACACTGCCCGAACACCACTGCCCTAAACCCTGAAACACCACCCCCAGCAAGACCCCATACACTGCCCGAACACCATTGCACTGCCCTAAACCCTGAAACACCAGCCCCAGCACGACCCCCTACATTGCCCGAACACCACTGCACTGCCCTAATCCCTGAAACACCACCCCCTGCATGACCCACTACACTGCCCGAACACCACTGCACTGCCCTAAACCCTGAAACACCACCCCCAGCACGACCCCCTACACTGCCCGAACACCATTGCACTGCCCTAAACCCTGAAACACCACCCCCTGCACGACCCCTACACTGCCCGAACACTACTGCACTGCCCTAAACCCTGAAACACCGCCCCCAGCATGACCCCCTACACTGCACGAACACTACTGCACTGCCCTAAACCCTGAAACACTACCCCCAGCAAGACCCTCTACACTGCCCGAACACCACTGCACTGTCCTAAACCCTGAAACATCACCCCCAGCAAGACCCCCTACACTGCCCGAACACCACTGCCCTAAACCCTGAAACACCACCCCCAGCAAGACCCCCTACACTGCCCGAACAACACTGCAGTGCCCTAAACCCTAAAACACCACCCCCAGCACGACCCCTACACTGCCCGAACACCACTGCTCTGCCCAAAACCCTGAAACACCAGCCCCAGCACGACACAAACACCACTGCACTACCCTAAACCCTAAAACAATACCCCCAGCACGAACCCCTACACTACCCAAACACCACTGCACTACCCTAAACCCTAAAACACTACCCCCAGCAGTACCCCTACACTACCCAAACACCATTGCACTACCCTAAACCCTAAAACACTACCCCCAGCAGTACCCCTACACTACCCAAACACCACTGCACTACCCTAAACCACTACCCCCAGCACGACCCCCTACACTACCCAAACACCACTGCACTGCCTAAAGCCCGACAATACGTAA